>OY776280.1:18656396-18723896 GCA_963675445.1 Linnaemya vulpina | reverse complement strand
GTTCTCCTCCCTTTAGATTTAGACGATTTATACCTAATTCCGCTGAACAACTAATTTTTATTGTAACTTTGCTACTCGATAATAAAATCGACTTTCACATTTTGTTTTTGTTGTTTTATATTTTTATTTTTCTATTAATATTTTTAAAAATGTAAAATTATTGGTTTCCACTTGTAATATATATATATATATATATATATATATATATATATATACATATACGTATATATATATATATATATATATATATATATACATATACGTATATATATATATATATATATATATATATATATATATATTATACGTATATATATATATATATATATATATATATATATTATATATATATGTATATACATATATATATATATATATATATATATATATATACATATATGTATATATATATATATATATATATATATATATATATATACATATACGCATATATATATATACATATACGTATATATATATATACATATATACATATATATATATATATATATATATATATATATATACATATATATATATACATATATATATATATATATATATATATATATATACATATACATATATATATATACATATATATATATATATATATATATATATATATATATACATATATATATATATACATATATATATATATATATATATATATATATACATATACATATACATATATATATATATATATATATATATATATATATACATATACATATATATATATATATATATATATATATATATATATATATATATATATGTTGGCATATGATCTTGCATTACATTTTTTGAAATAAAATAAATATGTAAATAATACTTCCTCGGTGATATAGTTTGTTCATAAAATAAATCTTTGGGCTTCTGCACTGCATTTCTATAATTAATCGTTTTCTGCGTGCTCACTTTTCTCAATTACTTTGTGCGCAGGTAGCTTTTCACTGTCCTAGCTTCGTTTAATAAATAGTACTGTCCCACTAAGAGTTCTATAAACATAGTTTAATTAATATCAAGCTTGTCTACTACTATTTCCAATTTCTATCGCTATTGATGTACAATAATTAGATATGCATGTGCATGCAAATATGTATGTATAAAAGTATAATCTGCACATTTTTAAATTCGCTTGACGCGTTAGTCAGTTAGATAATTCTTATTTAAATATTATTGGGTATTTTTATTTAGAAGACATACACATTTAAGTTTTTGGTCGAATTTTTAATTCATTATTTTTAAATTTTGTTGAAAAGATTTTGAATAACAACAAATTTTTAAAATTATTTTATAGAATTACATTAATTTAAATTCTGCCAGCAAAAGTACCATTGGATCGCTGGTCATCCCATTTTTCAATCCAGGCGTTGGGGCACAAAGATTTGAAGGCCTTCTCAAAGTATTTACAAGGTTCATACTTTTCACCGCGTTTCTTCTGGCATCGATGGAAATCCACGTATGATTGATAGCAGTGGCGAGTTTGGTTTTGGTTAGGGAAACGTGGATCAAAAGGAACAGTTTCCAAGGTGATAGTCATTGTTTGATCGCCTTTTTTAGACATAGAATTTAAATTAATTGATAAATTGGCTTTTAATTTTAAAACATTTTATTTATCAAAACATGAATAGTTAACGATGATAAGTAAATTTATACGTAGCATTAATTAAACAATTAATGGAATTGTGTTGACGACAAGCATTTACATGCAGATACATAACATGTATTAATGATTGCAGCAGTTGTGAAGAAAATGTTTTTTAATTTTGTTTTTTATTAGGGTAAAAAACAGGTAAATATATATAAAAAAATAAAAGAATAAAAGTTAGATACTATATATTACAGGTTGCAAAATTTTTCGCAAATTAAAAAATTTTAAAATTCAAATTACACTTTCTTGTTGAGTATTATTTAACGCAGACAGTACAGTACGCCAGCAATTTACGTTGCGGTAATGTCGCTTGCAATAGTTCTAATTAGATCAATACCAGAGACCGAAAAAAGTTATTATTTAAATTGCTTTAAAAATCATAAGCCATCATTTTTAATTCAATGTAACGAGATTAGACATTTTTATTATGCTTTCAAGGTTTTACATACATATTTTCAATTTCGAAGATTTTTTATCTGAGTAATATAAGTAACAAATGATCAAATATGTATTACATATACAAAGCTTTTGTATATGAATAAGTATATTTTTATATAAAAATATATATTTTTGTAATAGATATTTTACGAACTTGGATTTTATGTGAAATTTAGTTTAATGCGTTCTAAATTTGTCTTTTCCTTCAATCATAACATTAATAAAATAGTTAAGAAAACTCAATAATGTAGTGCTGTCTTTGCTCAGAGTACATTACCATTTATCAATTCCCGATATAATATAAAATCTCATATGCTGGCATTGTTGAATTTATTGCTTATATGAATATATAAATTTAGTCGGTCTCCGGTTCAACTCAACAATGAAACTGTTTCTTAGGTATGTACAGATTATAAAACATCTTAGCTTACAACCAAAAAGAGTAAGAATAAACGTTTTCACTATTTCAATTTGACTTTTTAACGAATTGTTCAGATAAATTTTAGATTAAATCAAAATTATGTATAACACGTAAAAAATGTTGCTTTGTAACTACTAATTTATGCGTCATTTTAACTTTTTTTACCATTGGTTTATTTCTCAGTGCAAGTGTAATCTGGTGATCATAAATATTATACCCATAACGAAAGGTTGCTGTATTCTGATCCTTTGAACATGACGGTGTTAATCGCTGTCGCTGTATTTTGACAAAGAAATGGTATTTATTGTAAGTTAAGGAAGCATTGATGTATCTGCGCTAAAGTTCTGTTGTGGAGGCATCACACCTCTGGACATCGTTTACATCTCCGTATCAACAAATTGGAACTCAATATATGAGTTCTCAGGATCACTACTTATCACACAACCAATCTAATATGGATCATTACTTGCAGTTTTTGGTCATTCGTTATCAGCTGATTGAATAAAATATGAAAACAAATCTATTGGCTCCAGCCACAAAAAAAATCAAACCATAAAAGCTTGACTTATGTAAGTAAAATGAAACAATCAGAAAGTGAGAATAAATAAAATAATTAAACGCAGTTATTATTAACTTAGTATTAATATCAGTTTAGTATTGATACAGTTCTCGCACACTTATGTAAATAGAGATCCAAAATTAAGAAGGCATACATATGTCTTCTGATGATTGAAGCCGCTAGGCTACCGAAAACAGTATTTTTTTATGATGCTGCTATAAAAACTGTTGTCACTGTTGAAATACTTTGGAAAACTCCTGAAATGCTTATCTTACAGTATATTAAGTTATTTGTTTTTAAATTCACAATTAATGTAGGGATATTAAAATATTATAATACATCCAGTTATTTATACGTTACTTGAAGACGAAAATTAAAAAAAATTTGCGATTTGTCATTAGATCTCGATGTCTTAAGGTCTTAGGAAGCTTCCCTGACTAATTCTGAAAACCCGTCACTATGGATCGATTTCAACCAAACCTGATGACGTTCTGAAGGGTTCTACTAAACTTAGATTTAATTTGAGTTAATGCGATTCTAGCCAGTAGATTCCAAGAAATTTAAAAAAATAGAAAAAAATTTAAAATAGTTTTTTTAAAGAAATTTTAAAGAACTTTACCGGTCGAATCCAGAAACCATTTAGCTCTCAATGTTACAAAACCACGTTGGGCACTGTAAAATCGGGTGAAAACCGGTTAATTCGTTCGTAGGACTTCGTGAATCAGTTAGTGTTTTCTATCCTTTTATAAAACTTGAAAAACTTATCAATCCCTGCTACTCACGTGAGAATTGTTTGAATAATTCCCAATATATATTTTTTAATTTATATCTATGTATATTGGCTTACTTAAGTAAAATATATATGTACGTTTCACACTTTATTGTAATAGATTAAAAAAAAATTTATATATTATATTAAACATATAACTAGGCGATATACATATGAAAAATGGTTTCACCCTACGATAGTCTAAAACTAAAAGATTCATGATTTGATGAGAACGGAAGAAAAAGACAAGAACAAATGTAAATAAGAAAAAATGTGCACAGATCCAAAGAATTATGTTTAATTTTTTTTTTTGTTTTCAATTGTTCAAGTTCATTTGATTTATGTAGTACCAAAAGGAGAGTCGGTGAAGTTATATTTATTTAACCAAGGGTCTGTTGCCTTGTTCTGATTCACAGGCCGTGTTTTTATATTTATTGACTTCGGCTAAGTACAGCGACCAAAAATCTTTTGGATCAGAGTTGGCATCTGTTTGTATTTTGGGTTTAGCAACAACACCGGTTTTTAAAATCTTGCCACCTCTACGACGCCCCACAATGGGAGGTGGAGGCGCACTTTTACCTACGGCTGCGGCAGCCAAATACGGAGCTGTGTTGGGATTGGCTATAGCTACTATTGCGGGAACAATTGGTAATGATGATTTTGCGGTGTTTATAGATGGAGATACGGATGCTGTTGACGTCGATGCCTGTGCTTCTTGCATCTTTTTGAAAATTTCCAAAAAAGACCCATCATTAGCAAATACTGGATGTGACGCTTCCGGCTTTGGCGGCGGATAAACTTTACCTTCCTTCGCTAATGTGGCGCGTAATTTTTCCTCCATTTCCCGATGTATGCGCTCTCTGTCAATAGGTTCATTTTCATCAAAATGATATATGCCTTCAGATTTTTGTTTTGGCAAAGGTAAATCTTCCAAATTGTCACATGTATCTCTCATATCTGTGCTTTTATCTTCTTCGACAGTTTCCAATTTTAACGAAGTTGATGTCGGAGAATTTCCGGCTGATTGAAGTTGGCTATTCGTAGACTTGCAGCCGAAATCTCGGAAATGTGATGAACTCCTAGAACGAGAACGAGAGCGCGATCTTTTCCTACTTCTTTCATCGCGTCTATATTTATGACGTTCACTTTGATGTTTGGACGAATAAGACTGAGATTTGGAACGGGATCGGTATCTGGAGTATGACCTTGATCTAGACTCGCGATTTCTTCTCGATACTTGATTTCGTCTATTTGAACGTCCTGAACGACCACGACTCTGACTTCTTGAACGACTACGTGAATATGAATCACGTCCTTGTCGTTTACGTTTTCGTTCTATGGACCGACTTCGGGACCGCGACACATTGCCAACACGGCCGCTGTAAGATCTCTTTCGTGAACGACTTCGCGTTCTTGCTCCAGAAGATTTTGACTTGTAATTCCCACGATCTTGAAATTTTTCAATTGACTCTATATCAAAATCATCACGTCGTATACGACGATTATAAGACATGATGTTTATTAGTGCTCTCGTTCAATTTGCTTCAACGATCAATCTGTAATTCAAACCATTTACCCTCGTAATTAGATTTTGTTTTATTGTTTTTTATCACGTCAATACTATACTTTTTATACAGAAACGTTCATTTACTATTAATATTTTCTTGTTTCATTTCAATGAATTATTGAAGTTACTTAATTTGGTGCAATGTAAGTTTGTTTATTGGTACAACTGTTTGATTAATATGTACATTGGTGCCACCTTAATTAAAACCCTTTTATCACAACTTCAAATTTTATAATTTAATTCCTGATATGAATGTATTATACAGCTAAACAAAAGAAAATGTTATTCATATGAAGAGTAAACATTCGAATATATTTCGAACCATGTTTTTAATGTCAATAACATTTCAACATTTCATGTTAACTTTAGTTATAATATATTTAATGGTTTAAATGGTACATATCTGATAATACCAATAAAACTTTAAATTAAATTGTCGCCTTTTAGATAGAGAATTTCTTGAAAGATTTTTATTAATATGATAAATTATATGTACTATAAATACCTAAGATAAAAACATTAACCATATGTTCCGCCTTAGGAAGAACTTAGATCTTTTTATATCACATATTCAGAATTTTTTGGAAGTTCTCTTAACTCACCAAATAATACATACATTTGTGATGTGCCGAATGTAATTTTTTTGATATTCGGAAATATCTGAAACAATATTTGCGAATACGAATGTGAATAGCAGTATAATATTTCAAATTTCAAGACATTTAATTGAATAAAATGTCTTCTCTAAAAAAGATATTCAAAATTCTGTTCGCGTTTATTTAAGATAATGAAAAGTTCCCAACATTTTAAAGGACTAAAATAAATATTTATATAGCAAGTGGATGTCAACTCCCCATGAAAATTTTACATATAATATCAAGAACGTGTTCATACGCTCGTTTTCCATAAAAGTTATAGCAAATGTGATATTCATAAATAATTACGATCCTAGACTTTTGTATAAAAGAGGTCAATCAGTGAGATCCACCCAAGCCTAGTTATGCATAATGTGTCTACTCGGTACATGTTGTAATCATTTACTATTTGCTCTTTACTATTTTTTACTTTTGCATAAACAAATTTTTCATATAGAAAAAAACCTAAGCCTTTATGAGCTACTATTATTTTTGGTTTATAAAATATTCGCCTAATCGGCCAAATACCATTGCGAAAATCTAAAAATGGTGGGAATACGAATATTAACACATCACTAATATATGTACATACGTATACAATATATGTAACAACATTACTCCACTGCTTGTAAATAAAAGCTACATTAAGCTCTTATTAGCGAAATGGTTGTTTCACTGCTTAACAGAAAACCATATTCATAGGACATAACATAACTGCAAAACTGTTAGTAATTTTGTAACAACAGAATATTAAAAAGCAATTAATATACGCATCATGTCTCATTAAGCCGAAAATGATATATAAAAAGTAAGTAACATATTTTGGAAGTTAAAATCTTAAGCTTTTTATATATTGTTAACTACCGTATTAGTAAACCTACTGGCAATTTTGGCAACTGATATCAAAATTATGCAGGTTGCACATATTTCACATATTTGAAAATAAAATTAATTATGTAAAATACTACTAATGAGATCCATTTTCCACCCACTTAAGTTGTATTGTACTAATGCTTGCTATACGGTATTACGTATACATATAAAAAAAGGTTTAAAAGCTATCTTCAATATTTCCTGCTACTATTAAACGCAGACGTCTCATGAAATTATGCTTGTGAATATAAGATTTATTGAAAAAGCTTTCGATATCCAATTTCTTCTGCAATTAAATAATACTACAGTTGTTTATTTATATTATGCTCATACAAAATTTTTACGTAGAAGAGCAATTTCTGCTACCTCTTGAAATAAATAAGTTAAGTATACAACAAACAATATCATAGCTATAAACATAAACAATTTATTTAAAAGTAATGTTTTTTTTTCCAAATTTTATTACTAAAAGAGAAACAAAATAAGACTTCCAAAATATGCAAACACTTTACACCGATGCCGTAACAAAACAAACCAAACAGAGATATTGTATACTTTTAAAAACAAATTGAGAATTACATAACAATGAGAACAGCGGCGACTTTTTAAGACAAAAAAATTATATTCGATCTGAAACTACTTCATTTGCCCTACCCTTTGTTATGTACACAATGACGGCATTCCATGGGGACAAAAGAGGAAATTGACTGCATTGAATTTAAAAAAATCGTATCATAAGAACTTTCCCAATATGTATACCGGATTATATGTGATATACATACATACATACCAAGTTCTACGATTTCACATCATCTTTACTTTATACCTTCACGATGATAAAATGCAGCTCAGTAACGGATTTACGAACGTGCATCCATACATATGTACATCCTTAGCCTATTATTAATTCGAAACGTAAACATAGTCAAACTAATTATGTATATACGGAAACATCAGATATGTATGGGCGTACCTAAAAAGGCTTAAATTTACTCCACTCACACTCCCCAGTTTTAAAAAATTTATCCTATATTATAGAAAATTGAATTAAAAATATTAGAGCAAACACAAACCCTAAACTCGTTCAATGGCTGGCAATACAGAAAACTTTTACTTAGCGAAATACATTCAGGAGAAAATCCTTAAGACCTGCTAGAAGCCGGTAATGCAGAATAGTTTCATATAGCACCCTAGCACCCATATTATTTCACAAAACCTATGTAAAACGCTGTGAATTCGTAAAACAAGGTGTGCCCGTAATCCCGAATATATATATATCCATTTCATCTAAATTTTTTATTTCACTTTACTTCAATTCAATTTTTTATAACATAATATAGTAGTTTTTTTTTTTTAATCGAAGGAGTGCCGGTAAAGTAAATTTGTTTAATCTAATAATAACACGAAAATAAATTATTAATCAAACAGTGCTTTTCGTCTTATATATGTATATACTATGTAGTTCGACATATTTTAACAAGAAAATATTTCTCCTGTTTTTTTTTAATTTTCATTTAATTTGTTAAATTAGATATCAAAATTTATTTTATTAAAGAAAAATTAGAAACATTACTTGTTTTGTAACAGCTTCTTCTATGATTCCAGATATATATACACAGACTCGCAAACGAATATTTTGTGTAACAACCTCTGCTTGTAAGTTTGTATGCTATGTAGCTGTTTGTTTCCAGATACTATTGTGTTGCAAAGATTCTTGTTCTGGCTGGTTGTAGCTGCAGCGTATACGTGATATATGCTCCTGTATATTTTATTTTGCGTAGAAATTAAAGATTTTCGTAAATCCTGCATAAAAAATGAACTTGAACGCATGAATATTTTATGTTTTCCTTTAGACTTGTGCATAAATTTTTTTAGAAATAAAAGTTTTCTAAATAAATTTTCAAAAATACTTTTCCTTTTTGGCATTTTTCTTTCTTTAGAGTAACACTTTTTAGCAACGTTTGTTTTGTAAATAGTTGTATATATGTATATTAATTTTCTTATAAATAATATGGTAAAGAAAAATTTTCGTTATGTAATTTATTTTTTTGTCAGTCTCACCCATTATTTCACTTGGTATAAAAAATTATACATGTATATACATGACCAACACATGAAAACCATTTGGTTTTACAAAAATATTAATTCTTACTCTTTTTGGCATTTTGTTAATAATTATTAAACATTTCTTGTTGAATGGTGGTTTTATGCATACCTTTCAATGTTGTTTTTTCCTCAAAGAATATTTTAGAATACTTTTTCCAGCTTTGACTGAAACAACACGGTCTCGTAATGATGGCTGAAAATTTTTGCCTGAAAATCAATATGGCGTTTACTAGTTGATAGTGTATTATCGACTTCAGAGTTATTCGCTATGAAGACGTTGCTACACTTCCAGGAGCGTAGGAGAGTATACTCCATACTTGAGGTGGTAGACTAATACTGTATTACACAGGGCAGCATTTGCGCTCAAGTACTTTTCAATCGCCTCTAGAAGCTGAATGAACTTTCCCGCAGAGAAATACGTTTAATGATCTTTTAATTATTGGCAGCTTATATAATTTCATTTGTGTATAAAGTATTTATATATATATATATATATATATATATATATATATTATATATATATATATATATATATATATATATATATATATGTATATTATATATATACATATATATACATATATATATATATATATATATATATATATATTATATATATATATATATATATATATATATATATGTATATTATATATATATATATATATATATATATATATATATATATATTTTATATATATATATATATATATATATATATGTATATTATATATATACATATTTTATATATATATATATATATATATATATATATATGGTTTAAGATGGTGAATATCTGATATTATTTTATATATTTATACGCAGAATATGGACAGCGCGACTTGCCTTGTGTTGACTGTAAAATTTTAGGTAATAACCTATTTACACTTGCTCATATCTTTCATCTCTTATCACTTCGGCAAGATGTAAGCATCTTGCCATAGAAAGTCTATATGAAAAAAACTCAACATCTTTACCAGATATTCGTATCTCATTTTGCTGGACTCAACATCTTTCAATTATTTTAGTGTCATCACTACAGAAAATTAAAAGCAGTTGTCAAAAATTCATAACATCACTAGAAAATATACAAGTGACATATAAATATATATACAATGAGCGGGAACGAACAATGTAAGTAAATTTTAATTTAATTAAAAATAATTTATTATGAATAATAGTAATACATACAATACATGTATTTATAGTAGAAAGGGAAAAATTACTTCGTTGTTTGCCCAAACCAAAACACGCGAAGTAATAATTGACAGATGAAAGATGTTGAAAATTTAATGTAGTTTTTTTTTTATTTTCAACATCTTTTACACACATCTCTAAGATGTTAGTAATTGTAAATATCCAGAGATAATATCCAAGCTTAGTCATGTTTTGGACAAGTCAAAAAATTCGAAGTATTGAGAATGACTTTCTTCAAGAGACATTGCTCAATCCTAGCCAGAACAAAAAAACTATTTCTCGAAATTGGGCCTTCCTATGACCGTTATTACACTTTCAATGGCTTTCATAGCTTTTAACTTTCCTATATATCAGAGCGTATGTTGATCATTTTCATTCATTTGGCAGCTTTTGGATCCCATCGAAAAAACAATCCCCATTAAAAGCATTGAATCAGATGTGTTTAGTGCTGTAAACTAATAAGATGATTGACTGACTGGTTGTGAGCACAAAAGTAAATAGTTTTTACACTGCATTACTTCTATGGAGATAATTAGTCTATGAATAATCTAAATTGAAAGTAACATCAAAAAACAAATTCATTTATAAATGACCAACGATTTGTAATATAACAGCGAAAAGTTGGAAAAATTAACATCAAACAAATTGACCTACTATATGAGAAGTAATATAAAAAACAAAGGAAATTGTTAAGTACGAAAGAAGGGGAGGTTGAGGAAACTACAAAAAGTAGCAAATCATTCACTAGAAGCTACTATTACATATGCGAGTAAATAAAAGTGGATATTTTTTTATTTGTTTGATTAGTAGAGCACAATACAAAAGCGCAATTGTAATAAAATTTATTATAATTGAATATTATTTCTTGTTGTTGTGATAGTACATAAATATCGATTTATCACTTACAAACGTGTTGGAATGGCTCCAGCTTTAAGTAAATTGCGCGAAAATCAATATGCCATTGTGGGCGTAACTGGAATCTCCGCTGCCCTATGGATTATTGCCTACGGCAAAATGAATAATAAACGCAGGTAAGTAGTACATATAATATTTTACTCTAATAATTGTTCTAAACATATATGTATGTATGTAAGTACATATATACAAATATATGGACATACCTTTAGGAATGGAAACATATTTCTAAAATTGCCTTGGGACCCTTTCATAGGGTATTGCATTCGTACATACTCATATATGCGTGTAACTTAACATAGAATTCCTGCGTACATAAATATGTATTACGTATTTATGCAGGTATTAAACATTTTAAAAAATATCTTGGTTTACATCAAGGCAGCTGCCATAGTTTACATGTTTACTTAAGTGAAGGTATTCAAATATAGGCAACAATATGTATAAGGCAATATTGCCATGACACTGAACGTCTATATATTTACAAATATTCTTTGTTTTGAAGTTGTTATTAAAAGTTGTTTTGGCTTTATAGTGGTTTAACATACATAAATGGATTATGAATGTTGTTCGCTATAACACATGTATGTAGATACTTCCATACTGCGGTATATATATATGTATATATATATATATATATATATATATATATATATATACTTATTGATGTTTGTGCATCTGTATACATTGCCTAATGTTAACTTATGTACAGATGTCATGATTCCGGTTTATTTTATCATGTAATAACATTAATAATAGGTCTGTCTGCGTACTTTTCCAACAGCAAATACTCAGTAACTTTTTTTGGGAGAGTAATACCAATTTTACTCTGTCGGCTGAGAATATTTCAAAAAGTACGCAGACAGCTTCCAGTGAAATTTTGCAAGAAAACAGCTGATCGGTGTGTAAATAATTAAACTAAAAAAGCAAAAGAATTTTCACAAAAGTGAATTCTCGCGGTAAATTAAAAAATTATGAATTAAAGTGAAGCTTAAAAAGTGTTGTAAATTAAAACACTTGTTTATTACACTGTTATTATTTTGGTAAGTTCAATTTCTTCTTAATTTTTAGTTTTATTTGTCGGGTTTTTTATAAAACTTATTTTGCTTACATTGCCCAACATAGTGTCAGCTTAAGAATGGACGACCTGTTTCGGGAGGAAAGATTGGTGAATCCTGAATACTGTTTGGATTTTTTATTTACTTATGTATGTATATTTCATATTTGCATGTACAGAAAATGTAGATATAACGGCTTCATGCTCTAAGCGAAGGAAAACGTCTTTACAAGAGTACGTGGAAAATGCAGAGACATGAGAAGCAGAAGGAAGCCAATGAAGAGAAGATCTACAAACTATAAGAAGCTATTATAGAGGAGCAGAGTAATGCAAGGGCAGAGAGGAAAGATTCCATTATTGGAATCATTGGTTCTGCTCTTAACAAAGAGTGAATACTTTTGTTGTTTCTGTTTAATAAATATAAGTGAATTATATTATTTGATTTTTTTCTTTACAGTGACTAATAAAATCGAAATAAAAATATTGCCTAAATGGCACTGAAGCCGATTACAAAATGTATAAACTTAACAAACACATAAAAAATAAAAATGGAAATACATACATATGTATGTGAATTAAAAATTTTCCTTAAAAATAATGAAATGAATTTTTAGTTATTATCTGAAAGAATTTGCACTCCTTGGCAAATTTCATCTCGCACACTATTTCCACGAGAAACCTTTTCGCCTCTTCAATTGCAAAGTTTGTCCCACAAAGTTGTACTGATTCCATTGGTTCTGCCATCTCCAATCCACTTAAATCACGGTGACACTGTATATTTGGACGTGTCTAGCATGAAGTAAAATGTTTTGTTTGTTATAAGTTATTGTAAATGTTAAAAGTCAACACAATTCTAACTACTTACCTCTGACATTGTTAAATTTAAATTTTTATTTTCATTTCACAAAAATTATTTTATTCAAATAGTAAATAAAAACAGCTGTTCAAACTAGTTGCAAAATCTTGCAAGAAGAAATTTCTCCAGTAACATTTAGCAAGTTCTCTAATTTTCAACTGTCAAAAAATTCTCTTTTTGGCTCTCTCCCTGCAAGAGATTTGGAGTACGCAGACAACATTTTGCAACATTTTACAACATTTTGCACAAAATTATGCAAAATATGTGTACGCAGACAGACCTAATGTTAAGCTAAGGTGCTGCCATGTTGTTTACAAATCATATGAGGGAGAGACAAAAGGGAATATCTGCGAATGGTAATATATGTTTAAAAAAACTCGAAAAAATTATAAACACAGATATATGTATTTTAGAAACAATATTTACCGGTATTTTTTATAAAAGCTAGTGATTATGTATTTTATAAGCGTACTGAAAAATGTTTGTAAATAAACAGTTTACGAACACTGTTGAGACATTCACACAATATAATTTTTATGTGTAAGTCTTAGCCAAATTATTTTTAAACATTTCAAAAAAGTTGTTGCGCCGCTTACAAAAAGGACATGTGCATAAGTATGTACACCAGATTTCGTAAAAATTAAGTAAAAAAAATGTTCTTGTTAAACTTATGTACATATTTATGTAACTGGCAAGCACTAAACATTTTTGTTTTTCTAATTATTACCGCTAAAACTCAAGTTAATGTCGTATATAATAGTTTAAAGGAAATTGTTGGAAGATTCTACAAATGGCTGAATTAATATTTATATTAGTAGCAACTAACTACAAATGTATTATTTTCTTATCAGCTGAAAATTTTTTTAGCATAGCTCAATAAATCATGCTGTAGTACTCACGCCGGCCATTTTTACGAGCTATGGCTTTTTGCTTGATTGCCACATTTATTACAAACCAGAAGAATTTAAAATATTTTTGAATTACAAATCTACTATACATACATACATATATTATGAATTTACAGTTTAGCTCTGAAAAATATACCAAGCAAATAAATTTTATGATATTAAAAACAAGTACGTAAATCACACCATGATGTTAAAAACTCGGCGTTCATTTTTTTATATTTAAAAGCATCTCCTAAAATTCGATTGCATTTGTACTATAATTTTTAAAGATTTTTTTTCTGTGCTTATATATCTTGAGTGTTATTTCTCAATTTCCTTTGAAAGTAAAAAGAGAGTAAAACGAGAATATGAATTGAAGGGAAAATGTTAAAGAATCGAGAAAACCATAAAGCGAATTAATTTGCCTTGGAAAAGCGGATGTCGTAATGCTTTTCTCTGCCCATCTTTCGCTCCTGCATCTCTTGGCATGAAGATTACACATGCTCTTAAATCCTTGTGTGAATCGAATGTAACTGTGACTTGGTGCAAATAATCTACTAGGAATATGCGCATCAAGTGTTGTAGTTATCATATTATATTGCCAAAACCATATATACATATGTATGTATAAAAATTTCATCATCATCACGGCTCATAACAAGTTCAATATGGCGCCAAAAATATCTACATTATTTGATTTTTCTCTAAGAAACTTGCCAAACACTACGCCGCCATATAATACGTAAACATAAATATCTATCTTTGCCGAACTGTTTGTATAGTTTATATGGCCTTTAAGACACCATAAAATGGCTTTATTAAGTCTGTGTTCAGATCATGAAATTGTTATTTTTAAGATTCTTATTTATTCTTCTTTGAACTGTCTTCGGTGTCTACACAATGAAAGTCTTATTGTTGACGGAATATATGTCATGCATACATGGACATGTGCCGTACGAATGAGAAAGCGAAACCTATCGACAGTACATCATATAGCGTACTCGTTTCTTTTACCCTTATCTCCCCCGCTCAAAAACTAGCAATCTTAAAAATAAGACTTTCATAGTCTGAAGACAGACTATGTAGGGTATAAAACCGGTGAATCAGGGATGGAAAACAGCATTGATTATGTGGTACCAATATCGAAAACTTTACAAAAACATAAAATTCAATACGTGTTATACAATAACAATATAATACCATAAAATACATTCAAAGATATGTAAAATAAATAAGAATGAAATATATGTGATGCCTCATATAAAAAATATAGTAAATGTCGCAGGATGGCAGATCCCATATCATTGATAGATAGATCTTGACAGAACATAGAAAACTCAATTACTGGCGTAGTATTAAGAATATGAATATTATTCTGTACATATATGTAATGTGAATACTTGAGATTTTTAAATTAAATCACCACGGTACCAACGATGTCGAAAATGTATAAAAAATTTACAATTGTATTATCATTTCCGTCACTGCAGTGAATATTTTATTTTTGGGTAGTGTAACTTATTCCAAATGTTACTAACGGAGACGTGAGTTAAACGTTAAATTTAAGACCCAATAAAAATATTGTTTAAAGCGTTCGCTTAACGGTTTCCGGTATTTTTCAAAAGATTTCAAGTGCATTTAATCAGAAACAGATATGTTGGTAATATGTATGTATATTTTATATTTCTATTTTGTATTTGGTGTAAACTGTTAACCCAATTTTATAAATTTGCTAACTATAAATTGCAGTTGCACACGATTTTATCTCACCTTTTTTTATACAACGTTGTTGCATGTTTTTGTATTAAAAGTTGTTTAATTTTTAGTTTCATAACAAGATGCTAATAATTGTGATTTGTTTTGTTTTTGCATATTGTTTGTTACGAAATCATAACATTTTACAAAAAAAGAAACATTTTTTTGTTGGATATTGACCATGTGTGCGCCAGTATACAGAGTTAATTGTTATTTAATGTTTGCTGTAGCTAAACATGAAGAGATTTCGATATAGCGCTTACTAAATATAACTACATTAGATGTAAGTAAGTCTTGATAAAGTTACACCGCAGTTTATGTATGCAACTGTATGACCTTTTCGATTACATATGTATTTCTTTCATTTTTCACTGCATCATCTTTTTTACAATCTTTTTGATATGCAATATTTTTTTAACTTATTCCTACCGTATATGCAATTTGTTGGAAAATATGCCACTTGTTTTTGTGAAATTAAATATTTCAACTTATAAATAATTGTCTATTTTGGACTCCGCAGAAAGTTATCAAGAATAGAAATATAATTGTAACTCAGAAAAACAAAGTCAAAAGCATTTGTTCTCCTCAGATTTTTTTCAAATTAATTGCTTTTTAATCATGTTTTTAAATAAAGTTAATGTGACTAAAAGAAATAAAATATAACCATGTTTCCCATACAATATGTACTATTTTATAAAGAATTTATTTCATTATAATAAGAACACAAACTTCTTTGGTGGTGTAAAACACACTTACGGTTTGGTAAGGAAGCGGTTTAAAAGAACATGTACATGTAGCTATTCTTCGTTATTAAAAAATGCCCAATTGAAATTGTATGCGTGGAATATTCCTTTAAAAGAGAATTTGAGTTCTATTAAATATACAAATATGCAGACTTTTAAAATATATTTAGAATATGCTGAAGCAACATTCAGTAAAAATTTTGTATACAGCAAGTATTTGCATTAAATTAGTCAAATATTTTTATTAAGAAATTAAATATACATGTAACCAAACTTTGACCTAAATTGTGTGCTTATTCTTTAACTATTTTGATAAAATAAAATTTTAAATTGAATTATTGAAAATGGAATAATATAAATAATAAATGAAATATATATAATAAATAACAAATAAATTTCATTTGCAATAAAAGTATGACAATATGTCGAATAGTAAATCTCATAAAAGAAATAATATATAACATTTGAAAAAATCAGAATACAATTGAAATATAGCACGTAATTCTATATTAACAAAATCCAAGTATAAGGAAATAATATATAGTTTAGATCAATCAAATAATCGCATTTTCGTGTCATTTAAAGAAATTAAATTATATAGAATTATGTTCAGGAAATTGTGGAGGTGAAATGACTGCTTTAGAATGTTGTACAATTGCGAATCCCAAAGCGCTACGAGATTAATTTTTCGAAATTTGTATGTAGTCTCGGCTTTTCATCACAGTTTTAATAATCCAGCAGCTGACTTTCACCTCCTAATCATAAAATTAATTTAAAAAACTTATACATTGTGAGGAGCTGTCATGACAAAAGCGTTGTGCATATAAAATTTAAACAGTCAAATGCTCATGAAATATTGACATTTCCGTAATAAAATAATTCCTGATCTTTGTTTTATCGAGCCTTTTGTAGCTGTGTGGGAATGATAATAACATATAGAAAAATTTTATATCTGAAAGTCAAAATATAATACATCTGTATGCATTCTATAATTAATTCGCAGCTCAAAGAAATTAATTTTTGTAGTAGTTGTGTAAACTATTTAAATTTTTTTAATTGTTTCCAGCTTTATTTTGGAAAAATCTCCTTAAATGTGAAAACAACGAAGTGATGTAAAGCCATATGTAAAATATGATTTTTCTTTTTAATTTAAGCAATGATTAAAATCATGGTATTAACGATTTTCTAACTGCACTCCTCAAATAAGTATGTTTGAATTTGAACCAGCTTTAAGTGGATAATACATAAAAATTTTAAAATGTTTATAAAGAATAAATTATGTATATTCAAATAACATGTTCAATCAGTTAATTTTGGAGATTGCCAGGATATCAAAAGAAAGTAAGATTATAAAACAATAATATTGAAATATTTAGGAAATAATTTAATTTGACATTGCAATTTGTTTTAGTATTATCAACACTGATTACGCTGGAAATAGTAACATATAAAATTATGATTTTAAGGGTCAAGTTCACTGATTACACACCACGCATTGCGATAATGTCTATAATAAGTTTATTTTCTCTTTCTTGTACACTGTATGTTTTCATGAGGCGCACCAAATTGTTGAATTTCATGATTAAGTTGACATATTTATTAATTGTAAAGTTAGTAACAAATAAATCTAGAAGCTGATACGATATCGGTAAATAAATAAAAAAAATAATTATATCGACACGTGTATAGCATTTGATTTAAGGTAAAGTTAGCAACTAGAGCATTTTTTTTATTGTATGAAATTATAGTGTAATAGATTATTAATACATATTAATTAAAATAATTTGAAAATACTCTATCATATAAGATCATTCGGAAAGTAGACTGTTGTCTGTTTTATTTTGAATGTATCGTAATGTGTTCAGCACATCTGCGACGGTGCATCATTATTATAATATAGTTTGGAACAAACTTTAAAAATATCGTTCTATGAATAATCAAGATATAAAAGATGTCGATATAAAATACATTTTGGCTGTAAATGATGTTAATAGTTGAATGAAGTATTATGACCCTTATAATATTCTGCCGTCACCTTCTTGATCACTTAGCTTAAAAAGATAATGCTGTAAAAATGAAGAATACACATGCATAATTTTTTATACAAACGAAAACTAAACCATTGGGCTTGAGGCATAAATATTTGGAGTTTTTTCAATAGTCAAAAAAGACCTTTAATCTTTTATTAAAATGCTTTGTTATCGTATGTTTATGCATAAACTTTCCATGACCAAAGAACTAGTAGCAAATACATAGCATATAAAAAGCAACAGAAAACAACAGAAGAAAACATTTTATTTGACCTGAATTGGTTTAAATTATTTACAACTTTTATAAGTTTGTTTCGTACATTTAGTTAACAATAATAAAGAAACCACTTTTCTGGTTTGTCTCTTGCGATAATTTTGCACTAAGGGGTCGATATGTTTATTTATATTGGAATACACTACAAAATTGTCGAACAATGCGCATAACTATACATAATTGTATAACAAAAAACAACAACAACAACACACGATCAGAGTCTAAACAAATTAAAGGGGACTTCTGAGTCAGCAAAAAAATACTATAAGCAATTGTACAATCTTAATGTAGTTATAAAATAAAAATTGTCTATAAAATAAAATTTGTCTATGGTCAAAAGTCACCTTAAATTCTTTTATTTCGGTTTAATATAAATGATATAAAAATTGCAATAGTTATCGTTAGCTAAAATGCAAAAAGTCGTGACTAACAAAAAAATTCAAAAAATAAAGGGATATAACTACGAGTATGTTCATTTGATAAACGCAAAATAATGTAATAACATTTGTTTTTTCAAACAAAATACAATAAAGTTACTTTCATAATATGAAATGTATATGTTGGGTGGTTAGAAATATATGCATTTCATTGACGCTTTATACCAAATCGTCAGTAGACTTCAACCACAGTTTTGAAAAGTTTAAAATCGCTCATCTTATCAAAAGACTTTTATAAACCATTTGAGAATTTAAATGAAAACTCGCAAAAGATTTAAAAAAATCACATTATAATCAGTGCAGCAGGTTATGAAACTTATACAAACTTATATAATTCCATAGACGGCTTATCAATACTTATTTTTTACGTTGATTAGTACAATTCCATCAATCATTCCCATATCAAAAAACGTTGCCATAAACGAATTGAATTATTATAGTTATTATTTTTTTATGACTCGTTGAGAACCAAGCATATAGCACAAAGTGCTTGATATATCAACTTTAAATAAAATAATGGGCAGAATTATGGTGTCATTGTCAGAAATAACTTGAATTTTGCTGTATAAAGCAAATTTTTTTAAGACATATTCCAATAATTGTCTATATAGCGAACTATCAGCAAATTCGACTGCGACATGTAAAAACTGTAGTATGAATATGAGCCATATTTGCCGAACAAAGTGACTGCTTTAAGACTAAGTAGGCCAACTATGTTCTTAACCTAACCAAGAGTGATAAGTTTTTAGTTATTATATAGGGAGTGCAACATGACATCAAGGCATAATTGTATTCTACAACGGATTGTAACAACTTGTTACAGATGTAGACATTTTGCGCTACTGTCGCACATTTGTACTCTTACATTCATTTAATAGTCGAATAATTGAATCGTATGATGATAACGTTAATAATCGCACGTTATTAATTTTTTTATGTGTAAATACACAATCATAAACATTATATTACCTTTGGTTCCTGAAGCAAAAATATAAGGGTACAAAAGTTAATCGTTCATTATTTGTCAATTTACTCGTAAGAATAATTAATAATTTATTTAAATGGAAGCTTTTATTGTTGTGTTTAGTGTGAGGAAAACCTCAATTATATATCTCAACACTCATAAATTTTATTTAAATTTAATGTTCCAGCAGCTTTCGGATTAGTGACTTTTCGTTATGGACTCTTCCTTCCTTAGCTTTACATATATAAAATACCACCCTGAACCAAAACAATATCCCATACTCATAGTTGAAAGTAAAAAATGTTATAACTAGTGGTTCCATACCAAACACTGCCTTTAAATTTTTAAAGTAGACTTTGTTTTCACTTTAAGTATTGACCATTATCTCAACTGGGCATCAAATTTCGCGTTATTTTTTAGTTCAGTTAAAATTGATTACTAAAGTTTACTCTAAATGGAAGTTATTATGAACGACATTAGCCATATAATACATATATATATATATATATATATATATATATATATATATATATATAAACATGTAGTTAATTTTGTGAATATTCTTGCCTTATTTAAACTATATTGTCTAATATTTTCAGAAAACATCGTTATGAGGAAAAAATCAAATATACAATACCAGAGAAAAAGAAAACAACTACTAAAGCTCATGTCAATGCAGTATTCTTCAAACAGTTAAAAGAATTACTACGTAAGTATTAATTTGCATGGTATTTTATTTACGCACATAAACTACTTAGAATGGAATACATACATAAACCAGATCGCATCAGCTACGTTTGCGGCTACGGCTACGTGTTCTTCGAACTCGGCTGCGATTGAGTTTATTGTAATTACGCCCTGTATGGGAAAGTATTTCAGGATTCAAATCAAAACTTTCCGCTTCAATACATCTAGTTACTTCGTTATTGTTTGTAGATTTACTTGAAGCCATCAACGAGGAATACTTGCACCAAATTTGTAAAAATTTTAAGTTTATCTTGCGACACACACGCCATGATCTTTTACGCATAAAATAAAAATGATCTGTGGCTTGACCAACAAGGAAAAGTATGGCCACACTTGTTGAGGTAGTTACAAGGGCTAAAATGTAGCTTTCCCACGAATAATAAAAATCAGGTGATACTCCAGTAAGCAGTAATAAAGATTTACACAATTTACAAGAAATTTTTTCTATCGTACACCAAACCACCATTGTACCAATCTCTGTTAGAAATACTGCTACAATAGTTTCAACTGCAATTTGGCAAATGTATGGTAAATGCATGTAGCGCACTGGATAAATAGAAATATCTAAAAGAACGTCCAAAAATGCTATTAAAAATATCCAACTTGCCAATGTCGGCGCTTTAGAGCATAAATCACTACTCTGCTCAATGAAAAATGAAATTCGCAGAACAATTTGAAGAAAGCCAGCTATAGCTACGGCACAAGAAGATGCCATTGCGGTTGAAATTGGCAATTTTTAAGCAAGAATTTTTGTGATAATTTAAAATATGTTTTTAGAAATTTATATATGTATGTACATATGTATTTATGTATGTATGTATTTTAAATTTGAAAAGCAATAATTGAAGACGTCATTAACAAGGGCAACTAGAAAACTTAATTTAGGATAATGCGGGCAAATTTGGTCCCGGTTAACACAGTTCAGCTTTTGCTGCCCAAGTATATGCAACTCCGTACCGCAACAATAGCGTTTTTTATTCTCTGAAACGCAGAATCAGTAAAAATATATAACATTATTTTATACACTTTTGTTAGATTTGGATAATAACCAACATATTGTTCTATGGATCTCCCTACACCAATAATTAACTAATGATAATATCGCCTTCTAACAAACTGCAGAATCCAGGCTCTCTTTAGAGCCAAAAATATATTTTGACCAAGATAACTTATATAAAATATTTGGTTTTTAGAAATTATTTATTCCATATGCAAATGCATATCTTAAAAAATTGAACTATCTACTCCTATTGTGTAAAGTGTCGAGTATCTAGGTACTTATAGTTTTTACATCACCTCCAATCGCTTCGGCATTCTGTGTCCCTGATGTACTTGGTGTTTTGCTACTTAATTCATTTCCTTTATACGTAATATTTGGTTACTGCTTAACAAAAATAGTCATAAACATATTTAATAGCTTTAAATACAATTACTTAACATTTCTCACATTTTCTAAAATATTTTAATTTTTAGCTTCTTTTAGAAAACTTTATTTCTAAATGAAAACACAAAACAGCAGATTGGATAATTATTCAAAGTAAAAAATTTTACTATCAAGAATTCTCAACAATTTTCCAGTCTCTCAATCTTTTATTCCTTTTGTGGCTCTCGTTGAAAGTTTTTCGAGTTAATGAACACTCTTCTATCAACAATAGTTAACAATTTTCAGTAAATGAACAGAGCTAATGTGACGGAATAAAACAGAAACATATATATCTGTCTCCTCCTATCGCACAGAAACAGCAAAAGTTGATAAGCAAAAGTTGAAGTGTGTCAACCCGGAGTTAATTGTAAAGGTAAAGTCTTGAGTTTGATGGAGAGAAATTAATAAAGATTTGGGGTGAGAACATATTTTCTGTTAATCGCAAAGTTGTTTCTTACATCCCTTATAAATATTTGTATATTGTTGTTTAATACCAAGTCTTATCTAGAAGACTTCGTCAAAGTAAACTTGACGTGTGCACCAGACTTACTCCCAGTTGAATCTCTGAAAGTTTTCTCTTAGAAATAATCATTTGTGTGCGAGAGTGATGAGGTAAAAATATATTATATTAAAAAGGTCTGAAAGAAATCATTGATAGTGTGAACCGAGACTGATTTATTCCATGGTCTGAAAAATTTTATATTATATGAAAAGAGTATTGTACTCTTGCTAAAAATTATAGTTTGTATGTAAGATGAGCAAATATAGTATTAAGAGTCAGTTCCGCTATTATCTTAAATATATCTGCATATTGCATTAACTATTTCCGTTTTTGTTCACTTCAAAGAAGTTTGCTTTGAAATTCATTGCTAAGTCCAATTAATTAAATTATTAAATTACCATATATCCTTTTTATCTAGCAATTTTAATCCCTGGCTTTTGGAGTGTTGAAAGCGGCTTACTGGTTTTGGTAGCTGCATCACTTATTGGACGATCCGTTAGTGATATTTGGATGATACAAAATGCCAGTATTGTGGAAAGCACAATTATACAAATGAATAAGGCAGCTTTTAAAAAAAGTTTAATGAAGTACATGGCCGCTTTACCCATGGTAAATGCGATTGATATCATATGGAAAACATTTTTATTAAACAAATTTCTATTTTGTCACAGATTTCAGTAGTAACTAATATTTTGAAGTGGAGTTTGGGTGAATTAAAACTAAGATTTAGAACAAATTTAACACATCATTTGTATAATAAATACCTCACGTAAGTTGTATAAATTATATATAATATTTAGAAATGAATTAATTTGTTAATATGTTTTAGTGGTTACACCTATTACAAAATGTCCAATTTAGATAATAGAATAGCTAATGCTGATCAGTTATTAACAACAGATATTGACAAGTTCTGTGAAAGTGCAACTGATTTGTATTCGAACATCAGCAAGCCTGTTTTGGATATATTTATTTATGTTTATCGTTTAACTGTAAATTTAGGCGGCAAGGTAAGGTTTTTAGCGATAATTTTCAACATGCAAACATATAAAGTTTTAATGCTATTTTCTATGCTTCAGACCCCTTCTGTATTAATGGTTTATCTTTTGTTTGCTGGTGTTATACTAACCCATATGCGACGCCCTACTGGTCGCTTGACTGTAGAAGAACAAAAACTAGAAGGTGAATTCCGCTACGTCAATAGCCGTTTAATTACAAATTCCGAAGAAGTAGCATTCTATCAGGGTAATGCTCGGGAAAAGATTACTTTATTGGCTAGTTATTCCAAGTTACGTTCACATTTGCGTAAATTTTTGGAATTCCGTGTTAGCATGGGCATAGTCGACAATATTGTGGGAAAATGTAAGTCGATTTTAACTAATTCAAATAAATGATATAAAATTATGCACTTTTTATTTTAGACCTTGCAACAATCGTTGGTTTCTATGCTGTTTCAATACCATTCTTTACACCTAATCATCAATTGTTATCAGGAGAAAATCAGGGTCAACGTTTGCAGGTAAAAATATAAAACTTAGTGATTGGCTAAAATTTTATTTTATTTTTTCAAATACTAAATATTCTTAAGGTACGGTCACATTTTGGCAAACATTTGTCCAAAACAAGCTTAAACACCAAAGACCAAATAAAATAATTTTGATTTAGATGCGAGTTCTTTAAGTAAAACAGTTTAATACATAAAGTAGTTAGCTTCACGGAATCCTATATAAGTACATTCTAAAAATTTAGAAGTCGTAATCCATTTAAATTAAACTTAAAGAAATTTAAATAGATATTGTACAATAGATAATGTACTCAATATCAGCATAATGTCATTTTTATGTTTTATTTGATTAGAACTGCAATTTAATTATTTTTTTTAAATTTTTTAGGCCTACTATACTTATGGTAGAATGTTGATTAAGCTTGCTGAGGCCGTTGGTCGCTTAATATTGGCTGGTCGTGAAATGACTCGTTTAGCTGGTAAGTTAAATTAATCAAAATGAGCAATAAGTGCGTATTGTTTGCTAATATTAAATAAAATTAAGGTTTTACTGCTCGTGTGACGGAATTAATTAAAGTATTGAATGATCTTAATAAGGGCACCTATGAACGTACTATGGTCAACAATGTGCAGAACCAACATTCGGAATTCGGTCCCGGTAAAGGAAAACTGGTGTTTGCGGATAATATTATTAAGTTTGAAAATGTGCCTCTCGTAACACCAAATGGTGATGTTTTAGTTAAGGATTTAACATTTGAAGTTAAGTGAGTTGTGCATACTTAAATTTTGAACTGGATAGTGAATGAAGTTTTTGGTAAATTTCAGATCTGGCACAAACGTTTTAGTCTGTGGTCCAAATGGCTGTGGTAAATCTAGTTTATTCCGAATTTTGGGTGAATTATGGCCTACGTGGGGAGGAAAACTGACAAAACCACACAGTGGCAAACTCTTTTACATTCCCCAAAGGCCGTATATGACTTTGGGCTCTTTAAGGGACCAAGTATGACTTTTTTTTTATATAACAAATTATTGTTAAAATTTCATAATTTTTTAGATTATCTATCCTCATACCCGAGAAGATATGCGTCGCTGTAAAAGAACCGATGAAGATCTGATGCAATATTTAGATATTGTACAACTTACTTATTTAGAACAGCGTGAAAATGGTTTGGATGCTATTGAGGACTGGATTGATGTGCTCTCTGGTGGTGAAAAGCAACGTATTGCTATGGCTCGCCTCTTCTATCACAAACCCCAATTTGCCATTTTAGACGAGTGCACGAGCGCTGTGTCGGTTGATGTAGAAGGAAAAATGTACAGTTATTGTCGTGACTCAGATATAACATTATTCACAGTATCACATCGTAAATCATTGTGGATACACCATGATTACTATCTACAGTTTGATGGGCGTGGCAAATATGAATTTGGTCGTATTGATCAAGATAAGGAACAATTTGGTTCATAAGCGTAATAATAAAACGAACAACAAATCATATTAAAAATATAAACATCATTAAAGACCAGGACACCTTATATTTGATGTCACTACTATTTAAGGTAACAATAATAATGACAATGACATACATACTTTATGTATCATGGTTAAACATACACAGCGGGAATGTACTTCGTCTTTTGTCCTGCTCGACCTATTGTTCACTCATGTATATTTTACACATGTTGTCATTGCGTAAAGCCTTCAAATGAATGGGCCTGTCTGTCAAAATGCGATTACAAAACATCTTTATTTGTAACGCACAAATCTTAAGTAATCATATTTGTTTTTTATCTTTCGTTATTATATTTTATAAATTTTTCTGTATTTTACATAGTTTTTATTTTACCACCTCACTCATGCTTTCGTTGTGGAATGTTAATCTTATCTGTGAGAGCAGAGGCCTGCTTTAAGATATGATATAACAAGGTCTTTTGTGAGTTTTTCTGGTGGCTATTTGTTATTTTTGTTATAAACAAATATATTTGAATTCGACTATCATGCGATGGGCAACTATTCACTACCAAACTATAAAAAACGCTCCCAAAAATGTAAATTATTTGAGGTTCTCTGTTATGACTACTTTTTATGTTATTTTATTCTAGTTTTAATTTGAGTATCATGAGATGGGCAATTTTCATTACCAAAATACAAAAAGGCTCCCAAAATTGTAAATTATTTGAGGTTCTCTAATGTGAATGCTTTTTATGTTATTTTATTCTACTTTTAATTCAATTTGATTTTAACTGACACATTTTTTATTATTATACAAAACTAAACTGAAGCTAACTTCGCGGATTCCAATAGTTTATATATAACAAATTTAGTTAGTTTATTTATAAATACAGTGGTAATTCTATTACGACAGCCGGTTACTTTCATACAAAATACTTTATATTAATTTTATATAGCTTTATTATTTTTATATTTAGAATCGAGTATCCTAGGTGCAGGTTGGATTTATGAAGTGATACAATTCCTATATTAATTATTTTTTTTATAAAATATAACAATAAGTCAAATGGCAGTTCGTAATATTATTTTAGGGTATCTCTTAAGATATCTAACAGCAGTGTAAAGTTCGATATTGTACTTCTGCTTTTGAGTACAAGATATTTGAGTAAATTTCGCTAAAAAATTCGTAGCCTTCCTAAAATATTTTCTAAAAACTACAATTAATGATATGTTATACATAAAATTTCCAGAAAATTAAGGATCAATATTCGGGCTATTTTTCTAATCACATGTTGAAGAAGTTATTTTTTGAACATTAACTATATACGATGTCACGACGTACGTTTAGGAATCAACCATATTGTAATTATTTTCTACTATTATTATATTTTATTTCAAGAATTATAAAATATATCAAACAAATAATAATATCCTTGTTTCCTATACAAAAATGTATGTACATACAAAAGAAAGAGGAAAAAGGAACATATAGGCCCGGAAATCATAAAAATACAAATGGAATTCATTATCTTTTTCTACTTTGAAGTAAGTTTTTATAAAAAATTACTGGAAATTTGATATACCTGTAAAATCAAAAACTAATACTTTGTAATTTATGTACATAAATTTATACATAATTGTAATTTTAACGAAGAAAACGAACAATAAATAATAATAAATTAATGTAATATAGAGTAAATACAGTGGAAAGTGTGTATATGTATGTAGATCTTACTTATGTATATAAAACAATGTACTCAATAAAATAATTATGAAAATCACTTCATTTTGTCTCTTGCTATTTATTGTTATATGAAGTTCTGTCGCCATTTCATGCACTTTCCGCGTGTTTTGGCTGCGATGGTTATATTATATTGAAAAAAAAATTGTAAGTCTAGTGATGAAATGCATACATACATACACAGGTATGCATGTACATATGGAGACACTTACAAATGTTCTGGTCTAAGGTATAGTAATTTTGTTGTATAATTAAGTTAACTTAAATTGGATTTTTTGGACAATTTCCTATTTAGTATGGTGTTTGCTTGTAATTTCAATTTGATTGTAGAAATTAAATAATTAAAATGTTTAAATATAATAAGAAAAGCAATGTGAGTCCGATAACAGGGGATATGTGTAAACATCTAATAATGAAAAAGTTTTTTTTAAGTTGGAAGTACTTATGTTTTTAGTATATTTTTTTAAATTAATCAATTAAAAGTATCAAAACTTTCAATATTGTAAATACATAGGAATTTGCTGCTTTTTGTTTGTTTTATTTAACTTGTATGGTTAGTAAATGGGCATACTGCAGTATGTATACATGTATGTACTGCATTAAAAATTGCAGTAAGCAGTAAATTTACTGATTACTGAAGAAATACATACAATTTTTATTGATAATGAAATTTAATTTGCATTACCAGTAAAAGCGTAGGGCTGTATTCATAATAAAATTGTAGCACAATTATGTATATGTTTGTGAAAATTAGTAGCTACTATTGTACAATAGTAGCTGTTAAGTTTCTCTGTTCTTCTCGTTTTCCGTATGAATACACTAATACATAGCTCACACCGATTTGATAACGCTTTACGATTGGTTAACGATTCCATCGCACAATTTTAGTCAAAATTTGTGATTGTATTGTGAAAAAGATTTTTACCCCCTAGCGCATAGATGTTTACACATTAAAAAAATTTATGTATTCCTCTGTTTAAAACTAAAACTAAAGATAATTCAAAACTCTTTCATATGTCCGTACTGATTTGAATTTGAATTTTTTGATGCCTAAATTCATGATGTTCCATGGCAGCGATATATATATATATATATATATATATATATATATATGTATGTATATGTGTATATATATATATATATATATATATATACATATATGTATATGTATATATATATATATATATATATATATATATATGTATATATATATATATATATATATATATGTATAAATATATATATATATATATATATATATATATATGTATATATATATATATATATATATATATATATATATATGTATATATATGTATATATATATATATATATATATATATATATATATATGTATGTATATGTATATATATATATATATATATATATATATATATATATATGTATGTATATATATATATATATATATATATATATATATATATGTATGTATATATATATATATATATATATATATGTATATATATATATATATATATATATATATATATGTATATATATATATATATATATATATATATATATCTTTAGTAGACTTCAACCACAGTTTTGAAAAGTTTCAAACTTCTATAAACCATCTGAGAATTCTGTTAATAAATTAACTATAAAAATTCACAACTGAATTTAAAAAATCACAGTATTTATAAGGCAAAATTAAAAATAAAATTTAAATTCAACGTATAAAAAATTAACTATTTGACATACTGTCATTGTACTATTATAATATGAAATTTATTTGCTGGGTGGTCTTTTAATAAGTTGAGAAGTGTGAAACTTTTCAAAACTGTGGTTAAAGTCTACTGACGATTTCGTATAAAGCCCCAATGAAATGCATATAGACATTGCTTAACCACCCAACAAATGAATTTCATATTATATAATATATATATATATATATATATATATATATATATACATATATATACATATATATATATATATATATATATATATATATATATTTGTAATATTTCGTCCTTAAGTGTTAAATTTAAAAAGATGTTATATGTTCATGATCCAAGGAATATATTTGTATATATGTAATTATTACAAGCTGTGAGTACCTGAACTATTTTTCTTGATATTTTTTTGAATTTTATGATTATAGATTCCAATATTGTATTATTCAATATTGTATATATTAACTGGTGCTAATCAGATTAATATGAATATATCCCACAAAACATGCTTAACAGTGCTGCAAGGGTAACAGTATGCTACGGATGTTTTCAGGCCAAGATAGAATTTAATATTAATAAGTCACTAACTACAAGGAGTAATTTATGTTTAGCTACTTTCAACAATACGATCTATATTAAAGACGCGTTAAGACTCATGTGTACCAGCATAGGTTGGGGCAATATTGAAGAACATATTCGGTAGATACTGATCGATATGTTGAGAAGAGTACTCCAAAATTCAACCCAGCGTATGAACATTTCCATGAAATCAATTTTAATGCTTGAATTAAATAGACTCAAATAAAGATTTCATACATTTCTCTAAATTCTAGCTGTTTTCATAAATTAAATCTGAAAGCTCTTAGAATAACATCTATTACATATGTACATAAAATGCAATATTAAACAAATTTAGTTGTTCCGGTTAATATATATGTAAGTATATGCTTTCCATTCTATAAAAAGCTTTAAGATAATGTTTTTGCCAATATATTAAACATAAACAAATTATTTCATAAATACCTTTATAGACATATGTGTTCCGTGCAGCTTCTTTTCTACATAACTCAGGAGATGACTCCTATATTACATTTGCTTTCACATTGTGAAAGGCTTTATATCTTTCCTGAGATAAGTTGACCAAACCTTGTTCAACAAGTGGTTTTCCTTTTTATATATGTATGTATGTACATACATATAGGAATGTATTTGTACAACAAAGATGTTTTTAATTTGTAAAACACTTATTTGGACATAGAGACATATATAAACATTTCCCCGTGTGCAGTAAACACATCGACACTATTATATTTTTTTATTATGAACACTACTTCTTAAAAATAATAATTGTAAGATTAAGTATTTTATAACATGAGCTTACACTCATCAGCACTACTTTTATATGCCGCAAATCAATTATAGCAGTGAAGTTTGTGGTGGAAGAAGGTTAAAGCAGACAAACAAAAACAACATTGAAGCTGTCATCTCTTACTATAAATAAACAGCAAATTAGATAGAACGCATGCACCTCATTGCACCAGTTGAGCAATGTTATTTGTGTATACAAGTAAATGCTTATTTTCATATGTAAAATTTCTCCAAAAACATATAATAATACATACATACATATGTATATGTGCACATGCATGAGGGTTTATTCAAAAATTCTTAAAAATTCATGAAAAAGTTGAATTTTTCAAGAATTTTTGGCTAACTATTCTGACTATATTAACCGAAATCTTCCAAAAAACCAAAAACAACCAAGTTGGACTTCATAATTTAAAAAATAATGCCGGTTTCAGTCTGATCAGGCCGAACTAGCACATAATTACCCAAATAATATACCACTTTTATAACTTAATTTGTTTTAATTGCATTTGTATATTTTTATTGACCATTTATATTATGTACTTTACAAATTTTAATGTTGCACAAAATAAATTTACATACACTCATACATAAGTATCTCCAGTGCATTATCGTATTTCAAAATATTTATCTCCTGGAAAAATTTTTTCATATTATATTTTCGGTAGAGTAATTAAAAGAATTCCTGACTAGAAAAATAATTGAGAAAAAAGTTAGGAAAACAACGCTGGATAATTCGTTTAGTCAAGTATTCAACAGTTTGGAGATTACTTTTATTGAAATGTTGAAAATACTCGCTACATTCTGGGTACTTTTGTTTATTTTTAAGTTTAATAAATATGTATATTTTGCTAGTTTTTCATTTAATAATGTTTTTTTTTAATATTGATTCAATATTTGTCATAGATTTATTTTTTATGTACATACAAAAGAAAAATCAGTGCTTAAATTAACTGCAGAGAACTCTTTTATTTGATGAGTTCAGTGTATGTACTGTATTGAAATTACTTTTGTAATGTAAATATTTCTTACTAATGTACATACATATGTTGGGAAATTATTATTTCCAAAGAAAAAACCGCTGTAAATTAAGAGATGGTGTTAATTCGCCTTGCTCTGTTGATGATATTTAAAATTTTCATAAAATTTAAGAGTCAACCAAGAAAAAGAGACTTGTTTCTGTAATTGTTTTATATATGTATGTATTTGACTTTTTTTATTTCGTATCGTATTTGACACAAATATTAAATATTGTTGTTTTTCTTTATCGCTCTAATGTATTGATTTAATAGCAAAATTTAAATCAATATTTTTTCTAGTAATAAATTTTTTTATTTATAATGTAAATTATATCGTGTTTATCCACTTGCTTTGTAATATTTTGAATATTTTTCACTACAAATTATTTGAATTAAATAATTGTTGTTATTATTAGCTTTTTTAATTCTAATGAAAAATTTTGTCTAATTAAAGTAATTTTTATTTTTTCTGTATTGTAAAATTTTGTACTTTGTTTTGAAATTCATATTGTTGCGATATGAAATATCCAAACAAATCCCAAATTAATTTTTCGACACAATATGATTTATAATGGTGTAAATTAAAATACCAAACAATCTTCGTGTAGTTTCAAACAATGAAATATATTTAGTTTATCATAATTTTTTGTTTCGTTGTTCAGTATGCGTTTGGCATCCTAGGAAATAGCTTTAGAGTGTTAAATAAATATCGCCTTATATTCTTTTTTCGCTTCTATTTAAAACTCAAAATTTGACCAAATTTGAAAAAATCTACTTTATAGATGGATAATTGGAGTACATTTTTATGAGTAATGAAACTTCATTAGCAAATCCACAGAGGAAGATTCTAATACATTATGAGAGCAAATTTTATATTTTTCAGCTCTAATTTGAAAACACTGCATCAATGCTTCTTTTAGTTAATGAGAAGAAACCTGCATCGTTGTTGAACTACACAATAATAAATTATTACTGCTTGGCTCAAAATGTGGTCATGTATGACATAAGATTGTCATCATCGTTGATATTCATTTTTTAAATTATTTCTTTAGAAAAAAAAATATTTTCGGAACAATGCAATTGAAACTGTTTTAATCAAATCATCTTCAGTCAAATGTAAGGAAGAACATTTTTTTTATTAAAAAAAGTATATATTTATGAACACCATTATATATCAAACAAAGCACTATATATACAACACTATTTGTTCGTTATCATATTTCTAAACAAATTTAAACCCGATTTCAGATAAAATCAAATTCGTTAATTTGTAAAAAAAAAGAGGATCTTGTCTTATTTATATTGAAACAACTTTTTCTCAAATTTCCTAATTACTATTACTCTTTCTTCAAATTAAAATAGATAAAAATATATGTATTCATTCATGAATGTCACAATACATAATTGATTAAAAACGTTTCACAAAAATATTATTGATTATTTATGGTATTTCGCATTATACTGGTGTATTTAGGTCATTTTATAAAAATTATTTTACTTAAAACTAAATTCTGTTATTAATTTGAATATTCTTATAATAATAATTAAAATTATAACTCAGTTTTGTGTTTTCCTTTATATAATGGCTTTATGTATTTATGTATATATAATCTGTGCTAGCTCTTGCTTAGCTAATTAAATTATTGGAAATTATTTACCTTATGATACTAAAAATAAATTGCACATTATAATTATATTTTATGTATATTATGAACATATATGTATGTAAATAATATAAATACAAACATACATACTTGATGCATTTTTATGGGTAAAAATATTTTAAAAGTGAAATAATAAAAATTTAAAAGCTTGGCACAATTATATTTGTAATTTTTAAAACAAAGTTAAAAAAGAAAAACAACAAAACAATCAAGTCCATAATATGCTTTTTTGCGATATTTCACTCTATCAAACCAGTTCTGGTAATTATATCGAAATATCGATATTATTAATATATAAATAATTGTATATAAAAATAAGCCTTAAGCTCGAATTAATTATTTAAAATATATATAATATATAGAAAGAATCTTTCGATTTTTTTTTATTAATAATATTGCTCAAAATGTTTAATTTTTAGCCCCTCATACAAGATGAATTTATAATAGGTGGTCTAGGAACCCTAGTGTTAATATGCCGCCTTATTCCTCATATAACAGCATTGAGAATATTCAATATAATAATATTGTATGAATCTTTCACAATTAACATTTTAATGAACGCTGCAATAGTAATTTTATTGATTTACACATAAACACAGAAATACTTAGTCACATACTCGAATAAGTGGATTTTCGTAAAAACTCAAAGATAATTAAAATTAACGATATTTTTAATAGAATATATTTAGTTGTAGTGTTTGTTATGCCCCATATTTATCATTATATATAGCAAATTACGTTCGGCCTAAAATTTGTATTAAAATAAAGATGAAATAAAGCGGTACCTACCCAAAGTAATTTTCAGTTTAATAACAAAAACTATAGACAAACTCGAAGACCAAACATGTATTTAATTGTGATGTTATGAAATTAGGCAAACGTTTATATATTTGGAAACACTGCACCGATTGTTGTGATAGACAGGATCTCTTTAAAACTGTTCGTTTTTGAATTTTGTGTTATATGTATATACATACATATTTCGATAATCTTTCGTATAAGTGTTTACATTTTTAATAAATTGTTTTTCGCAAAAAATAGTTTACAACTTTTTAACAATTCGTTTTTGGAATAGAAAATTACTTTTCTAAGGGATTATTTAAATAGTGTTTGTTAAAAGAACATTGCTCATATTGAAGCATTTGAAAAATATTACAAATTGAATTGAAACCCGCACAAGGCAATTTAAAAAGATAGAAATAACTCTCTTATTCCACCCCCTCTCGTATGTTCGGAGATTAATTTGATTTTTTGAAGTAATTTTTAAGGCTCCAAAACTGATACTAGAAATTTCAAATGCATATTATAAGTTGATATTCAATAAAGGTCAGGTTTTTTTTTAATGTTTAACATCAAAAAACTGAAGTTTTTGATCACTTTACAGTTGTGGGTTTTTGCTACGCAACTAAGATGTTAAACATTGAGTAATTGTTCAACAAAATAGCTATCAAGCAATAAAAAAAATTGAAATATAAGTATGTAAATAAAGAAACAATAAATATTTTCGTATACAATTAAACAAATTTATTTCTTTTCCACATTAAATTGTGTTAATAATAATGATAATGAAAATAAAAAAAATTAAAAATATATAATTATTAAAAACTAGTTGAATTAAGTTGTTGCAGTTGTTATGTTTAAAATTATAGTTTTCAATAAAACCAAGAGGCAAAAATGTGTTCTAACTATGTTTTCACTAAAAATAAAATAAGGATTTTTATTTACGAGAATTACGTTAACCAAATTTAACCGAAAGCTTTATCCAATATAAAGTTGTATAAAGAATTATTTTAATTAAATTTAGATAACTTCTTGCACGTGTGGAAACAGACCCAACAGTTATAATAAAAAAGTATTGAACAAAGTTCTAAAAAAGGGGAATCTAAATAAAACATACACAAAACATTAACTGTTTTTAATTTATTACTAATAGAACAAACGAATTGGAAGAAAAAAATTAATTTTTTTTTGCTCGTCAAGCCATTTTTAAAAAGTTTGATGTTCGTTCTTAAGCTCAGCCAGCAGAGCCGTTAATAAAACAAATTAATAACTGCCTTCAAACAGAGTAATAATTTTGTCAATATAGGCAAAAGAACAGTTTTGCCATTCGTTTATGTTTTCTTTTATGTTGCGACTTATAAACTAAATTACATTTTGCAAATATAAAAATAATAGGAAGAAGAAAATTTTTAAAGCAATACACATGTTCAGTAGTTTCAAGAAAATCTTAAATATTAAAGCCAACAAAAGTTCATTTAAAACGTATGTGTATATACTATATCAAATAGTTTATTTTCCTATAGAAAAAAATTTAATATCTCCAAAAAGATTATATATAAATAAGAGAGGAAAAGAAAAAATCTTAATATAATTAACAATTCAAACAACAATAAAATTGGGTTTTTTAAAGCGAAAGCTTGCAAGAAAAAACTAGAAGAAAAAAATATATATTTTGCACTTCAAGAGTTTTGTTTGTTATTTTTAAAGTGTATATTTTAGTACAATTTTTATTAGTATATGTATGTAGTAATGTTGTTGTTTTTGTTATAGTGGGGGTGGTAATGTTGTAAGAGTGGTATACTAAAAACTAATAAATGCTACATTAAAATAAAATTTGGAAAATTTAAAAGAATTGCAGGTATTGAAATTGTACAATCAATAAAAATAAGTTTTTTAAAATAAAAATCTAGATTGGCTGACTTAACAAAAATATCTACAATATTTTTGCTATTATTATTAGTATTAATTGAAATACTCGTTAAACAGTCGTTATGGGTTGCGTGTTCTTCATATTTTTTTTATCACCACGGTACCGATTTAACGGACACAAGTGCATTGTCTCGACAATGGCCCTAATAACATATTTTATTTTAGGTTAGAATAAATGAAAAACTAATTATTTAAGCTGCAGTATCAACTTCTTCAACCAAATGGCTTGGCGAAACTTCACTGGGTGTAGTAGCCGAAGTGGCAACACTTATTGGTGTACTAATGCTGTTATTCGAAGCAGTCAAAGTAGATGCTGTGTTGTCTGTAATTCCAGTAGCTGCTGTTGTTGTAGTTGTGCCGACAACTCTGGCGCCATAGGGGGCACCTTTTAATTTTCGTGCCTCTCGTTTTTGCTTGCGTTGTTGCATTACCAAACGTAATTGGTCTAATTTTGATTTGGTTTTAATATTGTCCAATTCTGCGGCACACTTCTGGCATGTATAGTCTCGTTCACGTTCGCCAGTCTCTGAGTGTACACGGTAACGACACTGACACACCTTGCGTTCATCGACCAGTTGATGGTGGTGGTGATGATGATGATGATGTGACGAGCCGTGATTATGATGATGATGATGATGGTGGCCACCCAATGTGCTGGAGGTGTTATTAGATGAACTACTATTGTGGCCGGGTTGGTGCTGCTGTGCTAATGAGGAGGTTGTTGATGCTGCAGATATGGAATCCGGTTGGCAGCAGGGATAGGTTTTAGTTGATTGTGATTTATGGCTGACATAATGACCATTGCATTCACCATATGCGCACACTGATGATGAAGATGCAGAGCTATGGCTGTTTGAGACACCAATGGTATTTGCTGTTGGTGTGGATTGTAGACTGACTGTAGATCCTGAAGCGTTGTGACTTTTAATACATTTGACACATGGATGAGACGATTGATGGTGTTTAGAGGAAAGCTAAAAAATTAAGATCAATTTGGATTTGAATATCATTTTCGATCATAGTATTTTTAATTGCCCTTAAATTTAAGCCCCTCAAAAAAAATGGAAATTGAGCACGCGACGTCCGAAGGAGCCTTTTCTTGGGTTTGGACTTATACTATTACAACAATAGGATATATTATGTATAAAAACACTTACATGTTTGCTTCTGGAACTATGATGTACAGTACCAATTGAACCACTTGCAGCTGCTACCGATGCTGCTGCAGCTGCAGATGTGGATGGTGCTTCAAAACTTATGCGAGCACCGCGATGATATTGAGGTGTGGCACTCAACAAGTCATTTAATATGTGTATAACGGTCGATATATCTCTCTTCGGTCGACCATATCTGTCCTGCAGGGCTGGATTTAAGGTACCGGAAAATGTGCCAGAATATATACCCTTACCGTGATTCTTCATAGATTCAATGACGGCGCCAGAGCCACCCTTGCGAGGAGCTTCTTCACTGGTCGAGAAATCTATTTTGTTAGTAAATACTTCTTTGGATAGTTTCCGCAAAGTTTGTGTTAGATTGCGTGAAGCCTCAGCTAGAGTGCGAGTGTCCGAAACAATGCCCGAATCATCGAGTTCGATGGGTGTAGCGACATTTGACGGGGATGTAGTCGAATTTACATTAGAGGCTGTCGTTAAGGAGTTGGAGGTAGTTACAGGTGCTGCCGTTGCAGCTACTACGGGAGTAGTCATTACATTGCTGGTCGCCGGCGGTTGACTAACGCCGCTGGTAAAAGATGACGAAGATTTCGTTGACGTTGTATTTAATAAGGAATCATCACCTGAATTAAAACCACTATCATTGGCTACATTTCTAATGGGTGTTGAGGTATTGCTAATTACTTTCTGATTGTTTGAAGTAATGGGCTGTTGTTGTACTCCGGCAGGATGATGGTAATGATGGTGATGATGATGGTGGTGGTGATGATGGCGGTGTTTACGAGATATTGGATTGTGGGCGGTCTTATGCAAATATGAGGAAGATCTCGGTGCTGATGATGATGACGAAGAAGAATTCGTCGCAGCATTAAGCGTGGTTAATATTGAGCTCGGTGTTATAGTTGCTTTGTAGTTTGGAGTGCTGCCCATAATAGTGCTAGTAGTAGTACGAGTTGCGTGAGGTTGTAGTTGCTGTTGGCGATGGTGATGTTGGTGGTGGAGTGGTGTTGTTTGCAGTTGCTGCTGGGAAACGCATGTTGTTTCTATGCATTGTTTAGCCGAATTATGTGGTGTATTATTAACTGTCCCAAGGCTACCACCATTTAATCTTGTACATAGACATGACGTTAGTTTAGCTGCTATAGGATCTTGACATATGGCAGAGTTAGCTGCAGCAATGGAGGCGTTTGAAATGGAAGAGGGGACAGCAGAAATTAAGGCTGTGTGTGGTCCAAGGGCTACACTATTGTTGGTAGAGGAACTGTTGGTACTGTTCGGCATTTTGGGAATGTTTTTAATCGCTGTTGTTTTTATAGGACTGGATACTAGATTCGATAAGGATTTAATAGGAGATTGCTCCAATAAAACTGACTCCGAGGCAGTATGAAAAGAGGGTGTAGTTGCTACCGGCACACTACTATTAGAAGTGGAAGGTAGTACAGCACTCGACGATTGAGCTCCCGAGTTTGTTGTGTTACTAATGGAGATTGGTTGTTGTACTAAACGTGATGGTTGGGCCAATGCAATACTTTTAACAATATTTTGTAAGCTTTCATAGTCGCGTTTGCTCAAAAACGAGCTTAAATCAGAATTTTTCGTCACTGCACTATTTGAAATCGAAGAGGATGTTGAACCGTTCATGTTTGCAGCTGTTCTGCTTGGATGAGGTGCTATTAATGTCACGCTGTTGCTATTGCTACGAGGTGGTTGACAGGTTGCATCCAGTTCCAATTTTCGAACCGCTGTCACATTTTGCGTTGTAGTAGCCATAGACACAGCGGTTGGTGGTCCTGCCACTGCCGTATTAGACCCATGGTGATGATGATGGTGATGATGATGATGATGGCTATAATTTGAACTCGTTGTTGTTCCAGCTGTTTGTGTAGCTGCCGATGCTGTTGCAGCAGTTCGACTGCTACGATGATGATGATGGTGGTGATGGCTAGATCGTTGACGCGAAGAAGAACTGCTGCAACTGGCTCCACTATGACCTACACCATTAACAGGATTTACTGTACTCAGCTGCAATTGTATTAGCATCATGTGATCGCCTAAGCGCATACTAAGATTCAGAGGTGTTTTGCCGCTGAGGAAATCATTTACTTGTGAGTCATTAAGGGATTCAAGAGCTTGCATTACAGTATTTTCGGGACGTTGAGCCTAAAGAATAAAAAAAAAGTTTTAGTGTTTAGATGAAAAATTTTTTAAATTGTTATTAACTGTTCATAAATTTACTATTTGACATATTGTCACTATATTATCATAATATATTATAATATATTATAATATATCATATTATTTTTATTAGATTCGAATTAATTTTGAAGTTATCTTAATTTGTATTGAACTCGAGTTTGTTTTTAAATTAAGGGAGGAATATTTATTATAATCATCATACTAACAGAACGGATCAATACTGATTTCGAGTCCACTCAGTAGGATTATCAACTATTTAACTAATGATTTAAGGAAAACGAAATATGAGAAGTTCATTTTTAAGTTAAATTACTTTTGTTTAGTACGAAATGTACGCATTCACGTTTTTAAACCATTTGTTTAATAAAGTTTTAAAGCAGATTATAAAACACACAGTTCCAATACACATTTTTTAAATGAAAACAATTTTTTTTAATATAAAATCGCAACCGAAAATGTTTAATTAAATGTGTTCAGAGATTTAACCACTACTAATTAATCAGTTATGGCAACACTGTTTCAACTTAGTGATCCTTAGGCTCAATGTCTGCATGCCCATATGTTTAAGCACATATCAGGCATAAGTATATACATATACATACATATATCAATGTTTATATACAATGTATATACTTACATATTTATCAATGCATATATTGTTTGTTTATTTTTCAGATTGTCATTAAGAAAAATGCGTTACATCTACATTTGTATACCTATCTTAGATTCATTGTAAGAGGCGCCACATATTTATATAAACTATAATTATGTAATTTCTATAACAACGCAGTCTGGCAATTGCACTCTTAATTTATTTTCTGCTACATATATATATATATATATATATATATATATATATATATATATATATGTCTACATATGAGCTTTTAATTAAGTGTGGCAGGACGTACTTATGTATGAATATACATTTTGTGTTGACAAGCTTGAAAAATTGAGAAAAATTAAGTTGGTAGTAGTAAAAGTATTAGTACAGATGTAAGCTGGATAAAGGAGAGAGGAAATTTTTTAAATAATAAATGCAATAAAACCCGTTGTGATGTTTACATTTTAGCGACAACAGTTCTTTATTATAGAGGGAGAGTCGTAACAGAAACACTAATAAAAACAAGCGTTGGTAACGCAGCGTAGGTAGGTCAATGTCAATGTCATTTTAAATACGTAACGTTTTCCCCTCTTTTGAAAAACTCAACATAAACACAAGCTGTTGGGGGCGTTCGCATTGTTTTTATATCTTATAAAATAATAATGTAAATAAAAATTAATATAATGTTTACTGCAATTTTTAATTGGATTAAGAATTTTTATTGTGACGATTTTTAGCAAAAATAAAAAGCAAATTTATTTTCATAGGCATCCATCTAAATATTATTGTGTTTAAAAATAAATTTTCATGCCAAATCAATGAGTATGTCTTAAACAATTTTTACTACTGTCTCAATTTATAAATAAAAGAAGAACTGAAAAATCAAATAAACCACGTGAGTTATTGGCAGAAGGTTAATTATGACATTTGATATCCATCGATTTTATTGTATTTCAATACAAATTGTATTGAAACTTCGGTAAATATTTAATGCGCTAATTTTGCCCCAGAATTCGCATGCTTGTGTTCCTCGAAGAAAGGAAACTTTACATTTTTGCATTTTTAATGTTTGTAATATCAGTACAGTTCTGAATATTATTTAATTAGATGCTAATAAATTAATATTTCGTAGATGAGCAAGGTTTGAAAACGTTGTTCGATTCAAATCATGTTTGAATTGATATCGCAATAGTAAAAAGCATCATTATCTTTAAAAACAAGGGATGTATGGTGTGGTAAAACTGTATAAATTCTTATGAAGTAGACAATAATTATATAATAGGTCTTATCGTGTTTGTTGTTTTTTGCCTTCAAATTTAATATTTTCTGTTTCATCGAAAAACCCTAAATTTTATCTTTAATCTTTATTTCAAATTGTCGAAAAGCGCCAAGCACGATAAGGGTGAATATAACATATTACTAGTATTATTGTTAATTCGTTCTGAAATTTTCCTAAATTGACTAAGCGTAGAGGCGTATCCGGTGCCTTAGTCTTAGCAGTCTAAGTGGTAACAAGTTAACTACTTTTATAATTTTTTTATATATTGTTTTTCAGAAATGTTTCATATTTTTTTAGAAGCAAGAGTATTTGTTTCTAAAATGTATGCAACTATACAACATCAAATACGTATGTATGTAATATTTTTGGCAAAAACTAAAACACTATTGGCCTTAACGTATTCAGTTTGATTACAGTTGGCGTTTTTACTGATTAAACCGAGTTTTCTAAAGTAATTCTTTCATATTAACTAGAGTTGTACAGATGATTTTTTTATGTCACTCGTGAATTTTAATACGCATAACATTCACGCACTAAGAACTTTTATTCGAATATTCAAACGAATAAGAAATCAAAAACTTCATTCCAATATGACGAATTGTTTTTTTTTTTTTTGTATATACAAAGTGTTTAATTTATTGTAAGAGTGCGTGATTTCGCAATATATTTACTGCCGAGTGTGGAATTACGTGATTAAAAATATTAAGTTCGTAAGAACTTAATTTTTGGCATAGAAAGATATCGTGGCCTTAAATTTACTCATGCGCACATCTCTAATATTGACTAATTCATAAGATACAAATTACTTGCAATCAGTATAATTTTTAAGAAGTGCTAATTTTAAAAGCTAAAAATAAGCATTTATTTCAATAAATTTATTTACTCTTCTCCTTAAACAGCTGCAAATGATGAACAATAACTTTTGTAAGTTTTTGAATTTATTTTGGGCAAACAACAATAAGCACAAGTTTACAACGGATTTACATGCTGTTTGTGATCAATTTGCAGAAATTCGTGCAGTTGATGCTTGATACTTTTTTTTATTATTGGCATAAAAAATATAAGTACATAAATAAATAGGAAAGATTTCTGGTTTTATAAGGTTTCTTATATTTCAGAGTTCTTTGGTGAATTTTGGGAAATTTTTAATTTCTTTTTCATATTTAGTTAGGGTAATTGAACTTCATCTCTGTTAAATCTTTATTATTGTTTCATTTTCTTTCAGCATTTTGTATTTTTATGGATGATGGTCTTTGGAACAATATAAAAAGAAACCAAAACAATAAAAGCAACAACGGCTTTTAATATTCCTTTGTGCTGCTTACAACAACTTTCCAATCGACTTTGATTTTGCGTTGACTGGATTGCCCTTTGTTGACATTTTGATAATTTTTTTATTCCTTTTTTTTCTTTTTTGTTCCTTACAGAACACAAGAAAAAGTACTCGGGAAGCAGTAGAAGGAATTTATTGTTAAGAAAACGAATATTAATATTTATATTTCAATCATCATCATATACTTAGCAATTAATAGATAATGTTCTTAAGAATGATGAGTAATTATTTAAAATACTTGCATAAGTTCATTTGTGTGGTTAAAAATAAATTAATGGGTGCTGCAGAAGAATGTGTTAAATGGATATTAATAATACACTGCAGTTAGCATCATTCCTCAAAAAACATGAAGTTTAGAACAAAGTGTAAGCTTTTTTTTCTGGTATAAAGTATATTATTATATTATTTCCCAATCATAAACAAAAATTATTCAATTTAATTATTTATATCGAGCTTTTTATTACTATAGTGAATTCAATTAAGATTGAAAGACTATAGTTCGTAATCCGTTTTAAATCCAGAGAGACATGATAAATATTCCGAGGTAGAAGTGAAAGTCACATGTTATTAATCTGTACCATATTTAAAATAGAGTTGAACAAAATGTGCAACATTTTCCTGATATACAAGAAATTGATTTGTGGATGGTTAAGCAACCATAGTTTTGAAAGTCTAATGGCGATTTGATAAAGCACCAATGATATGCATATAGACGTTCCTTAACTATCAGCAAATAAATTTCATTTATAATAATAGTATGACAAATAAGTCGAATAGCGAATTTCATAAGGTTCATAATTCAGTTATTTTTATATCCGACAAATCAATACTTTTCAACAAAATTGACTTCAATATTTTTAATTTGGTTTCGTTTGCTGTGTTTTTGGATAAAATTAAGTTTCGTTAACTTGGACATAAGTTTAAAGTTTTCTCTCCGAAGGGAAACTTTGTTTAACCTGCCGCTTATCATAATTAACTTTTCTTTAACTTATAACTCACTTCATATTAAAGTAAAGGTGTAATAATTATAAAATATTATTAACAAAAGAACCGCTGATCAGTAATTTCTGTGACTGAATATACATACAAAAATGTTATTAGTACGTTTTTTCTTTTGAATAGGTTTTTTTCTATTTCAATAAATATTTGTATATAAATTTGCACAATTGGATTGATATATCCAATGTAATTCAACTTTTCATGGGCTCTTTGAAAAATGCTTATAAAATTTTTCATTAACATTCGATAACTGCAATAAGCTTGCCAATGAGTACTTGATTCCTCCTTTAATGTATTTGCAAATTGTGACGCTGTGTCTTTTCTTTTGTTTTTAATAAAAGTGTTAAAATAATAATTCTCAGTTTTGACAACACATTCGTAGAACAGAAATCGGATTTTCCAGTAGAGTTGTCTATAGAGGCACTGCTGTTCGCTTAGAAATAATATAGAGAAATCGAAATCAATGTTCTTTGTCAATGAAAGCTAATGAAGGCGTTCTTTCTTAAATCAGAAATAGGCTATAGGTCTTGTTCTACAGAAAGTAAATCAGTAAATTCTAAGCGAATTTCAAAATTAAAAATTAAAATTATTCGTAAAAGAATGTCTGAATACCAGATATTGCAGCACCCTTTTTGTGTTTATCAAATTGCGATAAAATAATAATTTTAATACAAAAGATAGCAAACATTCTTCTTGTTTTTTAATATTATAGAAAGTAGATAAATTTAATTTCCAAAATCCTTTGTTCTTAAATATATTTAAGACATTTGAGATACATTCTTTATTAACAATGTTTCGCAATTAAAATTTCAGAGAAGCTTATTAAAGGCAAAAAATGCATCAAGAATATTTTAGAAATGTTTATATCATTGTTTAAATAAAAAATTATCATTAAACTATTAATCAGTTTATCACATTAATCAGTGCGTCTACCAATATTTTGTATAAGTATGTCTAATATATATGTACATATGTATGTATATAAAACGTATTATGTCTATATGAGTGCAAAATACGTGAGGTAATGTTATAATAATTGCGTCATTTTTACGCTTTTTATTAGTACGAGTATTAAAGTTATTTGTTATTTTTTACTTATAAACAATGCAATGATGAACGTAAAAAGAATAAACATATATTTTTTTATATAGTTTGTTGCAATATTTATATAGACTTCATTATTCAAACAAAGCGCTTTAAAATAAGCAATGAAAAATTTTGCTGTAAATATGGAACACGCCCCATAAAGTTACGTGCTTATTGGAAATTTATTTCTTTCAGATGTATTTTATTAAAAATCAAACATTTAGTTAAAAGAAAACATTTATTATCAGGGTTCGAGTTTCATGTTTTTTTTTTGTTTTTTTAAAGCTCAGATACTGTCTAACTTTTAATCTGAATTATCTCCTTTTGCATATTTTTTATTATTCTTAGACACATTCTTAAGATTTTATTAAAAACGAATTGAAAAATTTCTAACGCAATCACAAATAGTGGATCCAACTTTTCTTTGTACACACACATAAATTTAATAAAGTACAATATTCAGATTTGTGTTCGGTTAGATTTTAAAAAATATTCGGTGGGACACATTTAATTATATAATTGAATATTTCGTATCCAATCCTCTCAGAGAAACCATGGCGAACACTTAAACGCCCTTCATTTGAATAAAAAATTGCGATATTTTGCGCTCCCTTTGTTTTATTTAAATTTAGAGATAGGAAACACTTAAAGATTGGCGTTTGATAAACACCACAGAATATGAAAACCTTCGCTCTACCACCGACTACTCTGAAAAAAAGTATGAATACGGAGTGACTAAGCAAACATACGTGGAAGAAAATTAATGAAAAGTTATTTTTGTTTTTAACATCTAACAAAATCTATATTTCACTATAATTATTAACACACTAGTAATGTCAGAGAATATATTCCCTGCCAATTTTTACAATTCTTGATCGGGCTCATTTTTCATATCATCAACTACCCACGATAGAAGAAAACCTCAATAAAGTATGCTCTCATTACGACCTATTTTTTTTTTGTGCCATATTTTCCTTTATCAAAAACTCTTGACAATATCAATGATAATACAAATTTGTATCGGTAGCTTTTATATTATATAATAAATCTGTAAAAGCTAATTGTAGTTTGTGTTTCTAGCGTTATTGTATATCTAATATACAAACATACACACGTACTTATATAAACCTATATTTATATACATATGCATGTACCTCGTATGTATGAATATTGCGACCATTATTTTTTATTGATTTTGTTTTAATTAATTCAACAAATAAAAATTTTATACAAATTTATTTATTTATTTATGAAAAATTTTAACAAAAAGTAATGTCAGATATGATAAAATTTTAAAGATAATTACCGAAAACACGTAGAGAACAATACAATTCGCCTTGATATATATTTTTATTGAGATTTTCAGCGCTTTTAATTTAAGCACAAATCAATTTTAAAATAAATGAAAGTGACATGAATTAATTTCATTATGTGCACAAAATAAATCAGCAGATATTAAAACACATATATATATATATATATATATATATATATATATATATATTCTTATTTTTAATATTTGTACTTTCAAATAAAATGATCAGCAGATATTAAAATATATATATATATATATATATATATATATATATATATATTATATATATATATATATATATATATATATATATATATTCTTATTTTTAATATTTTCACTTTCTAATAATATGACGGGTCACAATAAAATCCCATCCCAGCCAGTGATTAAATTTTTAAAAACGAAAATATTATGAGATATATATATTTAGATACCACCGCCCAGTATTGCCGATTTCTGCGTTTTTATAGAACACTAAGACGATTTGTGTCCATTGTTGATGAATAAATTTGCTAACTTTATTTTTATTACACAAAAACAATATTCGACATATTATCTTTTTAACCTGCTTTCGGAATCATCTCCCCCTAAATATTCCATTGCTGAAATCAATTGAATTAATTTTTTCCCCTATTTATATATTTGCTGTATTAAATTTTATTGCACTATCTATCGAGTACAGTTCTATAAAACAACTATTTATTTGTACTGTATTTAAGACAAGAATATAAAAAAAGATTCGAAATGAAGAGTGAAACTTAATCAACGCTTTTAAAAACACGTAAGATAATTACATCGGATTTAATTTAATGTCATATTCAGAAAACTTACTGTGGACTTGACATACAAAATCAGTATAAATTTTGGATGGGAATTATCAAATTAATCTCATGTTATTTTTGGGGTTCAGAGTCAAACAAACCAATATTAACAAATACTTTCATCTAAACCCTATTCACTGCATGAGATTGAAAACAATCTAAAATTGGAGACATTTGTGTTCTGATAATTGGTACGTGTTGGTTTTTGTATAATTTTTAAGTTCCGATAATGATGTTTCGGCAACACTGACACTGGGATGTAAGTTTGCGTGTAAGTGCATATGAGAGTGCTGGTGGCGGTGGTGCAATTAATTAATTATAAAAATAAACAATCGAAAACGTCAGCCAGAAAAATGAATAATATACTTAAATGAAATAAACAAAACAATATAAATAATCCAGAGGAGATCCAAGGAGTAAAAGCGGAAGCAATGGGTGGTGTTTTAGGTATGTTATGACGAGCAGGGGTTAAGTGATTTCGTAAAACCTACATATACATATGTATGTATGTACTTACATATATATATATATATATATATATATACTATATGTATGTAAGTATTGAGTTTAAATCATTCGGTATAAAATATTGAATGACAAAAATTGTGTTTTATTAATGCATATTGACAAAGAGAAGCAACAAGTATAATTTAAAAATAATAAAAAATAAAAGAAACAAAAATGATGTTTATTTAAAGTATGTATGTATGTACATATTTATTTATGGGTCACTATGTCAAAAATATTTATGATTTCTTAATGAATTGTAAATATATTTATAAAACACGAAAAATACAACAAAATTAGCTAAAAATAAAATATTAAATAAAACAATGGAGGGGTTTGATTGAAAACGGTTTTTTTGTACAGTACATTCAATGCATTCAAAAATATATAAATAATTTAATTAAGGTGCTTCAATTTTGAAGAGTTCATCACAATATACATATGTATGTACATGCGTACACATACAACCATTTTATCGAATGTAACGACCGACATTTCGCAGGGACAAATTGCACATACATACATATTAGGTTAGCCCAAAAATATGTTCCGACAGAAAAACTGTCATGAATTTTGAATTTTTAGAGAATTACAAAATTTACTCAAAGCTTTTAAAGTAATTTGTCGTACAGCAAGTTAATAAAATGTGACTATCTTAAAAACTCAAAAATTCGGCTGCATTCTGTATACAACCCTGCAAAGAGAAAGTTCTATAAAACTACAAAATGAAAATTATTTTCCCTCATTCAGTATCTACATATGTATTTATCGACGCCAACTTCAACTGAAAAATAGAATACAATTGACTACTGATGACAGCCTCTGGCCATTGTATTAAGTCAAGAATATAGAAAGATTATTTGCAAATCATATCAATTATTTACACTTATTCACAATTAATATTAATTTGCTTACTGATATATTTAATTTGAGCTTTTTTAAATGATATATACCTAATATCTATTAAACTCTTTCACAGCTCTGCACTATGAATTATTTAACACAAAAATTTTATTAAACAATAATATATACTCGAACGTACATATTTATATAGAGAGAAACTTAAAAAATGTGCAATATCGCCGGCGTCAATGTCAATCATGGCCATCAAAATAAACGAAAAAAAATATATACGCTTGCATATACAATGTGTATATACATACATATGATGTGTACATATATATGTACATATGTGTGTAAGCATATGTACATAAATAAAAAAAAAAAACAAAGTACATAAAACTACTATTATCAGTGTGATTAGTTTAATTTTTAAATCGCATTAATAATTTTTTGTATTTATATGTGGATGTAGATACACCCATACAGGCATACATTCTTTATAATTCAATATTTTCTGCTAATTTTTTTTAACCAGAAACAAGAAATAATTAAATTATTAAAAAACTTGTAATAATTTGTCCAGAGATAATGAAATTACAATAAATATATAATATAAAAAGAAATTGTTAAAACAATTTAAGTAAATAACAATATATGAGGCAATTAAATAAATTTGTATAAAAATTATACATACATTCATATACATATGTATATAAATAATATGCATCAGTAAAATATAATTATACAATTACATTCATATGTAGATATGTATGTACATATGTATGTATGTAAGTAGACAGAAGTCATATTAATGTAATATGTATTAATGTGTAGGTCATGTCAATAAGAGATTATATTTACTAAACGATTTTTGTACAAATATGTTTGTTATATTTTTTATTTCTTAATTGATATTTTTTACAGTGCATTAATTAAGTTTCTCCTACTCACTCTCTTATGCAATCTGGGGAAAAAAACTCTCTCTTTTAAATGCTTAAATTTTTAGCAATGAAAATGTGTTGTTGTTGACCTTGGTACACTTTAAAAAAAAAGATATAAAACAAATTATATAAATAAAATTATTCGTTGTATATAAACATACGAATTTGCAAACGTTTCAAATAGATATAATGTTTAAAGGTCTATTGCCGCGTGACCATTGTACGACTAAAGTTGCGATTTGCCTTTTATGTCCCTTTTTTATTATTTTTAATTTCATATAAGCTAAAAATAAAGGTTTCTGATTTTATCAATGAAAGAACGCTGTTTTGTCGTTAATTTGGCAAAACTAATGTACACACATATTTGCTTATATGTACGCATGTAATTCTTTGTAGATAATATATTTGCTTACCTTACAATTACCATGCTACATTAAAAACAATTTGATTTAAGATTCAGGCATACTATTACATATTTATGTAAGTTTCAAAGCGCACGCATGTATTATCCTATTTCAGTTTACATAATTCCTTAAAAGGTACCACTAATAATATTATTCATTGGTTTGGTAAACAAGATGGGATAATATAAGTTTTGAGTGCAAGAATCTAATCTGACAAATTATTGAGAAATATATATATGTTTGACATGACCACTGCAAAGAGTTTCAGGTAGAGAAAATATATACTAAATTCCTATTAGTTTTAGTGAAGTATTTATATTTTGTTTTATTTGTGCCAACGCTGAAAATTTTTCGATTTAATTTGCAATACTTTATAAGCTTCACGTTTTTTTATTTTATTTGAACAAATGTACTCTAAAACCTAAGAAGCATAGAGTTAATCTATTACTTTATATATACAAGAGGAATGGTAAATTTGCTAGGAAAATAACAACAATGGTAACACTAAGTGTGTCTGTATATTTATTAGTGTAAGACTGCAACAACTCTTTTTTGTTTATGTTCAAACTTAGCTTGTAGCTGTGTTAAAAAATAACATCTATAAAAAGTTTGATTAGTATTTAGTTGTAGTAGTTTCTCTAAATTGTGTCAAACTGTGAAAAAATACCCCATTTTACCTATTAATTTTATAAGTATTTCTTTTCAATAAATTTATGTAAATTTATATATGTACATACAATTTTTCAATTAAATAGATATCTCTTTTTAAAATCAAAAATTAATATTAAAATTTGGCATAATTTTAATATGCAACACATACATACAATTACTTTCACTTTCAACTTTATCGTTAAAGCATACATAATTTGCAGTTCTTCTTTTTATTGAATTTGGAAAATTGGTACGGCTGCAGGCGCAGTCAAACTATGATCTTTCTCCCACCGATTTTCTGGGCGACCTTTACGATAATGTCAACGGGATCGGTTAAGAAAAATTTAGTAAATAAGCTTTTAAGCATTAAAATTCGTAATTATTAACGCTTTCATTTTCTTTGGTAAATGTGTTTTTCTACCTTCTAGTCACATAAATCATAGCAAGCGATTACAACAACTATTTAAACAGAACTTGAGGAGCACAGAGCGATCATTTGGATTTGCTAGATTATGCATCCCACCAAAGGTAGTTTTTCTAATTGAAACGCTTCTTTCAGACACTTTTTGTGTTTGTTATAGGAACTACTCAGCCACGGCCCATTACATACAAAATGTTTTAACTGTATTAAATAAAGTTTCTCTCATGCTCTTTAAATCTAAATTACAAACAAGCTGAATTAACGATTTTATTATTGGCACTTTACTGTTAATGTTTATCATTGTAACTTTTATTTGTAAACGGTTATGCTACCTAATTTTAATTTAATTGTTGTTGTTTTTCTCTTTAAAATGAGTTGTACATTTGATATACTAGAACGAAAGAAGAACAAGTCTTTTAAAGCGGAATTGACACACTAGAAAATGTACATATACCTTTTATTTATTTTAAATAATATTCTGATGGAACAACTTTTTGTTTCATACATACATACATACATACATACATATGTTATTCGAAAATATTGTTTTATTTTATATTATTTGATAATTTCAGCATGAAAAAGTTTGAAAACTGTCATACATATGTATGTACATATGTACTACATATATTTTATGCTCATAATGCGATTTCTTCTATTGGTGTCGCGTCATAATAAAATCAGAGCAAGAAGTTCAAGCAGTAAGAGAATGAAATGAGATCAACACAAGAAAATGTTATGTATGGAAAATAAGAATAGTAAAATAAGAAAATGTTATTTGGATTTGTTTTAACTGGGTTAGTAAGAATACATAACGGCAGGCTGGAAGGTTTATTATAATTTTTCATTTTTTTAAATATTGTTTTCAAATACAGTGTTCTCTCGTTTTAAGCCACTATCATTATACTCACGGATTAACATTGAAGGCATTACACTTCAATGTTAATCCTTGGAAGAAAACAGTTTTCCAAGTAAACTTACTTGTTGTGGGCCAGGCACATGCTAAATTTTTAAGAAGTCTTCAATTATTGCGTTTATGTTTATATACAAACTCTCAGAGAATTAATGATATGTATATAAACATAATTGTTTGGCACTATTCTGTGAATCCATGCGACATAAAAATATTCGAAGTTGTCTTAACAATCTGCTCTGGAGTCAAGGGCATTAATTTGGGTTGCGTATCAGTGCTTCTCAAAAATTACAGACCCATCAATAATTATCTTACACGTTGGATTTACCAGCAAAAAACACTTCGCGACTTTTGTTCACATTTTATTTTTGATTTTGTTGTTATATTTATGTAATTTTAGTAGAGATTTGGCATCAAGATTTTTTAACTTTCAGTTTGTTCTAAGAATTGTGCACATCCAATTTAGTCATTAAGTGCAGTTGTAAAGATATAAATTGATAGGCGGAAAAGCAGCTTTTGGATCCACTAGACATCGTAGCTAATATATTAACTTTTAATATAAATGTCTCAATAGTTTCGAATACTTTCATTCTGCATGGAATACAGAACACCACAGGTTAACTCCACATAACAAATAACTTGTTTCAATCTTTTAACTTCTCGTAAAATTATACAACCGCTCAAGCTTATAAATACAGTTTACAAAGGTTGACTTATTGTTTAAGTAAATGGGTTCTCCGGCAAAATATAAAGAGCTACTGAAACCTTTCCCAAATAAACATATTGAAGAACTAACTAAATTTTGAAAAATTTAAAAAATTTTTCTTTTTAGATATCTTCAATAGCAGCTATTTAATAGCAACATAAATTTAAAAAAAAAAGTTCCATTCTTCAATGACTTTTGCACTTCTTTCATTATTAGCCACGATTTCAACTGAAACTTTGAGTAACTGTTCCTATAATTATAAAACAAGCTACAACATTAAAAAAAGGTATAAAACCTTGATTCATCGAATTGTCTTTAGTGCTGTTTTTTTAACAAACCGGCTTATTTGATTGTCTGCTTATTATGGTACGTGTGTATGAATATCGATCGGTTGATTAAACTTTCAGATGACACTCTATGGACATTTTTTGCAAGTGTTTAAATATATAGTAGAAAGAGAGAGGTGGAATAAAACGCGATAACATATTTTCATACGATTCAATTCAATTCGCTTTAGCTGAAATGTATGAGTATCTTATCTATCTATTTTCTTTATTTTTTAAGTTGACTTCATTAAATTATCTACCGCCAATGAGTTTAAAAAACGTTTTATTTGTTTTTTTTTTATATTTATTTTCTTTTATAAAAGTGATACTGAAGTTATATTAATTTATGGATGTGCTTTTAATAATTGTTCGCGTTTCTTCATTTATCCTATTTATTTTTATTTTATCTTTTACATCAACTATATATAAAGAGATATGTCATTGTAAGACAGGCGCGGATAAAGGGTGAGGCAAGAAGAGACAGTTCAACCACAATTCTAAAAAAATTACTTTTATAAACTGCGATAAACAAAATTACACGGATTTGTTTTATTCAAAATTCCAAAAAGTCAAAGCAGTAAGGCAGGCTTTTGTAAAATGACTTTAACAAAATTGGTCATTTAGACCAACTTTTCTTGTGACACAACTATATGAAAATTTTATATAAATAAGTTGTTAGTCATGTTTGAATTTAGAAACTGTTTCTAAACTATATAACTCCTACGCCAATTTTTGAATCGATCATATTGATAAAACATTTTACTTTCACACTATTGGCAAAAAAGGTCACTCATATTTTAAGGTACGTCACCACGAAGCACTAACGGAAAACCGTTTAAATCAGACAAGTGCTTATTGAGTCAAACAGTTTCTATGAAATTCTATGACACTGCTTATTAATTAAGTATTAAACTCTTTTACTTGATAACCACTTATCTGAATAAATATATTTTTTATTAGTATTTTATAGTTACGCTTTTTTGGACAAATATTTGACAAGTGTGAACGTACCTTTACTTAACTAAATAGATAAATAAAATTGTCATTATAGTTGGAGAGTCTCTTAGATTTGGACATTCAAGAAAAAAAATTTTTTTTTGTTAAACAATTGATATTTAATCGCTGCAATTTTTATGAAACAGCAGAGATAGATAACTTTTCGCTTTTGGTGTGTTATAATTTTCAAATAAACCGCAGCACTAACGAAGAGAATATAAAAAAGAATGTTATAAATAAATGTGAATCAATTTCAGTTTTGATGTTGCAGAAATAATTAAACAAATAATATCTTTAGCAATTTTCTTTGTTGATTTTTTTTTGTTGCTATTTGCAATAATTTCGGGGTGTAGTTTTTCTGTTTTTGTTTGTTATGGTTCTAAACAAAACAAGTGACGTACCAAGTTCTTCTTGGCGTGCTACTAAAAAAAAACCAACTAATATCTGGCAATTTAAACAGAAATTAGTAAAACAGGTGGAACGAATATTGATAAAGCTGACATATATATATATATATATATATATATATATATATATATACATATATATATATATATACATATATATATATATACATATATATATATATATGCATGCTTAATATAATTTATGCAAATTATATTATATATGCTTCCATGGTGATTTGGCAAAACAGACTGAATAAATGACAACTAATTCAACAGATGTAACTTTTCAACAAGATGGCCGTTATCAACTATCAAAGTTCGGAAGTCCCTGTTGGAAGACTCGTTAGATCTTCTCGTGAGGAATCAAAAGAAAAACAATTTTTTACTCCAAATGGTAAACCTCAGCATTTCTCCAAGCCAAGTAAATACGATTTAAAATAGTGTTACGAAAGATGAAAATAGCTTCAGCTATTTTTAAGCTGGGATTAAACTTGTACATAAAAGTTATAACGTGTCTATAGCAGACCAAAAGGAAATTTTCAACTAAAAGTGAGCTCGAGAACTCTTAAAATACACTTCAATGATGACTATGATTGTGGGCCAATTCGTATTGTACTTTTTTGAAACCATTTCCAAAAATATTATTATTATTATTATTATAATTTTTTGTATAAAACCAAATAGCAATAAATAAGAGAGAAATTAACAAATTTAAATGTCACTGAATATACAATTTAATACCAAGTCGGTTAACTAAAATATGTATGTGGGTGTACTGTCTGATGCTCAATGAGTGAGAAGTGTGTAATTTATGCACAATATAAAACAGCTTAAAAATAATTTGTTTTTAATGGAAATTATGATGTTAAAAAAAAATGCAACAAATTTCTTAATTTTCTCAAAACAACACATCGTCAAAAAGCTGATTTTTTTCACTTTTTAACGCAGCAAAATCGCTTGATTATTCTCATTGAAGTGATTCAAGTTGAAGTGAAATTTCTTGTAGACGAATGCATCTGTCAAGTGAAATTGTATTGTGACAAATAATTTTAAAATTGCTTTGGACATTAAAACACAGTACTTTGTATTTTTTTATAGCAGGATCATGATATATTTTCGCATTGTTTCCGAAATTTTTTATTTATTTTTATTATAATTTTTTTTTTTTTAATAATTTCTTGAACTTTTGCATTTTAATTGAAGAGTACATAAATGTTTATTATGCTTATTTCTTAATATTTTAATTTTTAATAGATTTATGCAAAAATGTCGAGAGAGATGTCTGTATTCAAGCGTGATGTGAAAGCTATTTTGTAATAAATTTACTTCGAGGAGTGACCAATTCAATAATATCAATTCGAACAATTTATTAATTATGCAGTTTATATTTAACTTTTGAGTATCTACAGCAAGTCTTACATGAATGAACACATACGCATCGCAGTCGTCCTAATTCGTCGTTGTTCACAAATTTTAAAGGAAAACAATAGCAATCTCTGCAACGATGTAAATCAAGTCGGTTTAATTTTTTTTGGTTGTTAGATTAGATTTTCATTCAGTTAATTGATTTTTGGACAAGTGGGTTATAACACTGGCCAACAGTAATACAAAAATATATACTGACTTGAATACGTCACATACTTTATTTTTGTTGCATTTACTTGTTCAAAATTCAGACGCAGACACTCAGAATCATTCATACAAAGAAATTTATTATAATTTTTTTTGCATATAAAATGTAATAATCATAATAATTTTTCGCCAAAGAATGTTAATGGTAGAGTGTACAGCTGCTGCTGTTACTGATAATAATATTGCTGGTGTTCAAGATGATGATTTTGTTGTGATGTGACACAAAGAAATTGTTAAAGAATTATTTAAATTCGAAACAAGGGTGATGATTTTTTAATTTTTTTTTTTTTATTCTCAAAAACTTTTATTGTATTCAAAACAAATAAACAAAACGAAAAAGCGAAAAAATTTAAGTAAATAATATTAAAAGTTTTATGATTCTTTGTATAGTCAAGAATATTTTGACAATTATTCAGAAAATTTGGAATTTATTGAAAGTTAAAATAAAACAACTTACAGGAAAAATAATAATAAGCCAAATATATTCCGTAATGAGTCATCATCAATTTACAGTATTCATACTGTATACGTAATACACATCAGATCTGATAATGTGGGTTATAATTAAATGTTATTATTAAATGTTATTGTTATTTATATACAAAATTTTGTTTTGATAATCTGGTATGTGATCCGTACTGTAGCAAATTAATCATAATTAAGATCGCTATAGCGAATCCTTGTTCATATCATGTCTTCTCAACACTATCCCCTCTTTTTATGGCTCCGGTGCAATGGGATGGGTTTATATCCTAAGTGGCCGTTCCAATAAAAAATAAATTAAAAATTATAACTAAAATATTATAAAACGCTGCTATAATCGCTATATACTCGTACAAGAGCAGACCAATGAGTCCGCCTCTTAATTGAAATGGCAACACTGTTCCTGTCAACAGGCAACTGTCAGTTGACTCCTATCTAAATTTATTTGGCAGCCGTTAATTGCAAATGGAAAAACTTTGGAAGAATTATTATGTTCCCATGCTATTAATAGCATTTAATTCTCACCCAGATTTTTTTGTCTTGGATCAGCATAGGATAGGATAGTGTTAAGAGGGCAGATGAGAAGACAGAGTATTTTATTGTAGCTATTTTTACTTCGCTGGTGAATTTTTTGCTACGGCTACCCCCGAAGAAGGGTCCAGTGTTCTGCTCTTTAGTACATGACAGTTTTAATCATTGGCAACCAGTACTATGCCTTCGTCATTTGGACATTCTGATGACAATTAACGATACCATATTCATGTCTGAGTACCATATTCATGTCTACTTCAGCCAACGGACTGTGGATTTCCGAGAAAAATATACATACATTTAAATGAATAAATTTTTATGTATTTAATATAGTAATTTTAATTTATTTTTCTGCACATATTTAAAAAAAAAATTTTTTTTGCGTAATTTCGCACTTAAATTATTTTGGCAGGTTTTAGACAAATAAATATATATTTTTAATTCTGTTAACTACTACTTTATTTGTTTTCATTGCTTGTGTGGGCAAAATTTAATTATTGTTATATTTATATCTGTATATTTACATTAAAGGGTGTTCTTTTCGTAGACATTAATTCTAATTTTTAACACTGTTTTGTCTGACAACCGTTTTCAAAGCTGACACCTGCTTTGTTGCTATTTTTTTTTATTCTACACAAAAGTTTGCGAATTGTCATTCATTGATCTACTCAATTAATCCAGTCAGACATTTAGTGCTTGTCCCACGCTGTCACACGATATCGTTCTGTCGCACAATTAATTTAAAACAATATCTTAGAATACGTTGTTGTTTTAAATGATATTGAGCGACAGAATGATATATTGTGACAGTGCGATGGGCAATCAATGAAGAATATTTGCAGGTTTTCGGGATATGGTAAATCACCTGTCAATAACTATAAAACACTGCGTGTACAGCACTCTACAAGTTGGCAATAGAAGCCAAACATTATTGGGCTAAAATCATCATTCCAATCATTTTAGTTAAATTACTATCGGAACTATCGGAATGTAATGCTTTAAAAACGCACCTTTTAATCACCGTATACACACAAATACATAGTTTTGTACATTTCTTAGTAATTATTATTGTGCAATGAGCTGGCCAAAATTTTAATAGTTTTTAATGTGAAATTTGCAAATCAGGTATTTCTTATTATTTGTTATTTTTATTTAAAAAAAATTTATTTAAAAATATGTATGTATTTTCAAAAACGAAAGCGAGCGGTAATAACTATTTCAAACGCAAAACATCGTTATTTTTGCATTAGTACCACTTCTTAATGGAAATTCGATTTAGTACACCCGCTTGGGCCCTAATTTCTCCCGTTGTGTTACCTGAAACTACATGGCATCCATAATAAATCTACAAACATTAATATTTTAATTTAGATATTTAGAGTTGGAGAATTATGTAGAAATTTTAAGGGTGCAAATAGTTATTGTAATTACAATTTATTTCTGATGAAATGTCGAATTTGTATTTTTTGGCTTGTTTGAAGACAAATCTCACGGAGTTACTTATTTAAAAACTAATGAATTATTTTATTGCTCATGACAGAATGATTTGTTTTAAATTTCAGGTTTTTTTTTTGCTTTTAATATTTTTATTAAATCAAGCAGGCACACTTATATTTTAACATTTACATCGCGGTATGCATTTAAAGTTAGGGTTTACGTTATTGAAAACAGTACTGAGCAGTTGATTTTCATATCAGGCCATGGTAATAAGTCACAATAGATAACATATTTTTATAAACAAAAACCCCAATTTCCGTCGAAATATGTATATGTTCGGTGAAATTATTATGTATGTACATAAATACAATCATTTATTATGAATTTTAAGTCAAGTTTTCTCCTAATAAATGTTCTTCCTGAAAAACATTTTTTATTCACAATTTAATAGCTTTTATAATTTCATTTCTTACAGCAGAGTTACAATTTTTGATCTACTACGCAAATTGTTTCATTACCATCAGCTGATGAAAGATTATATACAAGAAGTGTTCAAAATAGCTCAGAGAAACCAATAATCTGTCTGAAAACCCTGACATGAAACTCTACAGTTTATACAAGCAAAAGAAAATTTTACAAAGAAACTGAAGATGGAAACAAGAAAAGCAAACAGTTAATTGAACAGACAACTAAAATACCATAAATGGACAGTAAACAGGCAATATTATGTCAGAATTAAAAGAGATAAAAAGTTTTTCAATAATAAACATATGAAAAGTTCACTCAGAGGAGAAATCTGTGTTGAAAAAAAATTAAAAAATTGTATGTAAGATATTGAAATATTTATATGACTTGATTTGTTGGCAACCCAGTAGCCAAGGCTTAATTCAAAATCTAGTAAATGTGGTAAATGGTTTGATCAATAATTTCTTTTTCTTTTATCAGACTTTTTGTTTACATGCTTGACGAACAAAACTGCAATAAAATCTGTTGGCGGTATGTTGAAAAGTACATAAATTGTGACGATTTTTTTTTATAATAGTTTAATTGAGATAAAAGTTTTTATATTAATATTTTTCAAATTGATAATTAAATAAATATTAAAGTTAAACATATACTACAGAAATAAATTAGATTTATGTGACTGGGCACTACGCACAATTGCGGCACACTCACTGGGCTCATTTTACAGGAGGAGTTTAAGTTCTTTTCTTTTTTGTTTGAAGAAAAAATAGCCGTTATTTTTGGGAAATTCAATACTTCCCACGAAAAAAAATTTAAAAAGATCGGGAATTTATTGGTTTCACCCCGTTTTCTCAAAATCGACTTCTCTTCAGATCTCGATGTTTTGAGTCCTTAGAAAACGTTCCTGACTAATTTGTATGTATGTAACCCGGTTATAACTTTTGGAAGGTAGAACCGAATCAATTCGAACTGAGTTACAAAGGGTTCTCACAGACTTAAATTTTCTGCGAATTTGAACTGATTCGAATCGGCAAATTTCAAGATGTCTCAAGAAACTAAAAAAGAGCATGTTTTATGAGGTTGTTTTAAATAAATTTTCAAAGGCTCTAACCGATCGATTCCATGTAATCTTCTGCAAACTGGGTTAAAATCGTTTAATCGGTTAAAGTGATATGGTGAGCGAAGAAATTCAAAGAAGTTAATTTTTATGTCCCTCGAAATTTATATATCTGATTAGTTAGTGTTCTGGACGGCTGCATTAATCACCACTTATCATATGGGAATTATTTTATTTACAACAGTTTGAAAATTAATATAATAGCGTTAACCTCAAAGAGCTCAAAAGCATAGAATAGCAAAATAAGCGAGAAGATAGTCACTAGACTCAACCATTTTCCATATATTTTTTATATATTATTGTTATATATATTAATTCTTGTTATTATATATTAATTCTTTTAGATCACTCAAATACTTTCCAATATTTAACTATTAGAAATTTAGTAAACATAAATTTGAAATTTAAATACCAACATTAAAACGTAAAAATTTAAATGAAAAAATGTAATAATTTAAATGAAATATTTTTAATCGTGGTTGGTTATTGTCTGCGTTATGTGTCGATTATGGGTGGCATCCAATTATAAATTGGGTGACCAGTTGCTGAAAACAATATTGCGGACGGCAGCTGAGATTTTCTTGTTTTCTGTTACTCTTTGCTTATTTTCTGGCAAACATATGTATATAATTAGTTGCCGACTGATTGGCAACCCAACTAAAATTTGGTTGCTATTCATAATCGAAATGTTAATTACTCTTCAAATTTTTTTTCCACTTACCAGTAAACCAGTTTCAACATTTGGTATTAATATTATCTTTGAACCATCAATTATGTTGTTATCTTTCAATAAGCCATCTTGAAGTTCTCTGCAACATAAAAAATAAAATAATTAGTATTGTGTTACCAGGAATACACATTCTATTACAAATGGTTAGTAACTAAATCAGTGTTACTTAGTACCTTATGCCTTGTTGTCAACATGACCAATTTATATTCAAAGGGAGCACAACAAAACCAGATAATTTTCCAAGAAAACCAAAACAAAGCAACAATGAAATACAACAAAAGTAATTCAAAAATATTTTTAATATTTACCTAATAAATACAAATATGCATGTGCATAGGTACATATGTATATACATGGTATCATTTAGATAGCAGTACATACATCTTTTCAAAGTGTAACAGATATTTTTAAAATGTTTTTATTTCAAAATTAATTAAGTACATACAAACATATATAAAATGTGTTTGGAATATAAAAAAAAAAACTAAGCAGAGACAACAAAGAAAAATAAAATATAAGTATGCGCGAAATAAAATAAAAAATTTGCGAGTAATAACAACGACAGAATTGTCAGTTGAATGTTTAATGACATTTTTGTTTAAACTTCATTTGTACGATGCAATAGAATACAATTTACAATTTAAACTAAACGTAAAGCTTATTGAGCTAAGAATTATTATTTAGGCTCAAGTGCAAATCCGTGAATTTAGGAATATTCTTTAATTTGAAATTAGAATTTTGCTTTTATTAAGAGTGGAATAATCAGAATATTTATTTAATCATCACACTAATTTATTGAAAAGTATAAATTTAACAGAGAACGCTGATGAGAAGGAGTTGTGGTCTCGAAATCAGCAGTGATCTTAAAAGAGATTTCACTGTTAATAAATATATAAAAAAAAAGAATTAAAAAAACTAGAATTTATTTATAAATTCTTGGACTTGAACATGAACGAAAATAATAATTTCAAGCGGAATAATTAAAAAATTCGAAAAGCTTTAAAATATATTCTTAAAAATAAATTAATAAATGGAAGAAATTTTAAGCGAATTTCACACAAAATTAGTTGTAAAAATTAATACAAAATTTTTTTATTTCATTTCAGTTCAACACAGGATGCGTACATACTCCTTGTACACAAGAACTACCTACTTCTGGCAGCCAGTGAACACTACTTTGATTAAACGTCATTTAATTTTACATAAAATATTCGTATTAAATAATATTGATTCAAATATATATATATATATATATATATATATATATTTATATATATATATATATATTTATATATATATATATATTTATATATATATATATATATATATATATATATCCGATTCCAAACAGATTAATTTAATAGAAGTACTTTTTTTGGGACTGTAAGTCGTTGTATTTCGTTTGGAAACAAAGAGCAAACAACTTTTACACAAGGGTACAATTTCTTATTGTACCCTTTTTGCTGCAAACACTGAATCCCGCTATTGTTTTTTTCCAATTCTGGTATGTATTAAAATTCGTCTGATCGTAATTTAAAGTACATTAAAATAAGTGTAAAATGAAGTTAAAAAAATTGCCTGCCAATGACATTTTTTGCACGATTTGGTTAATTTTTTCGGTTTTCAATATATATATTTTTTTCGTTTTTGTTGTTGAGCAAGAAGTCTCATTAACAAAAATTCACGAACATTTTAAGCAAATAATGGTAATTTTATGCTGATAAAACTCTTCCTTTTGTTGAGTGAGGGGATATATTTTTTTTGTTTTTGTTAACATTTCATTTTATTTTATGTTAAACAGACAATAACCTTTTAACAAGTTAAAAATAAATATAAAAAGTAATATAAAAAGAAATCATCATATTGACAAACTTTGCTATTTATTCCAGTGTTTATAAAATTTTACAGACATTAACAAATAATTCTATACAATTTAAATACAATTATTTAGTTATGAATTCAGTTCAACGACAATTTACAAATTAACACCTGCAGCAATTATAAATTTAATAAATAAAATGAAAACAAAAACATTCAGCGCATGTATCAACAGCGACATTTGACTTTAAAAACCCCAAACAAACATTTTGTATTAAATGTTTAATTGATTTTAACTAGCGATTATCATATTTCCAACTCTGAAATGTTTTTATATAAGAATATTTTCTGCAAAGATTTAGACTTTTGTTTATCAGTAAAAACTGCGAAATTTATGATTTAGTATGTACTCAAAATTCCAGTAAAACAAAGGACAACCTATTTAAAATTCTAGCAAACAACTTGTTTTTTAAAAGCTTAAGATAAATAAATATTTTATATTTTTCTAAGATTTTTTATTATTTTATTTTAAGCTGGAATATTTCATTACTGCTATATTAATTTAAACTCTACGGCGTTTCTTTTAAAAGCACGATTAAGGGAATAATAACGTTGAAAACAAGTTATTTAATTAAGTTTAAGTCGAAAAATTAAGTGACAAAGTGTATTCGTCATGTGAATACATGTGATTAAATAAAATAAAAGGAAGTCATTGTACGTAAAACTGCAGTATTAAGTTATTCAACTCACTTGCATTTTTAACAATTTAGACTCAAAAAGGTAAAATTTCAATTAATAAAGAAATAAGTGAAAATTAAATTAGTATCGTAAGCAGAAGATTGCGATACGAGTATAAATGAAAACAGACTTGCAACTTTTGTTGCAGAAATTCTTCAGTTTATCGGTGAGAAGATGCTTTGATATTCGCACTTGTTAATTTGAAGCTGGCTGCTGTATGAAAACGCTTTATGAAAAGCACAAAATAATCCAAAAAGTACATTTAATACACAATTATTATAAATAGAAGGCTAAGGTTTCCAGAATTCAAATATATTGCAGCAACGAAAATCGCACGTCGGGATGGGGAAAGGCACACCAAGAATTTATAAAAAACGTTCCCTTGCTTATTTCAAGTTGCGAAAGACAGATGGTTAATTTTTGTAGAAAGCCCTAAGAGCTCCACATTTCACTTTTCTGGATTCGTTTTTTAAGAATTATAAATAATTAATTAATTGAAGTTATCTAAGAACAATATTTAAGTACTCGTTTAAAAGGGATAAAGAAGTCTGCATTTCAAATACCAAAAATATCAGGATCAATCTCTGTCAAATGTTAGGTATGTAAATATATCTGTGGAACCATAAAATTAGCATTTCAATAATATTTTTGTTTTAGTTATTGCGAAGATAATATAAATTTTGAGTGCATTTTAAAAAAAATTATCATAAACACTCACAATCATATGTATGATTATATTAAAATTGATTTTGATGAATTTCGTAATTGAATCAATTTTTAAATTTATATAAAATGTTAATAATTGAAAATTCATATTTTAGCAAATTCTTATGCATATGTATTCACCTACTTATATATGTATGTGTGTACAATTCTTGGGAAGCAAATTAATTGAATATACAGTATTCATAATTGAAATTATATTAGTTTTTTATTATTATTTTTTTCGTTGTTATAAATATCTTTTCAATCAATCTAAAATAATTTGCGAAAATATTTGTTGTTCAAAACAATTTAAAAACTTAGCAACAGAATGTTTTGGAACCTCAAAATAATAGTAAGTCCGTATCAATTACACTCCAACATTACCGTCATTTATTTCTGTAATTGGCCATAGAATTTAAGGTTTCTCGGCTACTACTCCACACTACGTGCGTACGTATGAGTGTATGTATATATATACACATACATTCTTAAGCAGGGACATATAGATTATAACAATTGTTATGCCTGACATTTGATTTTTCTAGGCAACCACCATGTTCTGTTTGTTGTCAACAATATCTCAGCAAGTGAAAATTTTTAATAAACAAACCTTCGTTGGCAAGTTACGTACGTTTTGTACCATTTGATCGCATTTGTTTTGATATGTAAGCGAGTAACAACAGTCATACAGCCATAAAGTTGCACCATCGTGTGTATTTTATGTATGTACATATATATACTCGTATTAAATAATCTAGATATTTTGTTGTGGCATCACAAACTAACTAAAAAGTATTTGTTATTACAGCGCAACAAAACAAAAATCCCCTTGGAGTTCTTGTTTTTTTTCGTAGTTCTGTTGGTGATATTAAAGAACCAACAAACAATTAGGTGCCATAGCAAATGCACAACAATAACAAAATAGAAAAAAGTCCAAAACACGAAAATGCAACAGTTAAAACAAAAAATAAGTCAAGGGTACAGTGGTTCAGCCGGAACGAAGCTTTTGTAAACTGTACTCTTCTGTAACAATATATTCAATTATATTACATTTTTATTGCTTGTCGAAAATTCACAATATATTTTATTAAAACCTTCGTATTTTAGGGAATTCCAGGGAATCGGTTTCTTTTTATTTGCTTATATATGTATACATTTTTTTTTTATTAAGAGGGGCATCTAGGGAAGAACCACTGCTCATGTGAGGCATTTTGTATGAATTATGGAAAGGAAGGACTGCGTTCAGAGGAGTGATGGAAACGTATGAAAATATAAGGAATTTACGGTAACAATTTTTTTTGTCTTGAACCAGCACTCTGGGGATTACAGTTACAACATTACAGTCTCAACAAATTTACATTGTCAAAGAACGCTCGAATTTTTATTGAGCTTTTTGTTTTGTAATACATACATTTTTTGTAATTTAATTTTATTATGACCCGTTTCACCCCGGGTAACCATTGTTACCATTTGTAGTGCTTTGAAAGTGCTTTTAATTGTAAACAAATAATTTCGATAACAGCAAAACAAACAAAAGTAGGTAAGGATTGCTAAACTTAGATTTGCAATTTAATATTAAATTTCTTGAGAATTTAATTTTAAAATCAATTATACAACAAAATTTCCAAGAGTTTACGGCAGAGTAATAACAACTTTTAACAAAAAAAAAAATCCTTAGACTAAAAAAAAATTAACATATTCTAAAAACTATGAAATATAATAACAAGAGAAACCAAATAATTGGTCTGGAATTGAACCATTGCACCAAACATCAGATTCACATTTGCCAGCTTTATCAGCTTCGTCTTCGGAAAACTTAAAATCTCCAAAAATCAGGAAGTCAATGGTTTTACACCGTTTTGCAAAAAGCGATTTTCCAGCAGATCTCGGTGTTTGGAGTCCCTAGGAAGCGTTTGTCTCGATTTTTGAGGTTTAACTATGGCTGTATGTATGCGTGTATGTGACTGTGTGTGTGTGCTCATAACTTTTGAATGGCCGAACTGAATTAAACCAAACTGGTGGTGTTCTGCAGAGTTTTCAAACTTAGATTTACCGTAAACTTCAATCAAAATACAAAAACATGTTTTTGTATTTTATTCGTAAATTTAAAATTGACCACAATTTTTCTTTAGCATTAGTCTGATTAAGACGTTAAAATAACCATTTCACAAATTAAACTATTAGAAATGAAACAGATGTAATGACATAATGCAAATTTATTTTATCTTTAGAGATACCTCCCTTTCAATTTTTATTAAGCTATAGACAAAATCGTGTTTGAGTTCTAAGTATATATATATATATATATATATATATATATATATATATATATATCTTCTTAAAAGATTTTCTTTATTTCTTGAAAATAATTAATTTACCGAACATTTAACTAATCTAACAATACAAATAGAATATCCATTAATTGAACACCCTAAGATGTCATAATCTTTAGTATTATATCGCACCAAAATCAGCAACATCATTATGAATTGAACAAAAGAAAATGGGGTTTGGTTGCACTAACCATAATGCATAAATATGTACATATGAACGTATGTATGTATATCATACCTTATCTCTGCCGTCATCAATACAACAACAAATCTCTTGAAATAACATTATAATAACAAAAACGAGAAACCAATGAAGAGAAATGCAAAAGAAAATATAGGAATGATGCTTTAATTAAAGCAAACAAAAAAACATATAAACGCACATTTAATATATATCTATGAACATATCTATGTATATTATGCATACATGTATCCATATGCTGGATATTCACACATGCACACATCGTCGTGCCGAAGTTATCTTTACATACATATCTCTAAACAAATCCTTTTTTTTTGGATATTGAATGAAAAGGTTCATCAAGTTTATATGTAAGCATTTTACACTGAGCAAGTATTATTCTATATGTACATTAAGCAATGGATATGTATAGAAAGTATTACTTTCTTCTTTGCTACAATGTGAAAAATACTTGAAAAAAATCTGCTTTAGGACAAGGATATATCCTAAAATGCATGTAGCATATATATTAACACCTAAGCCATGCGCGAATTCAGTCTGATGAATCTACATAATGGAAATATGATAAAGTTGTTACACTGTGCTTATGGCACCTCTGTCTGCTACATCTGTACATGGTTATCTTTTTGTTAACGTTTTCGGAGAGTTACAGTTCCAGAGAACGTAATTAAATAACAGCAGAAACCATACAGTACATATTATGGCGGTTAAATTTATATTAACATTATGTGAACGAAAAACAGATTGTATAATTTCATTTTTTGAGAATTTAAAACATGGCGTCTGCCATTGCATGCTTAAAATGTCAATATAACATATGTATGACTCTGTGCATATATGTATGTATGTATTTACACTTGTAAATATATACATGCATATGTTGTTGTATATTATGGTTATGTTTAGTAGCTCACAGATATATCTATTTTCTTTTACCTGTTATTTAGTATTTACGTAAGGCTGTACATCAATCTATTGTATGCCCATGTGCATGTACAGCATACATAGTTACATTCATACTTATGCTAGCATGTATTTAAGTACATGTGGAAGTAGTCATTTTGTGTTAATGCAACAAAAGCAATCAAAGTGCAGAATAGGAATATGCAAGCCCCAGACAATTCTCTCTTCATTTTGTTGTTTTTCTATGTTATAAGACAAAAGTGCAGTTAACCTCACGCATATGCAAGCATGTGCACATGCATATATGTATGTAAGTACATACATACATATCTAAATGGGTAGATGCAATATGAGAACGTATACCTATAAGGAATCAGTGCTGCCAGACGAAATTTTAATTAGATTAGGTAATTAACAGATTTCACTGCACCCGCATACATACATGCATATGTATGAATGAGTGCAAGATATATTCATAAAGAATATCTAATGACAGAACACCCTCTATAT
>OY776280.1:18366396-18651396 GCA_963675445.1 Linnaemya vulpina | reverse complement strand
TTAGTGGACAATAAGCATTTATATTCATATAGACGTGTACACGCACAGATTGTTGTATTCCCATATAACAGAGATTTTAAAGATGTATTATTTACTTCATTTACTTCTCATACTATTATCCTTCGAGAAGTATATACATATATATATATATATATATATATATATATATATATATATATATATATTTATGTATGGTTAATAAAAATAAAGGTTTTCTGTTCGTCATCAACTTCAATTATATTTCTGAACAACAATAGCATCAAAAATATAAGAATAATAACAACATCAGCAGCAGCAATTTCCATTAGATTTTACTTGTTCTATGGAAAATACAGCAGCATGTGAAAATTTATCTCTCAAACACAATCATACACACATACTAACATAAACTTATCACACTGCCAGTTTTTCACTGCATGAATTGTAAGTTTTGTCGTATGAATACACACACACATACACAGCTACATAAGTATGTATGTACACAGCTTTTATTTTATATTCGAATTATCCTCAACCTCTTTGGCATTCTGGCCACCCTTAAAGAAAACTTTTATGCATCTTTTTACCTCCAACCATTCTATTATTTGTATTTGCTATGTCAAAATATGTATAGGCGTGTGTATATGTATGCATGTTGAATATAAGTTCAAATAAAAGTAGGGTATCTTTTCATTTATTGGCATGTAAAAAGCGTATGCATGGTGGTGGAATTTTATGTCCTTTTCTGTATTTATTATTGCCAGAGCTGCCAGGGTTTATAAATGACTTCTGCTTGCCTGGCTGACTAACTGCCTGACTGCATCCATCCGTATTCAGTTTTGGTCATTATCATTGTCGTAAATTTTTACTTTCAGCATTTACTTCCTTTTGTATATATATACAACAATATTGAGCATATATAATGGATTTTAATACATGCTACTCAGAGGATGGCGATGTTATGCTAGTGGTTTGATGTGGAGTGTCAAACTCGATAGTATATGTACACTTACTTATATATAGCCAAACATATAGACTTTTATTGTATGTATGTATATTTACGTACTATGAGGCGGTGTTGGCTTTGCTATACTTTTTCTTAACCGTTATGTATTGTTATTGTTACTGATGTTAATACTCGTGGCAGTGAATGATGCTGAGACTGAGGTTAATTTTTTTTCATATTTTCCCAACGTTAGTGTAAGTATGTATGTGTGATTGAGTCTGTTTGAATTGTGGCCTATTCAAAATGGTTGTTATTTAAATGATTGTTGGAAGCTTAAATAGTATGTTTGTTATTACATTTTCCTTTCCTATTGCTGAATTTAAGCCTTCATTTATTATTATCCTCCATAAGAGTTTAAAGTAAACAAACGTTTAAGCATTTTTACAACCAGTATTTGCGTATATTTTTTGAAAGAAAAATACCAAACAAACCAAAAATCAATATGTTCCCAAAGACTTCTAAAAATGTTTTGCCATTTTAAAGAAAGTTTATTACTAACAGATATTTAAAATATTTTCTTTAAAATTTGTTTTGAAAACATTAATAGAATGAAATAACAGAGAGAAATGTGTAAAATTTGAAAAAAATTAAGTTTCAATAGAAATTGACTTGCAAAATCCCATTTCAATTATTACGGATGTTGAAGGATATGCTTTCTCTGAATATAAACACAAAAGCTGCTGTTATGACATTAGATTCCTGTTTTCAGTTTTTCAGGCTCTTAACAGTTCTAAAGAGATGTTCACACTTGCAAAATTTTAGCGAAAATTTTCGCTGGACTAGATTAATAGTTATCATTTGCAAATAATGCAATACTAAATTTTTAATAAAAATGTTCAAACAGAACAATGCAGAATAACTTCATTTAAACATGAATACAATGATGAACGAATTAAATGTATAAAGTAGATGTGTACATTTTCCCATACAAGTGAGCTACATTACGTGGAGATCTACTGCTTTATGGTATCTCACAATTCTATGTCTATCACTACTACTACAAAAACAATTAAAACAAAACAGAGGAAAGCGTAGCAAAAGCAACAAAATAAAAATATTGTGTAAACAAACCACCACTACTGCTGGCTGACTACCGGCACCAATATGTATGTATCTTAAATAATAATTCGTCTTCTGTACTACAACAACGAGTATGTGTAAACATTATAACGTAAACGTAAGAGTTGCAACGTACGTACGTACGCCAGTTGTTAGCCGTCATACATATAACCAACCACGGAAGTAGTAACAACCATCCAACAAAAAGTCTTTCTAAAACGCTGCAAATCAGCAACATCACAATGGTTGTCTATAACCTCATTATGATGAATTTCATTAGAGCTTTTAAAACCAATCAGGGTTGAGAAAATTAATAAGTATGTATGTACACATTAATATTCGAAGCACTTTTGATATTTGCGGTACATTTCTGTCTCTAAGAAATTTTTAATTTAAATTTTAATTAAAATTTAATTTCGGATGTACAAGGGAGAGAGACAGAGAGTATTGCTATTGAGCGGGAGTTCCTTATAACTTATTCAAATGTTGGCTGAAGTAGAGAGTACAAGTCTGCGATGCCTTAGTTTGACATGAATACGGTGTCGAATTTTTCTGATCTGCTTTAGTGCAAGATTGTACTAATTGTTATCGGCTTGTTCCAATGACGAAGGCATAGCACTGGTCGCTGAACATTACCGACAGCTATTAATAACTTTATGTACTAAAAGAACAGAATATACGTAGAAATGGCTGGGGTCTTTGCTTGACTGCTAGTCCAAGACAATAAAAAGCAATAAAGTTTTGTTTTTTAGCGTTATTTTATCGGAACTCTTTATAAAATTGGAATATTTATCATCTTGTATCTTTTTGTTTTATTGTATTAAATATGAAATAAATACAATTTAAGAAATATATAAACTTTTTAGTAAATTTGAGAATAATATTTCTCAATCTCGGGGAAGGTTCCCTAGTCTGGCCAGACCATAAAGTAATCGTTATCATATCTGCATTCAAGTCTTCATCGCTAACACGATTATGGAAATGCTTAGTAGTAGACTGGTCTCGAGTAGATTCCAATTTAAAAACACATTTTCTAAAAAAGAAAACGATTATTACGTTCACACATTTATTCATGGGCAAAACTGAAATTTACGTATGGATGTGTATGTCAATACATACAAGCGTTTACAAATAAATAAATAAAACCGTGTTGGTATATTGTTGTACCGAATAATATTTACATACATACGTTCATACATATTTAGTTACTTATCTGTATCTGTATTCGAAATTCATTAAACCAGTCGTCAGTCACATAACCTAAAATTTATTTTTCGTTTTTTATTTTATTTTTTTTTCGCAATTTCGAATTAAAATTATCGTGTATTTGGAAAGCATCGCATGTGTATTGCGTAGTCAGGCATGTGATTTTTATCAGTTTTTTTATGAGTTTTCACTTGTTTTGGAAGCTTGGCGATCTTTAAAACTTAAATGCGTTTTACCTTGTGCTCTTAGTGCTAATAATATGCTACTATTATCTATTGTTGATATAAGAAGAATACTAATAGTAGCAAAATAAAATAAAGCTTCTTTTTTTTATTTAAAACATTTTAGAAAAGTTATTTGATACATTCTCATGAAGAACTTATCTCTTTGTTTTGTCTTATAAATGCTTCTATTGACCACCAAAGCTTGACTTATTTTATAATGCTTTAAAGAAACATCAATAGATTCGAAACGATTACATTAATTTTCATTTATTAATTGCGACTTTTTGGCGGTGACATACAGACCATCTAATACATATTTATATATGTATAAGTCCCACGTACTACATCGTCATTTCAGTATCGGAATCAAATATATCCCTTTTTTTGATATTCTTCAAAATCAATCCTTTATGACATGCATAGTGTATACAGTATTCACCTATTGAACAAGACGAGCTTAAGCTTAAAGCTAGATTCACACGATTGCCTCAATTAAAAAATTTGGTATATTTTAAAGGGCTACTACGTGATTTCACAATTTATTTCCCATATGAAAATAGAGAAGAATGTTTTACTGTGAACAATATATGTATATGTATATGTATGTAAATGCTAAAAACAAAATAAATATCATCAATGTCGTGGGACTATAAAATAATACAATTAGATCCACAAGTTTATTTTTTGTGTTTAAATTTTCGGTTTGTGACTGACCATAGACCATTTCTTTTCCTAATATTTTTGTAATAATTAAAGCTCAGGCAAATATTTTAATGGCGCTTTCTTTTCTGGTAAACGTCTAACGTTTTTTCACTTCTTCTCTAGAAAGCAACAGTTTAAAGGAGTTCTTAAATAGAAATAGTTTTTCGTAAAACATGTTCGATTAATTTCTAAAAAATACGCTATTTTCAAATCACATAATGCTGCAATTTTCTATTAAAAAGTGTAAGAAATGTTGCATTATTTTTTAGAAAAGAAAACAACAGCATTAATTTTATCGAAATAACCGTAGGTCATGTGTTTTACACATATTTGAGGGGAAGTACTACGAAGGGTGCAAAAGAGATATGAATTAAGAATCAAAAAATTTTGTAACCAGACCCCGTACATGTGTTATAATTTTTTTGTTGTTGTTGTTGAAATGCTTTAAATACCTATTTGAGTAATTACAACGATTCGATTTTTAATATAAATTTTTTCATAAAAGAATTATGCTTGAGATCACTATTAAGGATTTTGCTATACATACATACATAAATAGATAAGTACTTGGATTTGCAGAACTTTATGCCAGGACCACGGAATCCAAAAGCGCACAATGTAGGTGTAAACACGTTTATGTGCAAACCGTATTCAGCGTTTTTTAGCTTTTGCCTTTCGCACCCACTCAAAGAATCAAAAAAAAGTTCATTGAAACAAAAAATGAAATCTTTAAACACATAAAAAAATACCACAATCCCAACACCCATCTCCTCAGTGCCTGTCACACATATTAGACGACGCAATCAGTTGTAGACAAAATATAGAGTCAGTCTATCTAAGTGACTGACTGATATTCAGGTTTTCGTTGAGCCAACAAATAGAGAACGACAAGGGTTGTGTGAATTTGTGTATACATACGCATGCATTCATAATGTATTCATGTGTGTATGCATGTATATATTAGAATATACTGGTATGTATTATGTGTACAGCGAATATTCGTATTTTTGTTTTCCTATTTAACGTCGCTGAGAAGAATGAAGAACAAACAAATAACGAGATGGAGGTGAGGAAAACTTCCCAAAAACATAAAAATAAGCTTTCACAGATAAACAAAAGCTGTATATACATATGTATGTATGTGCATACATAAATATATAACACGTTCATTTGTACTAATACGAGTAACGAAATAGACTTTTTTGATGCCCAAAAGCAGCAGAAAAAATTAATCATAAAGGGTAGTTGGTTAGTGTCCATTACAAGCATTCAATATCGAGAATATTATCGGTCTCAAACAATCCTCTTGACCTCATTCTTTCTAATGAAGATTTTAAAAAATATTCTTCAGAATATGTGGGCCCATCTCCTCGTATAAAGTCGACTTTAGCAAAAACACACTGGTGGTGTTTACTAATTGGCTTTGTACCATGCCATAGCAAAGTCATTAAGATTGATGATATATAGAACACATGAGCTACACATACACATAACAAAAGATGTGTTATCTATTTAACTTCTAAAGATATGTAATTATATCTGAATATTTCTTTTTATGACATATAATTTTCGTTTCAATTTTACTCTAATCTAATGACAGATAAATCGTTTTATACAGAGCAAAAGCAAAATTTATAAATTTTCTGAGGACGTGATTATTTGTTGTCTAATTACAGTGAGAGGTGTTTACATATCACCGGGAAAATTTTAAATTTTTTCTTGGCCTAACAATTTTAACTAAATTTAAAGAATTCTACAAGTTTGTCGCCGAGCACTATATTTTCTATAGATGCTTTAATAAAGTATAAACTTCAGATTCAGTACATCAAGGGATTTAATGAGGTTCAGAGCTTGAAGTGTATTAATAAAATTCAAAATATTAAAGAACAAAAAAATACTATTCTAACAATAAACTTCCAGGTTTTAGTTTAAAAGTTTAGTTTTTTATATACATATCATTCAACTTAATTACGAATTATGAACTTTTTTAATTGAATTTCCAGAATTTATCAATTATTTCCTAATTATAATTCAATACAATACAAATGATGCTGTATTTAGCAGCCTTTGTTATTTTCAAATGAAAATAGGGTTAAATAATAATTTTGCTATTTTCTTTGTTCTATACTAAATTCTTTGTACTAATACTGGTTATTTAATACTGTTTTTTTTTTCTTCTGAAAACTGTAATTTTTTTTAATAAATTGTGTTTTTATATTTATTACTACAAGTAAAATGTTTAATTAGTAATTGTTTGAAGAAAACAAATAAATCGTAACTAAATAATAAGAAAACAAAAACAATTGATTAACCTCACTTAAAATGCAGTTGAAAATTGCATACGAGTAAATAATTAGAAAAGAAAAAACTCTTAATGACTGACATTTTAAAATCACTACATGCTAAGCGCTACAGGCAGAGCAGCTACTGCCGGGGCTGCTTTTGATTTCGTTACCATCACAGCAGCAAGAGAAACAACAAATCTACTGCATGATATTCTAGGCGCCATCGATAATCAGTATCTATTCATTGAACACTACTAGTATGTATGGCTATGAAATGAAATGTATTTGTTAGGTTGCTTGTAATAAACGTATTGGATCATCATCATTTGGTTCCATTATAAATTGATTACTCCACTTGTTTTATATATAAAAAAGTACACACAACTGTATGCGGACGATGATGATGACGATGTTTAATCAAAGAATTGCTGTTGATTAAGATGACATTTGTAAATTTTCAAACAAATTTGCAACATACATACATGCAAATACATATATTTTAAAAATTTAATTTTTTTATCCTGTTTTCTATTTTTGCCTCACTGTTTCTTTGCTTTTCTCTCTCAGCTTGCAATATTTGTTTTTGTTACCATATGTAAAACATCAAATTACTTTTTCCCCTCAACCTTTTTTTTTATTCGATTGAAGCTTTTGTGAAAGTATATGCATTTTGGGAATCTGGTGATGAACACATTCACTAATGATGTTCAATATTTGTGTCTGATTGTGTTTTTATGCGAACATTCTAAATGAATATATACACATATGCATTCATATGCAGATACAAAGAAATGTTCACAGTATGGTTTAGAATTATAAGTTCGATAAACGTTCAGTTTAAAAAAACACATATTATATTTATATTAAAATACAATTTCCAGGAATACATTTTCAGCCGTTACAGATCTAATAAATAAATATATACACATACATATATATTTATCATATCCGTCACCAAAAAATTTCCACAATTTCTATTAACATGCGACCCCATTAAATATGTATATATGTATATTCATATTCAAGATCCTTATGGATAGCGAAGTCGAACAAACGATATCCGTCTCCCCATACTTGAAATCGGAATTGGATTGATGTACTGGAAATAGTATTATAAAAGTGACTAGGGGTAAAGAATTTTCTGTTAATTGGTACTGAAAACTCAAAAGGCATCTCCAGTATTGGACAATTGAAACTTTTTTTAATTAAATAGAAGCACCAAAATTCAATTTGTATCGAACAAATTAAAATCTAAAACTATGGCTTGTGCTAAGCCAATAAAAGGACAAAAACGTTCATGTGTACTAAGAGCATTCAAACCAAAACTATTTGCCTTGAGAAACATGGAACGAACATTTTTCATGTTATCTCTCAAAAACTTCAGTCATTTTAGATACCGCATGTTATCGAATCGTATATTCTATAATGTTTTTTATATGCATGTAATAGCAGTTTGTACATAAAATGAGTCTACTTACGCAAGCGTTCACTACTGTAAACACAATTTAGTGAACAATACACGCCCAATTCATTTATTCTGAATTCATACAGTAGATACACACATGCATGCATACATCCATATTTGCATGTAGAATTTTGTGACTGATTTGTAAATGTGCCCAGCAAATGTATAAATTAGAAGATCGATATTTTTTTACATAGTAAATCGGACAATATGTTTGCTACTGTTCACTGCTTTCAATATTTTATGGAACACATTCCGCTGGTACAATAGTACCAGCGGAATGTGTTCCATAAAATATTGAAAGCAGTGAACAGTAGCAAACATATTGTCCGAGTAGCAGGTTTTCTTCAGTTTGAAACAAATCCGCTGACACTGAATCCGTTTCCCGAACTACTGGGCATTGTGATATGTGAAGTATTCGTATTTTTAGATATTATCCTGTTGTTGTAGTTAGTTTGGGTTTATAATTATTTTTGCCACAAATTGTATGTCTTTGAATCAATAGTTCGAAATTAGAACTTGTTATTTGGTTACGTTGAATGCATGATTGTACTAAAATCTATCTGAAGCACTCGTTAACCAACCATTCTTCGTGTTCACATTCAATTCAATGTTTTTTTCTCTTCAGTTTTCAGTTATTTATATATTTCTATATGTAAATTTATGTGGTTTTTTATTGCAAATTTTCATCATGTTATTCATTCAACGTCATTAGCACAATAGAAAAGAAAAATAACGCCAAACATTAAGATGACTATTTGACTGCAGATGGTTGACGGCGGCTTCTAAAAACTAATATCAAACAAAAAAATATATACTACATATAATTATATAAACAAATAAAAATAACTAACAATATAATAGAAATGTTCAAACACGTTTGTTTCCTAAGATATTATGCTCAATAACGCTTTATTTTTATACATAATAAAAAGTATTAAGACTAAAGCAATTTCGTTTATACAAATAAAGCAAAGTATTTTTATAATCTTTTGTTTTGTAATTCATTTGTTAATTGATCTAATGTACTTAGGAAACTTGCTTTATTTAAAATGATTTTCGCCTTCAATTATTTATAGCACAATTTTTTTCTGTTTATATTCTTCTATATATTTAAATGTTTAATTATATCATTCAAACATTTTCAGTCTTGTTTTCTCAATGCACTCTACTTAATTGGATCTACTCTAAGAATTCATAAGTTTTCTTTTCCGTAATAAATACTTGTATGTACATATATAAGGTACGTCATTTAGTTGACGTATACTAAAAAATATTTGTGCGGTTTTCATAAATAATCAAGTAGGTTTTAAAATTGTTTTCTTTGGAACATCCAAATATACCATTCGCATAGGACTTTTGAATAAAAATAAACATATTTATAGTAAGATCATATTGAAAAAAAAAAAATAATAATAATAATAGAGCCCAATGATTTCTACGAAGATATTTTCATGTAGCAGTATAACATGCCTATTAGCTACGAAATTATCAAACATTAGAATTATATTATAGCATAAATTTAAATTTCTGTTGATATTGCTACTTATCGAATAGAATATAACTTTGAAGTAGCAATGGAATAATATTGACGTATTAGTCACAATAAACAATATATAAAATATTCCTATTAACTAGATATGTAAGTATAAAGAACAATTCACTACAGAATTTTGTTGTAGGTATTTTTACTTCTTATTTTGCTACAGGTACCGACAAAGGAGGGAGCACACGGAAGAAAATTGTGAAATATCTCTAGCCGTTAAGTCATAAAAAGAGATCTGAACTTAAAGGTCGAAAGTATTTCCGAAAAATATGCTCTCAATATTTCTTAAGGTGTAAAATTTTTTCAGAAATGGCCATGAAGATGTATTTAGCTGAAAATGATTCTATACATTTGGGAGATGTCGAAAATCGATTTTAAAAATAATTTTTGAAATTAAGTTCCTGTGAAAAACTTTGTACAAAGAGCCTTAAAAATTAATAAACTATATTTCATGAGATATTATGTAGTTTACATTATTTGGTGTTATTAATGCTATTGTTGTGGTTGAGTTTTTAACAACTCAATTATCACCCCTTCCAGTTCAGAAGTTGTAGAACTTATTGACTTGTTTCAATGGGTTGTGCCGTTCCAAAGCAATATTTTTTGTATATTAAAATTTGTATTTATTATTTTTTTTAAGCAAGAGTGGACTATTTGCTAAAATTTTCAAGTTTTGAATCAATGCTTTTATGCAATGTTTCTCTTAAGTTGGATGCATTTGAATCGCTAGTTTTCTCTTCATATAAAATTTACCAAATCTAAGCAGTGCTTTACGGAAGAATCAAAATTTCTTCTTTAATCACACATCTGTTTAAAAATAGCATTCACTATAAATACATATCGAGTATATGCATATGTGTGTAGATGACAAACATGTTGCAATTGCCAGTAGTTGCAAACTAAATAGCGGAATACCTCTATTATCTAAAATAATACAGAGTATATTTGTTTCAGATACAACGTAGTTCATACACAAACATGTAGATATTGAGAACGAGATATAAAAACAAAAAAATTTACAAATAATATATCGTACAGAGAGTGGAGGCAGGCAGAACAGCAGTGTATGTAAAATATGATATGAGTCTACAGAGATACAAATATAAATGTATTTAAAAGGTAGAGAAATTTGTTTATTTTTCAATAACATAGAAACGAGAATATTTTTAAAAATAATTTAGAAAACCATTGTATTGCCCGGGAAGAGAGAGAGAGAGAGAGAGAAAGAGAGAGCGTTTTTGAAATCAAGAGATCTCAAGTACATCGCGGTAGAATAACGATTGCAATATATGCATATATTTTGTAACTAAAATATATCTAAACAATGGCAAATAATACTGATAATAAATAATAATGCTTTTATTTAATTTAAGAAACATTGTAAACTAGCCATTAAAATTTTTTTTTACATAAAAGAAAAATACATTTAGCAAAGAAACGGTCAGCAGTGGCAATAATTAGTTTATTTATTTGTATCTTAATAATAAAATCGGGTACATATCTGTGTATTAAAAATATATAAATACATATATGCACAGCAGAGAACAGTTTGTGAATGGTGGAAAATATTTTCTACTTTGTACAAAAATTTTACGAGATTGTTATGTTCAGCAACATTTAAAATATTTAATTGTTTACGTTCAAAATATTGTTTGGAATACAAAAGAATTAAATCAATTTCAATTACTGAGCTTTATTTCCTCATCAAAAGCTGATAGTTATGTATTGTACGAATTGTTAAAAACGCAACTAATCAATGCATGATTAAAACAAATTCTAAATGATTCGATTCTTGAAGAATCGAAGGATATAACTTCGTGGCCAAATTTTGGAAACCGCCTTAGAAAACAACAGATAAACTTGATTTTAATTTAAATAAAAAATATATGTGATGTATTTTGGTTAATTCCACTATAGGATTGTTTCTTATTCAAGCTCTTTATAATTTTGTTCACCAATATTTCCTAATGTAATGTAGCATTGCTGGAACTATGAATTAATGAAATTGTGGATAAGTTTTTAAATCAATATGTAATTGCTTTGCTAGGTGCACATTATTTGCCTTTTTATTACATCAAATACTTGTAGTATTGGCTTAAGCACTGAATTTAGTTCTCTTAATGACCACAATTTTTTCGTAAAATTAAATATGTTGCATGTTCAAATTGATTTATTTTGTATGAGGCTTAGGAATCTGCCAGATATGTATCTATATAAGATATTAATAAAAATATATTGCAGATAGTACATTATATAACCAAATAAATTTGTCAGTTAGAAACTCAAATTACTTTATATTAAAAAACTAAAGCAGTAAGAAAGTTTAAGAAGTATCGAAGTGATTCTTAAAACGACTATAGAACTGCAAAGGGGTATTTAAGTGTACTTGGACTTTTCATCTATAATCTAATACGAACAAAAATAATAGATACGCAATAATGATAGAACAATGAGGCTCGAGGCGGTATCATTAAAATGTTTGCTTATGCATTTTACAGCGCATAAAATCTAGGTAGAAATCTAAGAGTTTATCGAGAATATGACATTCAAACTTTAAAATTTTAATTTAAAATCCCTAAAAATTAACTTTCCTGATTTTTTAAATACGGTTTTAATTAATGCCTACTGACTGCTTCTGGTACAAATTTCCACATACGTTTTTTTTTTATTATTGGTTTTAACAAATGACAATAAGAGCATATTAGTTGCCCCAAACGCTAGAGACAAGTCAACGCGTTCCATTGAGTTCAAAGTTTAAATGCAAATTATACGAAAATAATTAACAATATTATGACAATACATTATGGGCTATGTTTTGCATAAATATGACATTTCATTGTCAAATTTGCTAAATTATTGTTACAACCGTCAACAGGCGACTAATTCATATCAGTTTCACTTTATTTCAATTCAAAATTGCTCTACAGTGCAATTAATTTATAATATGCATTTGGAAAACTCGAAATTTCACATTTAGTTCAACTTAGGTTTTTTTATTTCTTCAATGCTGATTATTTTGCGATGTTTTGATAATTTCCTAAACTCACGGCTCATTCAACGGCATGATTTAATTCTCTTAAATGACTTTGTTGTTTAATTGGTACAGACAGCAAAACAATACAAAACACATTCTGTGAATTTAGATACTGACAAAAATAGTACGTATGTGTGCTCGAACTACTGAGTATTGTGCATCTTAAAATGGTAATATTTAGAAGCCACCACACCATTTTCACTTGTCAATGACAGATCAACTAGCCGAAAGCCCCCACTAAAGCTCGTTTAATATTACAAACCATAATAAAAAAACAGCATACGAAATCATTAAAAGAATTAATGAATGAATGTTGGCATTATACGAAGTAAATAATCATATAAATGGAGGGAAAAAGTGTTGTTAAAACATTAGAGAAACGGACGTTCGTAAAACAAATACTTGTGTAGAGTACTTTTCGCTCTTATAATTATGACTGAAACTAACGGAGCATAAACTTTTAGCCATATGAGCAGTTACAATAGAGTATTTTATTGTTGATTAAAAAAAAATCTGCATTTTCTTTTAAGCTATGAAACTACGGCTGGCAGCCTGTGCTGTCATTCTTTTGATTCATCGATATCACTTCTCCTAACTTTACTTCCCGCACTGGTTGTTATTTTATTACAAATACAAATGTTGATCTGAAATACAGTTGCACATTTGACAAAGCGGTTATAGTGAGCCGGTTTTTATAGGTATTAAGAGATAACTTTTGTTTGACAAAACCCTGAAATCCTGTCCACAGTGTCAAACTGGCATGACAATCGAAAATTAAAAATTTTTTAATGAACGTTCTAAATTATTTTCTCAAAGTCATATAAAGCTATTAATATTGGCAAACTGTTGAAGAAAAACAGTACGCAAGTGTGATATGTTTAATACGGTCTTGAAGTGACGATGACACATACTTTGTGTGAAAAGTTAAAAATTGCAGTATCTTGTTCCAAAGAAATCTGGTGTGGTCACAAATGGTTTAATTTTTATTGAAATATTTAAGCGAACACCATTTTGTGATTTCAGCAATTTTCTATTTTTGCTCATTGTCTTTTTTTTACCTCAACCATGTTCACTTACGCTTGTAGCTAGTGAGTAAACGATTTTTTTTCATTTTGTTTTGGTTTTCATTTTATAATATGTATAAGTAACTAAATCTCTACTACCATCTAGTCTCGTTTTTTAACAAAATAATTTGCATACGATATTTTATTTTTTTTGTTGCGAATTTTCGAATTCGTTGCTATTGCTGCGAAAATAAAAAAGTATGTACTAATTGAGAAACGACTGTTGCTGTAAGTGTGTACAGCAAAACAGAAATAAGTGATTTAGTCTGTAAGGTTTGCATTGCCTGTCTAAAGCGAAATTTAAATGGTTTCATTTGGGGCTATTTGTTTGCCCTCTACACAATAGAAAGAGTCAGCTTTGTATTTATAATACGTGTGTGTATCTACACGAACGAACGTTTCAAGCAATTAAATATTATTTCTTCTAGTAAGTCATCAATAAATAACGCTCAAAGATATTGATCACATTGCTAAAATATAAATTTTGCTTTAAATAAATCAGGACTTTTAATAAATTAATAGATAAAATTAAAAAAAATGCACGATTTATTTAGACATTAGCTGCATATTGTTATAGCTAATACAACAAACAGATGTCTTACACATTGTTATAAAGCTATAAGGAATTATATGTAGATACTACATGTGTACAAGGTGACCCAAAATAACCGAAGGAGTTTGTAATATTTATAAGTTTGGTGAATTTAAAATGGAACAGTATCCAATTGAACAAATCTTTAAACTTTATAAGCAGAAGGTTCTATTCATAATTTGATTATAAGGGACAAAGACCGTTTTCAAATGAATGCGTTCGTTAATAGGTACAACTGGAGGATGTAGGTTAAGGAATATTCTAAAGCGTTACAAGAGCGTCTATTACACCCAGTTACATAAGTGTGCTGTTTGGGGCGCTGGAGTCATTGTTGTTAGATAATCGACAGTGTTGAAAATTGTTCAAGGACAGCCGAGGAAAACTATCCCCAAGTAGAGTTCTAAGAGGATATAGCCACATATATTGCTAGGAACATAATGTCTCTTTTCCGCGACATCTATGCTGAAGGATTTATTTTGCGAGCAAGCAATTTTAATTGGTATTCTAAACAGATTCACTCATTGTTGGCTATTGTTATTGAGTTTTAATAAAAGAATATAAAAGATCTTCATACTTATCTTCAAAATTATTATTTTATAAAATAAATGAACATACCTGAAAGTAAAAAATAAAATTTAACTTTATTAAAATATTGGAATAGAATATTTCACGACTTGCATAATGATTAAAAATTCTTATTATAAATAGAAATACATTTTGTAAAACATAAACATTTTGCAACCCTTTCTTTAATAAATTTCTAATGCTCATAAAAACCCTACAAGTGTAAACATTTACCAGACAGAAACCAACTAAAAATTCTTAATGAAAAAAAATTGCCAGACAGATAAAGGCATTCATTTCAATATCGTTCATTTATATCAAGACAATGTTAACTCAAAAATTTTTACTCTTCAATATATAATTACTTATGCGTTTAGCTAGTTCAAAGATTAGATATGTCAATAAGTAGAATTTCTCACAAAATTTTAAATTGAAAATATTATTTTGAAAATTCAAGTATTAAACTGATATTAAAAACTTTCAACTTAACTTATATAGTTCACGCAATATACATAAGGTTTAATATTAATGTCAGATTCAAATTTGTTTTCTGTAAAACCAGTTGTTTTGATATACGACAATCTTGAAATAAACAACTGAGCGATATAAACATTTGCATATGGCCTAAATAGACTTAATTAAGCAAACAGCGTATTTTTTTTTTTAGAATTTTACCACATTTTTGTGTTTCAAATATATCTTTAAAACAGCTTAGAATTTTTTTGAAAATTACAGGATTTTCTCACAAGCTTTAAATTTATTAGTCGTCCATTGAAAAGAAATTAATTGATTTCTAACTCAATAACACATTCATTTCTGTTTTTGGCAGCATAAAAACAAAAGAGATACGTGAATATTTGTTGTCATTTGTTTTACAAAAATGTACAACAAACTAAAATAAAGCCACCATTAATTAAATGTCCACAACCGCGCCTTATTTATTTTTCAAAAATTCGAAATGTTGTGGATACATAGACGATATGAAGCACATAGATGAAAAATTGTATGAGCTAAAAAAGATAGTACGTAAAGGGTATTCCATAAATATTAGTACAAAATTTTATCTTTATAAGTGAAAAAGAAACTGTACAGTTCTAATGAGAAATATTTTGATTTAGATACCTATTTACAAAAACTAGTCTTACACATAGCTTAAAACTGTTTCAACTCAATAAAGACTTGTCTGAATTAAAACGTTTTAAGAGTTTTCAGTATTGAAGCTAATATAAAGACGAACTTCCGAACTTTGATTTTGATCTGTCGAATGAGTTGTCACTTAATCAGTCTATTTTGCCAAATTCGAAACCATGAAGGGGTATACCTCTCAACAACACATGTTTTTCATAAAATTGTTTTAGAAAATGGGTGTTTCATTCGGGCAACCTCCGTCGCCTATTTTAAGGTCGATAATTCAGCGATGTACTGAATTGATCTAAACACAAAAACGTGTGGTTTTAACAGAGCAGCGGATCGTGGGATACAGCTCTTGCAATAGTGCATATTCTGCACAAGCAACTCGATCCCGTAAGGGTCTTTATTAAATAATTTTATAAGAATAATTTTTTATAAAAATAATTGTTTTTTTTTATTATTTTTGAAATTTTTAGAAATTTTGACACAATACTTTTAGTTTTTTTTTTTAATAACAGTATTTTTGCTATCCGGCACCATTGAAGTTTAAATGTACTTGCAAATGCAGTCTAGTAGCATACATTCAAAAGTTTTGCAGAAATTTTATAATAATAAAAAGTTATTTTTTTTTTTTTCAGTTTTTCAGAAAACTGAAGATTTTTGCAATTATAAAAATATGTATACATATACATATACACATATTTATGTGTTTATATATAATTTATATAATATTCCATTAGATGTAATATTTCATTTTTATTTTAATAAAAATAGTTTTATATTATTTATTTAAAATTCTGGAGTTTAGTTTTCCAAAAAACAATTGTCAATTAAATTTTATGTAGGAATATCATAATATATGTATATGTATTTGCTTTTTAAAGTGAATAATGTAGAATTAATAGTTAAAACATTTACAGCCGGTTTCACAAAGTAGAAAGATTTCTTTCTTTAGTACAGCTACATTTAAGACAAAAACAATATATTTCACTTCGCTTATTTTTTCTAAATATAATTATGCGAAAGAAAGAATTCTTTCGACATCGTGAAATAGGAAGTTAGCTTTTACATCCCACTGCAAGTAAATAAATTTTCTATAAAATGTACGGAGTATATTCCAACTTGAATACGTTATTATATAATAAAAATGTTATTTATTTAATAGAAATGTAGCATTTAATAACGTACCAAAGCCAAATACTAACTAAGCCCCAATATTTGCTATGAATGACTGCTAACTTCAACTTCTTTTTAGGGCTTATATGTATATGTATGTCTTGTTTTTTTTCGGCTTTGCAATAGCACTCGAATTGAAAGTACAGTGTGGAGAAAACTTATGGTATTTCAACTTTATTATTAATCTTTTTGGCAACTATTCGCCAACGTCATTATAAATATTTTTCGCTTTTATTCTAGTGTTTCTTGAGTATATCTGATCTCTAATTATATAAACAATAAACAATTGTTTCTTCCGTTCTATTAAAACCAAATTATATTTTACAACAAACAAAGAAAAAAAAACTATTTTGAGAGCAGAAATAAAACAAATCTCCAAACAAAGAAATGGATTAAGAGACATATGAAATCAAGAAAAACAAAGAAACCCTAGATGCGGCCGGTTTTGAATCGAACAACTAACTACAAGTTCATCAAACAAGCCCACAAGAAACATACAAATACATTCAGCTGACAATAACAAAAGAAGGAGCTTGAGATAAAGCAAAAACATACAAAAAGCAAATATGGAGTATAAAAGAAAACGAGACAGCAGCAACAAATAATCCAAATAAGTTGCATTTAAGGCAAAATATATGTATATGCACCAAAATGCAGTTAAGTCCATCACTAACTCCTATTGCTAAACATAAGTTAGTAAAGAGAGCCACACAGAAAAACTCTCTGCATCTCAATCGAAATCAGAATGCCCGTTGTGAAATAAAATCTAAAACTTTTCACTTTTAGCACTGCTTTACCGATATCACTGCCTACTATTCAAATCTGTCATATTTTAATATATACACATACATATGAGTCACAACTCAAAGTGAACTATTTGAAAAATTTTACATAATGATATAATAAGTATCAAATTTTTTTTAAATAAAATTAAGAATAGAATATATATATATGTATATATATATATATATATATATATATATATATATATATGTATATATGTATATATATATATATATATATATATATATATATGTATATATATATATATATATATATATATATATATATATATATATATTTATATATATATATATATATATATATATATATATGTATATATATACATATATATATATATATATATTGTTGAGAGCAGTAAGACCGTGTCAAGAACACCCCCAATGCAGGTATCCCTTTTCCAGTGGAAACGGAAAAACAGTATTTATTTGATTTAAAAAGTTACATTAAAAATCCTTTAGGCTTATGTTATTAATTATTATCTTTTCACTAGTCGATCCGTTCGGTTGAACTGTGCTTATTACTAAAATCATTATCACATCCATCTATTTTAAACTTTCTATTAATAATCAATTGTGACATCCAACAACTTATGTATATTGTGCTTACTACAAGTCAATTGTAAACGGCTGGCCTACATCTAAAGCACAAAATCACTTTTTGAACTGGATAAGTATCCCCAGTCTAACCCTACCATACTTATGAAAGTATACCCCCTTATTTTCTTATTTTATTACCCGTGTCCGGCTGTATCCCACGTCGCCCAGGAAATCCCTCCTTCCCTTGGTAACTGTGTCGCCTCAGTCTAGTACCCTAATCTAGGTAAGGTAAAAAGACAGATTGCAGATACTAATACTAATACATTTTCTTTTAACATGCCGTAGGAAAGGAAAGAATGAAAAACGTTAGCTTTTATTCATATTGCATCAGAGTATTTGTATTAAAAACACTTTGCAAATAAATTTACAAAGTATCGGTCCACAGATAGTATTAAATTGTAATTTTATACGCTTCTGTTATTGACTTATGCCTACACATAAGAAGTAGCAACGTATTTAACCACGGAAAATTCCTTAGAATATGTATACGAGTGAAACGGAAAACCCACGAAAAAGAGTAAACTATTGCCTGGCTGCACTTCAAAATAATTCCCAAAAAGACGATGTTGCCTAACTAAGAACCGCTTTGCGAAATATATTTTAGAAAGTCCTAAGGAAATTTGTTTATAATCGCTGCTATTTGAGAGAAATATTTTTAAAAAAAATTCAAGTCAAGTTCTCTTTTGATATTTTCATTGGTGCAAGAGTCGACTACGAATGTCATGAGGAATATTTTTTATTGTCGATGAGCATATTTTTCAATCATATAATACTCCTTTCACGGGAAAAGGTGCTTCTTGATGGAACGATGCAAGGCAAGGCTGGGCACCTACAGAGTGAGTGATGTTAGTCAAAGTTGACACTATTCAAAGACTTTTGTTCGCAAGTCCGTCCCTTTTTTGGGATAACAACTCTTGTGGACGTGATATCGCTTTTATATTGGCAATTTTGAAACATTTTCAACGGCCACACTGCACAGCAAACTTGTACACAATTTCAATACATTGCAACACAAACAAAACACAAAATACGATCATAACCGGCATACAATATACAACACGAAATCACAAAGAAAAACTGAAAATTTAAGATAATAAGAAACAAGAGTTTGAAAACATAAACAAAGAAAAAATCCGATTAAAAAAACTATTTTTTGAAAGAACATGTTTTTTACATAAAGAAAACAGCATAATAAACTGTTCAAAACGCTGAAGATGATTATGCTGTAAAAAACAGACAAGGTTTCAGCCATATACATATGTATGTACGTAATTAAAAATTTTCAAAAAGTGACGCAAAATGTATTTTGCTGAAAAAATGGCATCATGAAAAGCAACTCTACTACAATCAAAATAATTGAAGAAACTAAATACATATACGCTACATAAGGAGTTGTTCATCTCAGATAAAAAAAACCCTAAGAATGAACTTTAGAATAATTTTCGAACAAGTATTGCAGTAAGTACAGATAGGGCTCAAACAGTAAAAGCCAGAAATAGAAGCTTAAAAATAATTTTAAAGTTTGATACGCATTGCGCTTTATGTGTGAAAAAAATTTTTATAACAATAAAAATTTCACTCTTGCTGAAATTAATTTATATATATATATATATATATATATATATATATACATATGTATATCAATTTATATATATTTATATACATATTAAATACCTGCAAAAAGAAATCAGGAACAATAACAGAACTTTGTTTAATAATTTTATGCGCCAGTATTAAAGTCTTTGCAGTTTTGTTTTGTTTATAAGAAATTTCAATGAAGCACTGAAATATTTTTATATAAGAAATTGTTTAGTGCACTATTATCCAGCTCTGGTCGCGTCCGAAAACGGTTGTACAACAGCGATTGCTGTAAAATCAAAACCAAACCAATCAACTTGTTATCCTCATGTGTGAGAACAAAAAGAGAAACAGCAACATGGTAGTTATGTGTAGTAAAACAGCAACTGCAAGATGCAATGTGATGGTTTTACGAGGACTATCCGAAAAGAATAAAACATTTTTTAAAATTATTAAAATTGCAAACATCTAATATGTAATATAAGAAACACCTTTTCAAGCTTCGAGTGAAAAATGGAAAACTGTTGTAGAATTTTAAGGTTACCTCATATAGTACAGCATACTAATGCTGAAGAGAAATTGCGATTTTCTGAAAATTTTTTGATAAATTAAATACTACTAAATTATAAATTAAAAAATGTATTTTTGTTAACATTGTAGTCATTTTGAAGACATCTTTATATCGACCTTACAACACAAAATGAATATTTTACGAAAATTAGTAACACAAAATTTTTTGGTAGGAACGTTCCGAGCGTGGGGCTGGCTATAAAATCTCAAAAATTAAGTTTCTACGCTTTAAGGCGTAAGCACCCAATTTTTCGAGGAAGCTTTAAAAATATTAAATTTTTTGAGATATGATTAGTTCTTCCAATAGGAGCGTTTTTTCACTTCGTCCCTTCTTGTTTTTAAGCTGTAAAAGCCTATAACCATAATGCAAAACAAAAAAATTTCATGTGCGCCGGCTTGTATGGTGGTTTATGCATTTGCGAAAGTTGTTTTTTTGACTTCTTCAGGAACCCAAAGCCAGTTAAAGGCAAATGTAAACAAATGTGGCACGTTTTTTTTACTTTTTTATTTAAAAGTCATATAGTTTTAAACGAGCTTGTCAGCAAGCACTTTAATTTCACCTACCATCCTGAAATGCACCTTTTGTTAAAAAGAGGGAACCAATTCGATTCTACGCTGTTGCATAATAACATTTACTTCCGAATTTTTTATACTACGTCATAGAAATATTTAATTATTGCATTGAAAACAATAATTGCATTGACAACAATTATTGCATTGACAACAATAATGTTTATCTCACTTTTTAGATTACTTTTTGCACTACTCTCATACAACTAAGCTATACAACATGGTGGGAGCATTATGCGAATATATGTTGGTTGAAGAGGGTGATAGCAGCAAAATGGAGGTTGCTGACTTGAATGTTTACAAAGCTTGACTTGGAACTTGTTTTGATTTCTGTACTCTTCTCCTTGGAATCAAAGATGGAATTTCAAAGAATGAAAAGTAAAAGAATAGTAAAACACCTATAAATTCTAACTGTCAAAACTTTAACTGAACTCAGGGAATTTTTTCATTGTAATATTAATATAAAAACCCAGCACAGTTTATGCATGTCTTTAGTTTTATTGAATGCAATTATTGGTTTCGTAGATTTGTATGGCTTAAGTGATAATGTTTGAAAAGTACAGCTCTGCAAAATATATTTTGCAAAACCTGCCAAATCGTGCAAGTATTAAATAAACCTAAGATATCAAACAAAACCCATGTTAATTTCATTGCGTTACTAAAAACGTGGCAAGATCCATTCTTTGCATTAATAAAATAAATATTGAAAAGTTCATATATATTTATGCTTATATGTGTATCATGTTTATTAAGATGCAAACTTGATATATTGAAGATTTAGTCATGACCGTAAAAAATATACTAAAAATTTTGACACATTTTATGACTTGATCGGTCCACAATTGCTAATATGTATATAATTCAGGATACATAAGTATGTATATTGCTTCTCATATTGAACTTGAACCTCACAATTGGGAAACACTTTGTCTTCGGGTAATTTGAATTTCTGAATAGTTATAACTTTTTTATCTCTTAAGATTATTAGAAAATTTTGTAAGATTCTACTGTAGCACAAAGCATGCATTTTGTAAAGCAAAATAATAACTGACTAGTCTTCACATTGACCACAGGAAATTTAACTGAACAAAAGGCTAATTTCATAAAATCATTCATTTACTGCTTCTCAAATAATAAAAAAAACCAGGTATAAAAAATACAAAAAGGCCAATGTAAAATCAAATTTGATATACAAAAATAACTCAAAAGTACAGCAAAACAATTAAAAAAGTACATATGATATAATTAAAACACGTATTGCATTTTAAATGAAACTTAATCACACGAGAGTACTAGGGAAGTAAATATATAATTGATTTTTAAATCGATTATTTTTTATAACCAGATTTTTTTTAATGCTAAAAATAGATTTTTAATAAATCAATTATATGAACACGCAAGGAATATTGCCAGGACATCTAGAAAACATATTTTAGGAAAACGAATGTCAAGTTATTATTTGTTAGCCTTTTAAGAGAAGAAATGACAATAATTTCTGGAAGTTATATTGTATATTTTTATCCGGAGTTTGAACAAAGCTTTTTTTAATTTGGCATCTAACAATAATAGTTTTATTTAATGCCTAAGTTAAACGTTTTTTATTTTTTCGATTTCAGTAAAAAAAATTAATGATATATATTTTTGGCATTTATTTATTGTAGTTTTGTATCATAAAAACTCAAAATTTAAGAAATATATTTGCCTTTCTTAATTTTAAGGCCGAACAGTTTGTAATGGATTATTTAACACTTTAATGTTGTTTCTTAACTCGGGGAATTTGCTATGCAATTGTAAATTTTTAATATATGACCCAAAGTTCAAAGATTATTTTATAATAGATAATAATTTAAAATATTACGCTCAAGAATCAGACGAAGATGGAGAACTACTCAATTTTATCATTAATGTAAGGAAGATGAACAACATAAGAAGCATTAAACAAATTTTACTTTTCAAACCAATTTGTGAAGAAACTTTTCTTCTTGTTCTTTTATTCAACAATACAATTTAAGATTATTATATATATATATATATATATATATATATATATATATATATATACAAATATTATATGATTTAAAATGTATGTAAACATATATACACATTTCTATTTTTAATAAAACTCTTTAGGCTATGCTGAAAACATCAGTTTTCCTTTATCAATGGATTGTTTTCTTATTGTCAGTAAAAATGAATTTTGTTTTATTTATGTACATACATATATGCTCACGGCACTTTACCTACAGAACGTGCAGACTTTGAGCTAAATTTTGTTAGTAGTTCGACAATTATGGTATCTCTGACCGATATCTTAAATGAAATAAGTGAGTAAATTGCGAAATATTTTTACATATTATTTATTAAGTTTGTATGTATCTATCTATCACTTAGAAGATAACAATTCATTATAGCAACGCGCAGAACCGGCGAACTTTTACTTCTATATACACACACACACACTTATGTGCACCGCATACAGATTTGCAAATAACACACTACCCCTTTGACAAAAAATGAATAAAAACAAGTAGTATCTATTCTATTTGTACGTGCGTTGTCTGCTCCCACACTCAAAATTAGAAGTTCTGAACAATGTGTCTATGTGACTTTAATGTGCAAACATACAAATTTAGATTTACATACTTATAGGTTTTATTGTTGTGTCACGTCTAATTTGAGCTTAAGATCGGAGGTAGTCGTAAAATCTGAGTCCATGTCTCCAATTTTTATTAAAATCATTACACTAGATTTTATAATCTTATACCTGGATCCGCGGACTCTATCGGCCAGATTGAGATTTTTTTTCACAATTCAAAATAATTAAAATTTTCTAATACTATTGCGTTGATAAAAATAAATTTGTTTTTCATTTCATTTGCAACTAGCCCCAGTGTTTGATTCCATTGTTTTAATTTATATTTAATTCGAATTTTCATATATATATTGAATATATTGTTTACTACCAAAACCTTTTGATTTGTAACTTCTATGCTTGTTAATAGGAATAATCACTCAGTAATCATAAAAAGAGTAATAACTAAATTAAAAGATAGTAATAATATTTCAAATCATTTTAGATAAATTCTAAATGTTTGAAAGACCTATGAACCTTTTGTTTTCTTTACATATGTATGTGTGTACATATGTACTTTTGTATATTCTTTCATATGTACATGAGTGTATTGTATAATGGTTTTTATTCGGCTTAAACGCTTTTTAAAAATATGTACATGTATGTAGTATATACATACATACATGCATATATAAGGTATATAAGAAGGTATTAAAACTTTTTCTTACTTTTCACGATGCAGTAAACATATACGATCCTTAGCAACCTTTAATTTTTTTCCAATTATTTTCTTGAGGTTTTCTACCGTAATATTAGGATCTACGGACACACTAAAGTTACCTCCAGTTGTTGTGCTTATGTTAAGATTAATTGGCGCCGTTTGTGAAGGCGCAGAGATGGTAGTGTTGGAAGCTGAAACTGTTGAAGCAGGCGATGATATTGCATTTGATAAAATAGTATAATTATTTCTGGTAGCGCTGACATTGTTGTTGTTTGAAGATTGATTGCCAAAGGTGGCATTGTTAAGGGACGATATTACATTACTGGAGTTTAAATTGCTGCTGCCACCAGCAACCTTATTACTGTTGCTGCCTTCTCTATCCAATGACGACAATGTTGCTATTGTTGTAGTTGGTGATGGACCACACCCTAGTGAATTATGTTGAATTTTAGTTGGAGTAGTAGATGCTGTAGTTGTTGAATTGTTTGAATTATAATGAAGATGATGATGTTTTTGCGAAATCTGCTCTTGTTGATTAGCTTCACTGGGTGCTGTCGAAACATCACTAGTATTTTCTGGTGCTGTTAGCGAGCCTCCAGAGCCGACATTAGAAGTAGAAGGTGGCGACGTTGATGAGGAGTCTGTTGATTTTTCCATTTCTATTCTAGTTATTTTTTATGATTTAATATTTTCTACTTTTTATTTATTTATTTTTTTTTCATGTGAATGATATAGACAAATTAGATGTTTAACTCTAATTGTTTATTTTTGAGTTTTGTTCAAAATCTAGTTGTAATTATTATTAAATATATTTTAGTCTCTTTTTTTTTGTTTTTTGTAGGTAATCAATCGATTTCCCCACACCATACAATTTGTTTTTCAATGTTTTGTTGCCCTTTTCCTTAAAATAAATATATTGAATATGTATGTGTAAAAACGAGATAATAAAAAACAATCTTTAACATAGTATTGGCAGCAGGGGAAGAGCAGTTTTGTGGTTATAAGCAGCGCATTATTTTGAAAATCACTGTGTTATGATGTTTTTTCGTTAAGGTATGTTTTATAATTAAAGTTGTTTAATTATGTTACTAGAAGTAGTGGTGCATTATTTATAATTATTTAACTATTTCTCTAAGTTAACGGCAAATGCACACGTATGTAAGTACACTACACATTCATACTCATATCAATAAAAACAACCGCACAAATTTTAAAGCTTGTTATTCCGATGCCACACATTATTGTATTTATTAATGGCAACAACTACAGCAACTTTGTACATAGAGAGCAACACCAGTATATACAGTCAGCGAGTTATAGATATTAATTTTTTATGTCCAGGTTCTTCGTAATTTAAAACATACATTTGTATGTATCTATGTAATTCTAGACCTTTTTATTACATGTAGGTTTATATGTATATTGCAAAAATTCCCGCTAGCTAGCGACAACGCTTTATATGATTATTAATTCTTTGTTTTTTAATGTAACAAGGCTTTTTATTTTAAAAATGATCAAATTATAATACTTTAAACACCCATATTGCTGTGAGTTTTAACACAGATAAAATTTAGATAAATAATACAGATTTATTTAACGAGCAGACAACGAACTAAACTTACAACCGTACGCACTGACGACCAGCGAGTGACTGATGAAACTTGAATGATGAACGCTCTTCAGACTGGTTTGCTGCAACAGGGATGGGAAAATATATAACTTAATTGAAAGGTGGTACTATAAATTAATATGTACCAAAACTCAAGCTAGATGGAGTTTGGTATGAAATGGAGATTAACCATATAGCACAGAAAACTATTGTGGCAGAATAATTGAACATATATACGAATAATGAATTAATTGAAATTAGTATCAACTGTTGTGTGCTGGGAATTTAGGAATAATCATTAGCATTCCTGTAAACCACAAAAAATCATGTATGCAAGGCGAATTTAATTATGAATTCGCCTCACATGTATGCATTGCCGCCGACAAAAAAGAAACTGTCGGCGTGTGTTTTTTATTGTTATAGAAAAATAAATACTATTTGACTTCTTAAACAGCTGTAGAGAAGATGGCTGGTGTTTTAAATAATTCTGGCAAAAATGAAATTATAAATATCAGCTCCTCAACTACAATGACGGCAGGTAAACCTATTTTTCCGCGACTGTACAATAAAATCGTGCTGACGTTGGAAAATAGCTTAATCCCTGAGGTAAAGCTTGATGAAACTCCATCACATTTGGACGGTTTGGATGCCGAAACTGAAAAGGATTTACGTATATTGGGATGTGAACTTATACAAACAGCAGGGATTTTGTTGAAACTGCCTCAAGTTGCTATGGCTACTGGTCAAGTAATATTTCAGCGTTTCTTTTATTCGAAGAGTTTCGTGCGACACAATATGGAAACGGTGGCCATGAGCTGTGTGTGTTTAGCTTCGAAGATAGAGGAAGCTCCACGTAGAATACGTGACGTAATAAATGTTTTCCATCATATCAAACAAGTGAGAGGGCAAAGGTGAGTATATATGCCAGTGGTGTTGGCTTTAATTTTATTTTTACGAATGCATATCTATATAAATATGTATGTATGTAAAAATATTCGTATTTTGTAGGATATCATACTTAATACTGTTGCTTCGTTTCAAACATTCCATTTCAGAGATATAACGCCCATGATATTGGATCAATACTATACAAACCTTAAAACCCAAGTTATAAAAGCTGAACGTCGTGTTCTTAAAGAATTAGGGTTCTGCGTGCACGTCAAACATCCACATAAATTGATTGTTATGTACTTGCAGGTGCTAAAATACGAAAAGCACGAACAACTCATGCAGATGTCATGGAATTTTATGAACGATTCACTGCGCACTGATGTGTTTATGCGGTATAACCCTGAAACTATAGCTTGTGCTTGTATATACTTAAGTGCTCGTAAGCTCTCAATAGCATTACCTTCACAACCATATCCTTGGTATGGTGTATTTCAAGTAACCGAAGATGATATTATAGATATCTGTTATCGAGTCATGGAACTGTATACAAGATGTAAACCTAATGTTGACCAATTGGAAGAAGCTGTAGAAGAGTTAAAGAAACGTTATATGGAGTCAAGAAATAAGACGAAAGAGCAAAATACTCCACCAGCTGTGACGGCTGTTGATCGTAGTAATGGCTCTCATAATGCATGGGGAGGTTTCATACAGCGAACTATCCCATTACCTTTGCCTAATGAAAAATCTTCTGGTAAGGATTCTAGGTCTAGGTCAAGATCTAGAGACTCTAGAAGAACTGCACGTTCAAGATCACATACAAGATCACGTTCGCGGTCAAATTCAGTAGGTCGTTATAAGAAATCACGACGTGATCGTGATAGGGAACGTGAAAGAGATCGTTCCAGATCTCATACACCACCTCCATCTAAAAGCAAGAAAAAATCTCGCCACTACTCTAGATCGCCTTCAAGTTCGCCACATTCCAAACACCGAAAGAGGTAATTAGTGAAATGTTCTTATATTTTTAGTACATATAATTTTAATATTTATTGATTTACAGCAAACCTTCACGTGATCGCCATACTGAAAAATATATGGATAATAGACGCGATAAATACCAGGACAAATATCAAGATAAACGTCCTTTACATCATCATCATACCTCTTCTTCCTCAAATACCAATAAACATCATCGTGGCTACATTTCATCGCATCGTGGCTCACATCGTGACAATTCGCATGATTCTAGACATCGTAAACGCTGATTTTATATATAATCCAACTGCTTTTGTAATTGTATGTACTTTAAGTTTTAAATATATACAAGAATAGTTAATTTGAAACCTTTATATTTAGAATATTACTTATTTACCACGACAATTTCATATGCATTTAAAATTATAATAGTATATTGGTGAACGTTTTGCTTTTCGATGTTTCGAAATCTTGAGAAACAAGTACATTTCCTACGATTATTTTATAGGATAAAATTGAAGATATTACATTCTTTCCATAAGATGTAATCATAACACGACAAGTTCCAACAGTAAATGTCAAAAATGTATACATTCTGTGAGGTAAAATTCATTTGTCTCCCTCATAAATTAAAAAAAAAATATTCAGTTTCCCCACTATCATTATTTAAAAATAAATCGCATTTGAACTATGTAATTCGATTTGAAAGGAAAAGATTTTGTTTCTAATGTTCCCATTTGTTAACATGATTCTTAAAATATCTATCCTTAAATTAAATATTTTCTGGATTGTCTTAATTTTTATTAAAGTCTTCGGAATATGGCCAGGAAGTGTGATCCTTTATTTCGGACTACTTTAGCACCTTCTTCACTACTTTCATAAAGTTTTGGTGTTATGGGATCATTAGCCTGAAAATGAAAAAAAAACGAATCAATAATACATACCTGAACGTACATTAAATAACGAACATACTTCCTCATCACTAGACATACGTTCAAACAAGGGATGTTCCTGCATATGTTTAACAATCCATTTGTGTAAATCCTCTACATCAGTCATTGTATAAACCAGTCCCTATTATTAATAAGAGCTTGAAGTAATTTACTTGTGCATGGTTTTGTAGTATATAAAGTTAATCAAATAAAGCTTGCTTACCCCTTTTCTCAATACATATGCATATTCCGACAACAACGCCTGGTTAATAATACGCCATTTATGTTTAGCTTTCTTGAAATGTGGATCAGGGTACAAAAAGAACATTTTCTCTAATTGATGTTTAGTAAAATAATTGGGCAAATACTTCATTGCATTTGTACGAATGCAAGCAATATTATCATATTTTCCTTCATTTAATGATCTCAAAGCTTTTATACGATCCATAACATAGTCCGAAACTTTGACGCGTATTTCCATTCCAATAGCCAAGCGATCAGGATACATTTCACCTAAAGTTACTAGAAAACCCCCATAACCACATCCTATATCAGCGAATTCTACGCATTTAGGTGGCAAGTAATTGTCATATTGAGGATAAAATTCTTTCCAGTCTACCTCCCCAGGATGAGCCGGGCTAAAAATGTTCAAATAAAAATATTGAAATTGCAGTTTTGTAAAAGTCTGTTCTTACTAATCAAAACAGTGATCAGCTATGGGATTCGAGTGCGCTCTTTGGCGATAGTAGCGTTTTTGTGGTAAAGACAAGGTGCTTCCCTCTTCCTTGCTTGGAGCCATGGATATTTTCGAATTATCAGCACAGAATAATGTCATATATTAATTTTAATAATATTGCTGTTTATTTAGAATCGATTGACATTTTCCTTCGTAAATACATACTGAGAATCAAAACAATTACACGTGCGACATTGATTAAAGGCAACTTGGCGACGGCAATTTTTAATTAGCGGCGGCAACCATTATTAAACAAGGCGCCCAAGCCAGCTGAAATATGTACATGAATATATTGTTCGTGATGCATATATATATATATATATATATATATATATATATATATATATATACATATATATATATATATATATATATATATATATATATATTATACAATTAAATTAATTTTATTTATGATATTTCCTTGGGTTGCAGAGTCCCTGGGTGCAGAGTATAATATATCCAAGTTCCATATGTACTGTTCCTAGCTCATGAATATCGTAATTGAAACAGTTTTTAGCTTCTTGTCGCACTCTATCATAAAGCTAAAGCTTGAGTCGATAATTGTTACCTTTGTCCAAACGCTTCCAAGCATATTGTGCATTGAAAGATGACCATAACATCCCTGAGTATAAATGGTGGTTAGTGCATAGTGCCGTCGGCTTACCGCACAATAACATATATCGGCGAGGGTATTTAACAGTAAAAAACCGCATTGTCGTTTACTTTGCCGTAATTTATATTTTTGTAGAAATATTTTAAGATTTAAGCTATAATAATGAATGAAAGTGGTATTGTAGAAGTTTTGTTTGTTAGTGATACCAATGATAATCAACTGACATGCTCGGCATGGGACTATCGTACGGGAACAAATTTAATGAATTATAAAGGTGGTGGAGGTGGTGCGGGATTTCAATCACTAAATATTTTACGTTCGGAATATGTAGTTGTAGCTAATTTAACAAAGCCTTTGTTACACGTGTGGCCTATTAATGCACAGGAGCAAATGACTGCGATACGCCTTGTGGTTCCTGGGGGTGTAACGGCATTATCGATATCGAAAGACGGATGTTATATAGTGGCTGGAATACAAGAAACTATTTATATATGGCAGGTATCTACTGGTCGTATGATGGCAAGTTTAGCTAAGCATTATCAAACAGTGACTTGTTTGAAATTTGTCGATGATGGCTCTTATTTTATAAGTGCAGGCAAGGATGGAGCTGTTATGACGTGGAATCTAACAAAAGTACTGTGTCGCAATGTCGACAAAAGCTCTGAGCCCACTTATACGTTTAACGACCATGGTCTTCCTGTGACTGATGTTCATATAGGTGCAGGTGGAATGAAAGCATATATGTTTACTGTGTCTTTGGATCGTTCGTGTAAAATTTACGACTTGAGTTGTGGCACCCTATTGCTGAGTGTTGTTTTCGCTGAAGGACTTCAAAGCGTTGTATCTAACGTTTTAGAAACTATGGTATTTGTGGGTACAAATAGCGGAAATATTTTCGAATTTCACGTTGACGATATACCGAGAATTAAGGTATGCTGAAGATTTTATTACATTTTTGTGCTGCAGTTTAGTTCTTTATAATTTTGTTCACTTTGTTTTTAGGAATATCACGTGGAAGAAGAGCCAAAAACTTTTGCTGGCCATACAAAGCCAAGTTGTATCAACTGTTTGGCATTGTCGCTAGATGGTCAAACGTTAATTTCTGGTGGTAGTGATAATCAGGTTATGGTATGGAATATTCCTAGTCGCCAATTGGTAAAATCTCTGCAATTTAAAGGACCTATCACTAACATCACTCTTCGATTGACGAATCCAACTATTTTCCATCCACAACATAAACAACCTCCAGTCTTTTGTTCAAATCTAAAAAGGATGATGGATCCGGTTGATCAGGACGAGGACCAAGTCGTTGAGATAATGGTTTCCGATAGCTATGAAGATGAAATACCCGAAAACATCAGTACGTCTAGTAGTCATGTGACGTATTCAGTCACAAATAATTGTTCCAGTGACAATAGAGAAATACAGTCATTACGCCAGGAACTTCAACGATTAAAACACATTAATAAGCGGTTGTTTGAGGTATCTAGCAAACAGCTATTGCGATTAAAGAAATAGCTGCATTAAAATAAGTAGATATTCTCATACCAATGTTATATTTTGTTTTAATTATTGTACTTTATTTGTCGTCTAAATAATAAATGTTCGATTACCCAATGTTTAATACTTGTAAATAATTTGTCTATTAAAGAGGAAATTTGCGGTTGATAATTTAGGACTCTGGTTTTTCTATATCCAACTTTGTCACAGCATGTGCAGCATTCTCTAAAGCCAATTCTTGGCGTATTTCGCGATTGGAATGCAGCAATTCTTTCAACTTTTCGATAATGTTATCAGTGCGCTGTTCAAAGAAATCTAAGACGGTGCTCAACTCGTCAAGGCTGTCGTTAACAGCGGCCATTTCTGCAAGAACACTAGTTATATTTATTTATATTGAACAAAAATATCATGGCGAAATACCTTGCAAGTCTGCTTCCGCCACATTCTGATCAGAGTTCTCGGAAGGATCATGTTTATTTTTGGGTGACATGTTTTTCAAGTCACCTGACTTTTCGTCCATAACAATAAGTAGTGTTGCAAAGTAGTTTTATATTATAAGCAATAGTACAAATAGCATCTCTGTACTTTATGTTGCACAGTCTAGTGTTGGTAGGAAGTAAAAGTTTAACGTTTATTGATATATAAATCAGTGGTACAATCGCTAGAATAAATGTAATACCTCTAGGTTATCATTACCGTTCCACGCAAGCGCATTAGTTGCATACTTTTATCGCTTGCCACTAAGTTGTTATTGAGGAAGAATGCGTCGTTCCCAAGAATATCAAGCCATTAAGGACAATAGCACTTGTGGACATGTCGACGTTGGCAGCGAAAGTTATTCATCAGAAAGTGATTCAGAAAGTGCTGGCGATTCTTATAGCGATGGAAGTGATATGGCGAACTGGGAAGAATTCGTTCGAGAGGATGGCACTCTTTTTTATTTAGAGTATGTGCCAAAGGACTTAAGCAAACACCAATCTGAAGGTAAAGTTGAATTTATGAGAAATTCCTTAAGAATGGCTAAAAAATCATCGAGAAGACAACATACCGGCGTTAAAGCCAATTTGCCACATGAAGATGGAAGAAATAAAGTAAACGAATTTACATTTGCTAATATTGCCACGTCGGCCGACTCGTCCAAGACTTTAGAATTAGTTATAACTGCAGCAGATCGTTTTCGTTTTGGCAGACGCTCTACGGCTGTGGAATCTATTTTAGGTTTTCACGTAGTGCCCTTTCCAGACCAACCAGAATGTTTAATGGTAGAAAGCTTTGTGCACGACATGCCTGCTTTATTTCAGCAGGGCAATCTTAAGCCAGTGTCTAAAGGAGACTGGTTTAAAACTTTGGATGATATTGAAATAAGAGCCAGCAATATCGACGACTTGCTTTTGCAATTTGTGGAGCCTACAAAGGTTTGCCTGAAATTTCAAGGTCCCCTTAAAAATGAAAATAATGATGCTAATCTAGCTGCAAGTGGAGATATCACGAATAAAATTGAAAAAATTGAGAGTTTTAGAAAATTTTCTGATATGTTTGAAAAACTTCAAAACCTAAATGAAAATAATACAAGTACAGAATTGGGTTTAATTTTTGGTCTGTTAATCTTGCCACCAGAATGTTATCAAGATGATGAGCACAAAAACTCATTGTATTACTATCCTGAAGATCCTTTAAAGAATTTTTTGTACAAGGCCCGTGGCAGTTTTTTAACGTTGAACGCTGTTCTTAGCGAGGAATTGAAAACGAAACCCTCTGCCTCAAAATTGGAATTTGAAAGTGTTCAATATTTTGTTTACTATCGAAACCTAAATGGATTTCTAGTACTATTTTCGTATCCGTCCTCTATTGTCAATCTCTCCGAAGGAAATTTAAGAGCGGATGAGTTGTTGGCGTACATAAAATTTATGTTTCCTCACATGAGCCTGAGCAATTTTAAGGAAACAGACTTCCGCCAGTTTATGCTGAATTTTTGCGAAATACAACGTGTTCGTTTACTAATAAAAGTTGAAAAGAAAGGATATGTTACACCTCTAGAAGATGTTCTCAAAGAATCTCGACATCTTCCTCTTCCCAAAGAAGCTCAATTACGTATTTTTGATGCTTTAAGCGAGATGGAGGCTATGGACTATCGCAACTGGAATGATGAACCTTTGCATACCCATCGAGAATTCTTTATTTATGGCAGTGTTCTTTACTATAATCACTTTATGTTGGCTTCCCAAATGCCACTGGAAATACGTCACTACATAGAAGTTTTTATGAGATGTCGGGGTATTTTTGATTTTCTTAACAAGCACAGCACCAAGGAGCTATATATATGGGAAGAAATTACGTTGCCCGATAGTCCTGGCCGTTACTTTTTAGCAATATGTGGACGTGGTCACTTGTTACTGGCAGTGGTTTTAAAAATTTTCAATGCACCTGACTTGGATGAGGAGGAAAAAGTAGTCCCTTCACTGTTCTACATTGAAGAAATCCAAGAAACCTTAGATCATTTAGTTCAATGTGGTATAGAGTCCTTGGCCATGTTCTGGTCTGTCTCAAATAAAAGACCGGAAATTTTAGAATCCTCTATAGTAGAAGAAGAAGCGTCGGCTTTGGGCAAGGAGGCAAAAAAATCAGATACAACTTCTTTGATAAAGCAAAAGTTACAGTCTGTGGGCTCCAAGGATTCAGGTAATGTTTACACACAAAGAAATACTACATATGAGGAAGATAACCAACCTTGTTCATCATTGGGTGGGTCATCTGTACACAGTCTAACACCCAGCGAAGATGATTCCAGTAAGAAACGTCTTTTGACCAATAACGAAGCAAGCGATGACAGCGGTTCCGATTGGGAAAACTTTATGGAAGGCAATCTTTTGCATTGTACTGCTTCCAATGTTCAGCTACAAACTCAGGTTACTGAATCCCTGTGGAAAGAAATCAGCAATGTTGTGCCTGTTAAAATTTCAGCCGGTTGGAAGAACAATATATTCCATTATGTTTACGTTGATGGGACAAATAATTCTGTATTTTGCCCTCTTAAATCAAGCAAAGAATCTTTCCCTTTTACCGCTGAAATGTCTATGGCTTTTCACACTATACATACAGTTTTGCAAAAGGCCAAGTTTTCAAAACGTGACCAATCCCGTCATTTAATAAATGGGAAAGATATAGTATCAGTCAAGGAACATGGCATGACTATACGTGTACGTGATGTACGATCATCTAATGAAAGCAAACATGTATGTTTTACAGCCGTTGGACGTTTATTTCTGTCTCCGCCTAAAGAAGTTTATATATGTCATCGGGCCGATATTCCTCAGAATATGGTGGAAATGGCTTTTAGATTATCATTCTTTTCTTTGGGTTAATACATACATGCGTACATGCATTGTAAATACATATACATATGTATGTATGTGCATGTTATACGTATGTATTCTCAAGTGCATTTTAATATATGATTAATTTATTTGCAATATCAATTATAAGAATAATTATTATTACGAGTTTGGAGGAAGAAAAAATTTATTTTATGAACTACATATATACACAATTATATACCTTAATAAGTACGCACTTACATTCCATGTTCATCTGCCTGCTATTTTAATAAAAATACTTTTTATACAAATGCTGCCCCTGTTTTATCAAAAACTTTAGATGAATTTAAGAACTTAAAGGGACTTGCAGTAAAATGCGGTAAATATCAAATTACAGTGTACGTTATTAGAAAAATTTGTAAGCATTCGAAAGTTTTAGTCAAGAGCTGTTGGAAATATATATATGTGGTGAAAAATAGTGACAATTGACAATTAGTCTCTTCTTAACGTTTCCGTCGCCGTGTCTGTACTATGTGTGTGTATTGTGACTGGCGGCTTATAACTTTTGGACGCTTGGACCATATAAATCCAAACTATCACCATTCTGAACTTAGATTTCCTGTGAAGATTAATAGTTTTGAACCGGAAGATGTTAAGATATCTCGAAAAAAATTTTAAAAAATCTTTTCAAACTGTGTTTTAGAAATTCAAACGGCTTCATTGCTCGATTCTAATCAGTAGGCAAATTACAGCACTCGATTTCAATCGAAATTTGTACGTAAATTGCATTGAAATTTTGATCGTTATCGAATGCGGCAATTTGGCTCCAGCTATTGACATTTAAAAATTTCGTCATCATCAAAAATCGGTTGATCCATTCGTGAGGTATGGTAAACTAAGATATGTCCGAAATTATATGTGCATAGCTTTTAAAGTATTTATAAAAAATTAAAAATAAGCCCCCATTCCTTAAAAATCGATTTGTTTTGAAAAATACTGGCAAAAGTAAGACTTCAAACAAAAACTCAGCCATTTCAAAAAAAATTTTTTTAAAATCGATTTTTTGAACAAAGAAATTTATATGAAATTTTCAATTTTCGCTTTTGTCACATAAAATTAAAAATAAGCCCCCATTCCTTAAAAATCGAATTTGTTTTGAAAAACACTGGCAAAATTAAGACTTCAAACAATAATTCAGCCATTTCTTAAAAAAATGTTTAAAAATCGATTCTTTGAACAAAGAGGTACGTACCTCTTATGAAATTTTGAATTTTCGCTTTTGTCACATAAAATTAAAAATAAGCCCCCATACTAGAAATGACTGAATTTTTATTTGAAGTCTTATATTTCCCAGTATTTTTCAAAACAAATCGGTTTTCAAAGAATGGAAGCTTATTTTTCATTTTATATGACAAAAGCGAAAATTTAAAATTTCATAAGGGGTACCTCCTCTTGGCAAAAAAAAAATTACTTGTGAAAAAATTTCTTAGATTCTTAGTATTTAATTTTCTGTACTTTTAATTATTTAACTGCATTTCTTCACGAAGTTTTATATGTAACAATTGCAAATATAACTTTTAATCAAATTATGTATGAAGTAGCTGTAAGTTTCTGAAGCTTTTAAAAATAATTTCTTTTATTAAAACAAAAAAAGAAAAGTATTTTCTCAAAAAACTGTTCATTTAGAAATGAAACCATTTCAAGACATTTTGTCCACCAGCTAAGAAATATGCTTTTACAAAATATTGGCAACGAAATTTTTCGATAACTAGTGGATTCAATCGGGTGTTATAATCTGAAACTAAACAAAACTCGGCAGAATCAACTCGAAAGCTCGATTGCATCCGTTTCATTATTGAATATTTTTAAATTCCATTTAAATATCTTTTCCTTTGATGCTTAAATAAGCATAAAATAAACGTGTATATATTATACTAGATCAATGAAGTTTCATTTAAAAAACAACACTCCTACAAAACGAACAAATCATACAATATTTTATATGTATGTATGTAATTTGTCAAGGTCCCTATTTAATTTCATTCCATAATTATCTATTTAATGCAATAAAAATGTTCACAATATCTCAAAAAATATCTTTCTTATTCAATTACTTTCCATTCAAAACAAAAAGAAAATGTTCATCACAATTCGTTTTGTTTGTTTTTTTTTTATCAAACAAACAAAAATACACACACGCACACGCACACTTAATTCTCTTACTTACTTACACCCTGGATGACGTCACGCAGAAAAAGGATTCCGATTTTGATCAATTTGGGCAAAATTTGGCAACGCGACAACTTTTTAGTATCAAGTACCCAGAACAGCCAAAAACGCAGTAGGTGTCGCTAAAAATTAAAAGATATGTGAAACACCCTGTGCAACAAAATCTCACAGGGCGCTTCGAATATAAATTAATATTTAGGGACACCTGCGTTTTTGGCTGTTCTGGGTACTTGATACTAAAAAGTTGTCGCGTTGCCAAATTTTGCCCAAATTGATCAAAATCGGAATCATTTTTCTGCGTGACGTCACCCACTCATGTCGTACAAGTAAAAGCAATTGATTGTGGTGAGTGTTTGTTTGTTTGTTTCATTTATTTAACAACGTAATGAAATAGCAGCACATACACACAAACAAACATGTGTGGTAGCTTAGCCGCTTTTTTATCAACAATTAATTAAATTGAAATGAAGAATTATAACGATTATATAATTAATATTTTTAGACAGTTAATTTACGAATTATTTTATTTTTGAATGAAACAGAACAAATAGGGGACATTGTTTTTTTTTCTGTCGTTGAAATTATTAGCTTGAATGATTATAAATATTTGGCAAATAACTTTTTAGTTATATTAAAACAAAAAGTACTTACTTATGACAGAGTTGTGGACTCACGAGAGTTAAGAAAATAAAACAGATTTATTGAATTGAACTGGCTTGTTATTAAGTAAATATGCACTTGTTTTTTGTTTAAAATTCTAAAATTTGAAATTTCATAAGGGGTACCAATAGGAGGGAAACTTATCTTTTGTTCAAAAAATCTATTTAAAAATTTTTTTTTTAGAAATGGCTGAATTTTTATTTGAAGTCTTATTTTTGCCAGTATTTTTCAAAACAAATCGGGTTTTAAAGAATGGAAGCTTATTTTTAATTTTATATGACAAAAGCGAAAATTGAAAATTTCATAAGAGGTACGTACCTCTTTGCTCAAAATATCGATTTTAAAAAAATTTTCTTAGAAAAGACTAATTTTTTGTCAGCAACCTTTTTTTGCTCCTATTTTCCAAAATAAAACATTTTAAAAAGCAAAAATTTTAATTTTCAATTTTATGGAAAAATTGCAAAGAGGTGGATTTAAAAAAAAATCCCATTGGCATTTAAAAAAATGTTTCTTTTGAATCTATATACATATGTATGTAAATACTTTTAGTTAATCGAAATCTATCATTATTCTTTTTATTAATTTAACTTGTTAGTTTAGAACAGGATTTTACTGTTGACGGTAATGACGTTATAAGACTGATGAATTCAGAAAGGGCAGCGTTGGAACAAGCTGAAGCTTCTCCTGGAACAGAGGGTATCTTCTTAGCAGCTTTCACTGTCTTATCAATTTGTTTGTTCACTTTAAGAACTCCTATTATCAATTTATATTTACACGAGAATGACGTGTTTGGTTTTCCATTGGTTGGAGAGCAATACTTTTCATAGGTGTTGATAACGTCATTACAGGCGGCGCGTAGCGATTGAGCACTCGCAATAACATTTTTGAAAGATTGAACAGCATCGGCGCCACAATAATGAATATCATCGAGGAAATTTTGGGTCCCAACCTTAATTACCTTTATCTGTTTAATGACGCAGTTCACACCCTTGAGTGTGCGCAAAGCCGCTTTTAAAATCCAAAATAGTCCACCAAAAAAACCTCTCGCTTCAACCTCAGAGATTTCATTAACAAATGCCTGGTCCATGAAAAAGTCTGGATTAATAATACCCTCAGTTTGTCCGGAAATAGCTGCCTGTAAATGTGTGTATGTATAAGTGCTTGTACAAAACAATATACATTTTTTAAACGTTAACTGACGGTTCTTGTAATTTTAAATATTTTTATTGTAATAACAACAAAACAAATTAAATTTGTTTTTGCTTTCAATATACATAAATTCAAAACGAAAACATTCCGAGAATAACTTTCACATAAGCATTCTCAAAGAATTGTAACCATCTGCACTTATTCATATGCACACTCATTACTGCAGACATTTTGGTAATACCAAGAATACTGTTTGTACCGAAAAATACTGATCACAAGGAATTAAATCAAGACTGCAAAACTTTTTTGAAGCTTATGTGATCTACTTGTGGTGAGCATTGAAAATATTGTACGCAAGTCGTACACAGGGGAGTGTTCACAAAACAAACAAAATAAATTCATAAAATAAATCCTTAAACATAATTTCTCTAGGTTTCAACTCTTTCAAAAATCGTTAATAAATTAGGGATTATTAACATAAAACTTTTATTTATACTTACATTTACTGCAGCGGAGCAGACTACTGCAGATAACAAGAATATAATCACTTTCATTTTGAGATACTCTGAACGAATGCGAAATTAATTTTGTGGTTGTTATTATTTATAGCAAAAGTTCTAATTTAATAAAACAAAAACGACTGAAGTGGGGTAATATCAAGTATTAAACATTTCGTACATACATATACATATATTTAATTTTTCATTATTATCTTTAATGAATTTTAAACATGTCCACTCTTATCTAACAATCTGGGGAATTTGATACCACTATAGCCATTAGCTTCTATATGCAGTACACGTTGCCAGGTGATCTATTCTTTGTTGCATTGACTTATCTTAAGAGGGTATTTGAATACAATTTGCACTATATGCTAAGCAAAAACAAGAGATAAAAGTTTCAAGTTTGGTAGTACACACAGAGAAAATAAAAGCCAAAAGATGGCATTTATGGTAAATATTTTGATTCTACCACTTAAACTTTCTCAAACCTACATATTTGTAGGTTTTATATTCATAAATTTTTCCACAGAGTTTTATTTAAAAGTCTTATATAAAACTTATATTTCATAACAAGTTTTTTATAATGTAGTTACTTATTAATGTAATTAATTTAAGATATTTACTTAGTTCTTATATTAATAATGATTTATTTGTTGTTGATTAAAAAAGTTCTGGATTAGACATATATATATATATATATATATATATATATATATATATACGTATATATATATATATATATATATATATATATAAATATACATATATATATATATATATATATATATATATATATACATATATATATATATATATATATATATATATATATATATATATAAATATATATATATATATATATATATATATATATATATACATATATATACATATATATACATATATATATATATATATATATATATATATATCAGATTAACAACATCGCCGACATATGGTCACGTCAGTCCGTCGATATGTTTCCCTATAAATTTGTTAAGTATATTTCATATAAATTAATGATTGACTTACCACACCTCTAGTAAAATTATAACATCTTCCGATGGGCTGATTAATACTGCGGCATCCATTTTTAATTAAAATTAAATCTTAGTTTAATTTCAGTAAATAATTCATTGTAAATATTTAAATGAATTATTTGCTCTAGATGAGCCGATGGTCTTGGGTTGAGTCGCGTATTCAGTGAAGTCGAATATATGGGATTAGATTTTTGTGATCTGCTTTATAATGTGGTTGTGTTCTTTGTGTTGACTTGTTTCAATGATGGAGATGTTGAAGAAAGTGTTGAGAGTATATTTATTTAAGGAAATCAATGGAATATTTTATTTGGATTTTGCACGATGTTTGCGCTTAAAATGAGAAAATATATATTAAATAATTGATTTGATAAACGTTTTTATTAATACATGTGTATATAATTATATAAATTAATTGTATAACAAATAACAAGTTAAGAGAATAATTAAATTCATAATTTTAAAATAGTTATAAAAATATTCTTGTAAATAGTACCGAAAAAACTAAACAATTTTATAAAATTTTTTTCATAATAAATTAATAAATTGTTTATATTTCTTTAAACAGCACTCTTACTAACTTAGCATTGATAATTTATTTATTATTCAATGCCTTACACGACTTAAGATTTTTAAGTTACAAAATATATGCGAAATATTTATTCCAAAACTTATTAAGTCATGTAATATTGCACCGAAAATCCCATAAAAGACGGGTTTTAAGACTAAAATAAAATAAAAAAATATGCAATAACTGTAATTTTCTAAATACGTTTTTACAATATTCAACTTAGAAATATAAATAAATTCAAACACTTTTTAATTATATTTAAGATAAATTACAAATTCTGACACTTTCCTATCTAAATAAAGATAAAAATGAAGAAAATGACATATGCAACGGAAGCAATAAAATGCATTCAAGTAGACATTTTTTAAACAACAAATCTATCTGGATTTAATTTTTCTTTCGAGTTTAATTATCAAAAGAAACTGCAACTTACATTAAGATGTGAGAAGGATTTATTTGTAACGCTTAAATTAAACTCAGTCTGCTATTTGTTTTTCTCAATTGGGCACGCCATGGTATAATATTGTCATTTTCTTCTTCCTCTTGTTGTTGCTGCTGTTGTTGTTGCTGCAGCTGGTATTGTTGCTGCTGCTGGTATTGTTGTTGCTGCTGCTGTTGTTGAAACTCCATATCACCACTTACGGATTTGCTGTCGTAGCCATTATAGACACCATTTTGAGCATAACCGTTCGAATTTTCTTTGTTTGTGTGACTGGATATAATTTCTGTGGCAGATGAAACCATGGATATGTTATCAATCGACATAGCCCGGTTTTTAAGACGCCATGTATCAGCCACTCTATTATTTTCTTCCACTTTAGGAGTGTAAATTGTGGCTCTGCAAAGAATGATATTGAAAAATGTATTGTCGCTTTTGAAATAAGTCCATTTTGGTCAAATTACATAATTTTCATTTGATAATGATAACCTTAATGCTAAGACTAGATATTAGATTACAGAGAATTTCTCAAGTTGTGAAAAATCGATTATTAAAGATAATTTGAATGGCGAAGAGAATAAGCAAATTCCTGAAATTTGTTGCATAAATGACATTTTTAAGAGTTTCATGAATATGCTTTCCCACACTTGCAGTAATTAAAATTAAAAAAAATTAAATAAAAGAGATTAAGTCTATGAACAATATTTACTTCTATAAATAAGAATTGTTCTCAAAATCAATATAGCCAACATATAGATGGCGATAAACTTAGATGAACTTAGTACTGATGATGAGAGTGAAGCGACTTCCAAAAATAGCGTTGTTCAGTCAAATAATCAGCTTGTTTTAAAAGAAAAATTACTGAAGAATACTGGCATGCATGTATGCACAGTAGAACAGAAATAAACTATTCTGACTGTTCAATTTTAAATACATTTCGAAATTAATCAACTATTTTATGCAACTTAACTTACTTCAGTTTATTTTCAGTCTCCTCGCGGCGTGCTAGCAAATCACGTTTCCACTGGGGTATTTGCGAAAGTCGTCGGCTCTCTGCCTCTTTAGCCATACGCTCCTCAAAATCTTTTTTGGCCTTCTCTGCTGCTTTCTTTGCCATCATTTGCCGTTTCCAATCAGGTATTATATTTCCAGCTTGATCTTTTTCCGGTATCTGTAAGTAAATCTTTGGCAACTTCTGAAGAGTCCGCAAGATAATAAAAAACAAAAACATAATACTCACTTGATCGACGTAGTTGTTGGCGGTGAATTGTTTTGTGATCTCGGAATAATGTTCCGAGTCAAAACGATTCGCCATTTGTTTTTCCACTTTCATTTTCTTAATGCCCGGTATGTCTTTAGAGATTTTTAGTTCGGCAATTAAATCGGTTTTTAAATATGTATCCGTTGTGGAGGACAGACACTGCATGCTGAGACTTCTAGCGGGCATTTGATAAGGCTTGGGAACTTTCTGAGTGTCAGTGCGGCGTAACTGGAATATTTTATGTGTTTTTTTTTTTTTTTTTTTTTAATTTCAAACACTTTTGCATAACAAAATCTTACCTGTACGCTATTAAGATCCTGTATGGAAATGGCTGATAGTGGCTGGTGCTGCTTACGGGTGGCAGTATCTTGATGATTGTTTTGCAAATGATGATTATTTTGTGATTTTGTTGTATTATTCCTTTCGTTGTTATTGATCGTATTATGATGTGTCAATGGGGTCATGGGCAATGGCGGTGGCGGTGGAGGCTTTGGCGGTTCAAAGCTAATGGGATGTTGATTCGATACTTGTATTTGCATATAGTCTTCGGTATCCGTAGACCTTAAATTTTAAATTAAAAGATAATTTAATAAATTTCAATACATGTAATTGAATAAATCTTTGAAATATAAATAAATATTTGAAAAATAAAATTTTCTGTAACGATTTTGTTTGATCCAAGTTTCCTACTTTGATATTGAAACTTTAGTCTTAAACATTTTCAATAAAATATTTATTTCAATCAGTTTATTACGTAGCTTCACAATTTTTATGTGTAATCGAATATAAAATTTTTTAAATGTAATGCCGAACACAAAATTTTCGACGCGTGTTTGCAAGCAGAAATTACTGGAAAATATTCAGCGTTATTTTAAGCCGCACAAATATTCAAATAAATATCTTTTATATAAAAATCATTTGACGTTTCGCTTAAATAACTATAATTACATTCTGAAACTCTGTGCAGCACACTCAACATATTATAAGACTAATTTAAAATAGTGTTAGAAACCAGCAAGCAAATAATGAATTGTGAAATTACTTGAAAATCGTTTTAATTTTTTATAATATTTTTTACATATTTTTAGGACTACACATTTCTTCTGTTCATCCGTCTTCATTTTTATCTTCATTTCTATTCATAAAAATATGTGACATGAGTTCTGATTTTCAACGTAATTAATTCAATAGCAGAATATGCCACGTTTACAGGCATGTTTTAATTAAAAACTGCATTTTAGTACAAATTTAAGATATATTAATAAATTTTTTCTTTTTTGCATATAGATTTTTGAAAATTTCTACCCCATACACTTTATAAAAACGCATGGGATGAGTCTAGTGCATTTACGACTACATTTGAAGAATGAAATTCATTCAATAAGATTTTGTTTTTGCTGATGTCAAGCAAAATTAATTAAATAATAACACTTAAGAATGCGTTAGCTAAATAAAACCTGTTAGTTTAGAAATCAAATTTCAAGCTGGATAACAGAATATCATTCCAAATTCAGAATCCCTGATTAATAAAAAATATTTTATATGTCGGCAATTTTTATTTTATCTTTCAGTGTAGATATTAATATGGTTTTTAGAAAATTTAATTGATTGATTATATAGAAATCGGTGTTCACAAAATGTGGTAATAGGACGCGTTATAAGATAAGATCCAGACGATCAATTTAATATTATGGCAAGTTTCGACTGTGAGTTTATAATTAAATGTTTAAAATTAAATGTTTATTGTATTTTTAATTTCTTATTTTAATTATGATTGTAGTACTGTTTTTGTTATTAATTTATTATCATTATTTTTGTTAATAATCGTGTTTAAATATTATTCAACTGTATGACAGCTTATGTCGATAGATTTACGATACAAATTGCAGGATACTTTACGGTTCTAAAAATTTATTTGTACTTGTGTGTTAAATTCTGATAATTTCTTTAAATTTTTTCCGTTTTTAGCTGTAGCTAACATTATAGATATTATATTTCTTAATTGTGGCAAAAAAATATTATTTTTTGTTACAATACACATATATTTTTATCTATCAACTTTTATTGACCTTTTTTAAATTTATTTCCTTTATTAAGCTCGTCTTTGCTTTTCTACAAAATTTTCAAAACATGTTGTTTATATTTAATACTTTGCTAAAATTTTCTTTACATCAGCAGGATAAGCAATATTTAAGAATGTGTATAAAATTTTCTGTAAAAATGGAGTTAAATGATTAAAAGCACTTGAAATGCTGACAGTTGCCAATCAGCAGCACTATAGACAAAACACATTTAATATATATTAAAGCAGTATGTTATTAAATGGTTTTGAAAAGATTGCGCAAATTCCTAATGCTCGCAGCCCTACTGTTGCGGATGTCTTAAAACACGCTTCCAAGACGTTTCAGCACGTCTCTATTTGATAATCCACAGCTGCCCCTTTTATAATTAGATTTTAAAAATTGCTTTTGCATTTTGGTAGAATTGGGTACAATGAAGTATTTATTTTTAATTTAAGAATTTGGTTTAAGAAATCTAAAAATAAATACGCTTTTTCAGAAATGGAACTATCGAGCCGTTTGGCGCTCGATATACAAATAAATAGGGCACAAAGCGCCCAGGGTTTTTTCACTTATTTATCTTTTGCTTCATTATTGTTTTCGGATTTTTAAAATTGATTTTTAGCTTTTCAATTCGATTTTCTTAGAAAAACCTTTTTTTAAGAAGGTAATTTGCATTTAATTTTATTCTTTAGTTCAACGAAACCGTGTAAAACTACCTACTCACACTTTATGATAAGAAAAGAACGTGAATCTTCTAACAATCTTGTGCGAGTACGATGTGACGTATGAGTAACATTGTTAATAATATTAAGTATACGCGTGGAAGCATATAAAAGGAGATTTCGATGCAAACAAACATATAAGTGAAACTAATAAAAAACCGTATTAAAGTATTAAAGGGATGCGATAATCCTTTCGCGTGTATTTTTTAGGTCTTTAAGCCAACACTTTTTGGTTTAACGATTTTTGCGTCGACTCCTCCTCTATTTATGAAACGCTTTTTGAAATTCCTGTTTTTTTTTTTGCTTTTGTATCCTCCTACGATTTGTAAAATTCTGTTTTTCTTTCTTTGAAATGATTTGCAGATCGGATTCGTTTGTCAAAATAATTTTTTATTGGTTTATTAGTTCACTTCTAGAAAACGCTGCAGTCTTTTTTTCTTAATAAAAGAAAAACGTTTGCTAATTGATAAACAAAAATTAAACAAATGAAATATTATGATTGATGAAACTTTATTTTTGATTTCCCACTTTTTGGAAATAGTTTTAGAAATAATTTACCACAGACATTTTTACTTCTACAAATCCCGTAAAATAATATCGCTGTTAATTGCTACTATTTAAATTGATGTTAAAAATAGACGGCCTTCAATGAGATATATTTTTTATGCCACATATACATGCACACATGCGTATGTGGGTTGTCCAACTTAATAAATGACATCTTTACATCTTTATAATCAAATCACAAGAAACAAAGCCACGGCAGAATGATAAGAGGTTTTGGTTTGAACTTGAATAAACTTCCTTGAAGTGCAACAACACATGTGTATGATGTACATACCTATGCCAGGTGCGACGCGATTGTAGTAGCATCGCGGCGAAGGTTGTACTAAAACTAAACCTGTGATCTTGCAACAAGATATTAAAGAGTATTTACACAGATTTTTGCAAATTCCAACAGACATAATTAGCAGGTAAAAAAGATTGTTTGTTTCTTCAAGTTTCAAATAAATATGCATGGTATGTGTGTCTGTATGTCTATATTTTTTAATTTTTATCTGAGTTTTCATTTTTTGGCAAAAAGAAAAGGCACGCAAGTCTAATTGCGAGATTAACCGTAATTAGAGATGCTTTTAATAGATTTATTTTTAATTATTTTCTGCCAAAAAAGCACGCATTTGCTATGCTGAAATGTAATTAAACAAAAAACTTGTATTTGTGCAGATTTTGATAAATTGATTTGGATTAACACCAATGAGTAATCCATTTAGTAGTTCAGTGTATTAAAGCCGAACTGATATGAAACAGAGAATATTAAAAGTTTCACTTACCTGGCCGAGGACGGACATGAACGTTTATCACTAATTGATTTTAAATATTCGGATGGTTTGATGAGATGTGTAACGCCATCTTGTGAATTGTTGGGAAAACTGGGTGGCACAAATGGCAATACAAGTTGTTTGTTAACTAAATTTGGACCACCAGGTCGAGTCGATGCATTCCCTGTTATATTGTGTCCGTACTGAGCCTGGGTCAATTCGTAATGATCTTCGGCTGAAGAACCATAGATATGTGGGTGCTGTTGTTGCTGGTAGTGATAGTGTTGAGATGATGAAGATGAGTAATTTGAATGACCGTTGCCGCTGATACTGTTGCCACTGGCAATACCACTGCCGTTGTGTTGTAAATGCTGATAATGAGCTGGATTTTTTCCATAGTTGCTGTTGATTGTGCTGTTGCCATTGTTGTTGTTGGCGTTGTTCGAGCTGTTGTTGAATCCGTTACTGTTCTGTAAATGTTGGTAGTTGTTGCTGCTATGATTGTTGTTATTAATTTCACCATTTGTTGCTGTTGTTGTTTGTGTGTTAGTCACTTGTTGCACGCTTGAGCCTCCATTGAGTAGTTTAGCTTTCTTGTTCGCTGAAATTGAACAAATTTATTTATTAGATGCATTTACAACTTCTTTTTTTTAATTTTTCAAACTTAATATGAGCACATCTTTAAAGTATCTTTTCTGTTTGGTTTTGTTATGGGTTTTTAAACATTAGACAAGAGCAGAGTCTGTTTTTAATTAGATTTTTTCTCTAATAATTAAAAAAAAGAAAAAATATTCAAAACTGTATCTGTTTACTTGCACCAAACTATGCATGTGTACATTTAACATTCGAAGTTGTTCGTAGATGCATTCTTTCCGTTTTATACATATAAGTTTATGTATCTTTCAGATATGTACGTACATGCGCATATACATTTTCACAGTTGCAGAGTTGGCATGTATTTGTTATGTGCAGCAGACCGTTTTTCTTTTTTTTTTTAAGTGTTTAAGTTGAATTTGTTGTTCCGAAAAGAGAATTATTTATGGTATTAAAACATGTCTTTGGTGTGAACAAAGAAATATGAAGACATTAACTTTATAATTAATTTAAATGAACTTGAGTAGATTAGGTCAGCATGTATTTCAATTATATAGAGTGTAGCGACTACCAGTTTAGTAAATGCCAATGCGAATAATCAATTTACTCATTTGCGAATCCGATTAATTAACCAAAATATTATTCGGTTGAAATTTGATATGTAGAAAATTGAGGTTTATTTGTTTTAAACTAAATTTCAGATGAGCTTTTCCCAATTCAATCATCTGAGCAGAAAATTTATGTAAAAATTTTATACTTGATTTTTTAGGCGATGGCAGCACAAATTTATTCAAAATAATCAATTCATATATGAAACTATCAAAACAGATTTTTGGATTAATTATGAAAACTTTTTAATTATTTCTTGCTAATTTTCGGAACTATTTCAATACTAAGCTGGAGATTTCGTTTTGGTTTCATTATAAGACTTAAAGGGGAAACAAAATATTGTTGTGAAATGGAACTATTTGGAGTTTGAAACAAATTTTCAGGTCTAGATTAAGATGAAACTGTTTGATTTCAACGTATATTTTTTGTTTCAATATATTTTGTTTCCGTGAAAATTTAGGGTTTATCTTTTCCCAGTTTCGGATATTTTCAAAAATTTACTTGGCTACAGGGTTTTTATCTAGTCGCGTACTAAATATTTTGAAGGCAGAGTTTGAAAGTTTGATGAATTTATGTAAGTCCATAATAAGAAAGAGATTGTGTCTGAACTCCATTCGTCACATTAATTAGCATCTTGGCCACCATAATACATGGTGTCCTGATTATATTTTGCCTTTCAAATTTAAAGCATCATGTGCTCTGCAAATGCTCAAAGCCACTTGAAATTTAGGCAGGGGCATACGATAATTGTGTTCTGTATTATAAATATGTTTACACGTTGTATCACAAGTTTTCTCAACAACTTTGAGAACATGTGAATGACAATGCTCGTCCTGTACACCTCAGGACACCAAAGGGCAAAGAAAGTACTGAGAAACTGAATAAAATTGTTGTGATGAATAGTTGATTCGCTATTAGAAAAGTGGCTGGGGTAGTCGACAGGTCGGTTGGTTCATGTCATGCAATTTTATCGCAGAATTAGGCGTGGTAGTGATCTTCTTTCCAAAATTGCTAAACTTCAATCTCAGCCACGACATTTACCAGATTTGGCTGCATGCGGGTATGGCTCCCAGCATTAAAGGAGCGCATAAAAAGACTGTGTTCTGCGGCAATTAAAAATAACCGAATTTCTGAGAGAGTTCAAGAGGATATCAAACAGTGGATAACAGCTCAGCTTCGAATATTGAAAAAAAGGTTGGGGTCTACTTTGTAGGGGGCTGAATGCAAATTGGTGAACGATTATATTTTTTATGTGCTAATGTCAATGCCTAGTATAATAAAACCACAAATGGAATTATGGTCTCAACTTTTTACTAGACTTTTTCGAGCCTTTCTAGCAAACATTAATTAACACAACTTGTAGAAGTTGCCAAATACTAAATAACTTTTTGTACTCCTAAACAGTTAAGAAATGTTCAACAATATTAAGTGGCTTGCACCCACAACACTTTTCATACTCTAAGAAAAGGCTTTACAAGTCTTGAACTCTTTCATCAAGTTCATTAAAAAAATTTACCATAAAATGTTGAGGTTTAAAAAACCACAAACGAGTACAAATTTTCTGTTTGGTTGTATCTATTTCATACACAAACATAAAATCCATTTAAAACTTAAAAACATTCATTAAATTAAAAAAAAAAATTAAAATACTTGGATATGGACACTGAACAGATCCGGAGGTTGCATTAAACAAAAATATACTCGTTCGCACTCGTATGGTTGCATTTTTTGCTGCAATAAAATAAACTGTTTTGTGAAAGTTATGCCGAAACACAACGTGCTGCATTTAATATCTAACCTCACCCCACCTTCCACACATCCCAAAAAAAAAAATTAACTGGTTTCTATTTTGCCATATCTTTAGAAACCACTTTTCACACAACATTTTATACGATTTTTATGACGAAAATTACAAATTTTATGTTGGTTATTAAATATGATATTTAGTGGCAAAAACTTTTTTGAAAGGATTTTTTGAACCGAACGAAAAACACTTAACTTAGAAAAATAAAGAGAAGTAGAAGAAGAACTCAGTTTTAATACGATCGTAGGATATTATGATGCTGCTTAAGAGCAATTGTTAAGATAATATTAAGAGTAATTGTGAAGATACACAAAAAGTCCCATACAGTGAAGACTCGGAGTACTGAAATGTATTTCGAAAATTCTGTTATTAGAGTCTGCATGCTGCAACGGTCAAAGTTTGGCTTGCATGACAGAATTAAGTCAAAAGATAAAACTCTAAATGAGTGCCAAATTAATCCTCTTAAAGATTTTAAGTTTTAACTCAATTCTTTGGTCAATATGGAATTTCGAGCTTTCATGTATTCAGGGGCTTATTGCAAAATTTTATGACAAGAATTTTCTAGGGCATTTAAATCGACTATGTTACTATTTATTGCATATAAAGACCCATACTATCATGGGGTCCGAGGGTTAATGGTGAGCGCGGGAGTAAAATTAAGCTCACGTGCACGAACGATTAGAAACTTCATATCTTTTACGCACGATAGGATTTAAAATCTTCCACACCACGGCCATGAACTTTTGCACACAATGGAAATAATTTTGTCGGACCACGCATGCTTACAGTCAAATAAAAATTTATTAATAAAATATTCGGCAAGTTATATTTCGTAATTAAATTTATTTATTTCTCATTAGCACAAAATATAAGAAATACTTGCACAGGATTTACTAGATAAATTGCACCTCAATCATATTTTCAATTAAAGGCTGTAATATCTTGCCGTTCTTGGATATCGGAAAGTGCAGCGTTATCTGGACCTCAATAACGCACAAAGAAACTCTTAACTGCGGAAAATGAGTTACAAGATGAAAATGTTACTTCGAAAGTTGAAAAGGGCAGCAAAATTTAAAATAATAACGAATCTCAAGTATTAACTTAAATATAATAAAAGAGAATGTTTCAGGTAATGAACGTTACTGTAGGTTAAATATATATGATATTAGTGGAAATCATTTGATGTTAAGTCCATCGTTCTTGGTATTAGGATATATATTTAAAAGGAACTTGACCTGATCTTTAAGCAGCACGTTTGTTATGTTGGACAATATTTTTCTAAACCATATTGAAGCCGTCATTTAAGAGAAACTTTTTTTAACAGTTTCCGAACTTCTATTACTCTTTTCTTACTAGATGTATTACATGTGCCTGCCGGACTAAGTCTTCTGAATATTATATTTTAATTATTATACTTAATTATTGCTTTATAAAAATTTTTGTTGCACATATCTTATGTTGAAGTCAATTTCTCTTCATTATTGACAAAGAATTATAGTGACTGCATAGCACAAGGTTCGTGACAGCCGGCCCCTAAATTAAACAATATTATAACTCTTTTAATTATTTCTATAAATATACATATATTAATTATATGTGACATAATTTTTCTCCCTGTAAAATAGTGCACGCAACATTGAATAACCTTGCCAATTAAATAATATTATATTAAACTTTTATAGCCTAATTTTTTTCACAAAGTTTTTGAATTCGAAAATAGATTCCAAAGCCCAAGGGAGGGTCAACATCAGTTTTAGATCTTATATATTTTTCGGAAGCCGCTACTCTTTCATCATCAGTGCTCGTGTTTATTTTTGTTTTGGTACCACTTCTTAGTCGGGCTTCAGTTGAATGTGTTGAGAGTTTCTATTTATACCAGTTTTATTATGAAAAAGGATACGAGAACTGCATGAAACCGATGGTAACACAATTTCGCCGTTTGATTATTTTCTTCATGTCTTATTTTCAAAACTTTTTGTTCCATTTGTCTTAAGCCATTTTATATTTTGTTTTGAATTTTCTTAAGTAAACATGAACGTTTTGACCTTTTATTGCATTATTTTGAGCATTATTTAATTTTAAGCAAGTTGTGACTCTTTATGATTTAGTGTGCGATATATTTGCCAAATAGGCAATTAAGTTTTTTTATTTTGAATAACAAGGGGAACTTTCAAATTTCATGGTCTCGAACATGTGCTGTTAGTGTCATGTCTTTATCTTGTCTAATTTGCTTGCGATTTGCAACTGTCGCAAAAGAGTATTCAAAGACAGTGCATTAAATTTTGAGTAATTTATGAATTTATATGCTCAAAAACACTTGCAATATTAGCAGTGGCATACGGTTACTCTAATCTGAGGCAGAAAAATTTTTCCAAAAGGTACACATATTTTATATTTAAAAAAAATGTAAAGGAAATCGTTTTACGATGTAAATCCAGAGATAATATTTCACTTATATGACGAGCTTATTGTTTGTGATAAAACACTTACAGTGTTACTCACAAATCATTATTAAATTTAAAGTTGCTTTAAAGTATCGATTTTGTATGGCTAAAGTACCATACAAAGCATTCATTAACTTTAATAAACGTTTGTGAATTAGCACGTTATATACATTTTCCTGAAAATCGCTTGAAAATAAAACTACAAAATTAATACACCGCAATTAAAGGTTAAAGCAAATGCACTCAATCCATAACACTACCCGGCTTGTTATTATTTTTCTCATAATTAAAAAAATTAATTCGGAATATTATTGCTGTTTGAGTTTTGACTTCAAAACTCAATTGATTTAATTAATTAGCAGTTAAAGTCATTAAAAAGAAATTTACATAAAATGCAAGAGAAACATAAATTGAATACAATGAGCACTTACAACGCAAATGAAAAAATTGGAATTGCGCCAAACGCAAGGTAAAATAGTTTTTACGCGAACACTTCTTTTGACCCAACATGAGGTCGGCTTATCGTTTTATGAACACTCTGTTGTAAAAATGTTCTTTTGCTATTTTTACTGTAAGAAGAGGAACACTGGAGGTAATTGATTGCCCCCTCAATCTATCGGCATTATCGGACCTTTTTTTTTGAAAAGCGAGAAAAGTTAAGGTACTTAATTTATTTGTTTCCAGCGGTTACTTTTTTAGCGCAAGAGTTGATGTTACAGCGTTATTGTTTCAACTGACATCGTGTTTAGATGCACAAATGCCACTGACATCACCGCTGCTGACAAACAAAACTTGTCCCAAACAGAAAGCCATAAACTGAACAAAAACAAAACAAAAACAACAAAAAAAACAGACACATAGAAAAAACTTATAAAATACCACAACAAGCAACCACCTCTATCACAAACTACAAACATGGAATAATAAGTTAAATAAGTAGCAACACCATGTTGTATCCACTCTTAAAAGTATCTATCCTATAGCAACTACTTATGTTACTAACTGGCTGCCACTTAATTGGCTGTATGTGGAAAATTGTTTTCAAAGCGAAGATACAATTGAAAAGAAAACCAAAATATATGCGAACTCATTCAAACACTTACTTTATAGCCATCCATCCCCATCTTCATCATAGTCCATATCAAGGCAAACCTGATTGAGTCTCTCGTAAATCTGTACGAACTTCATTTGCAGATCCATTTCAGTTGACAGCATCTCTGCAACAACAACTAACAACTAACAACATTCACTTTCATTTCTATTAACGCCGGATGACAACTTTTTTATCTTCGTTTTTTTTTCTCTGTTGTATAAAACATGGGTTTGCTTTTCTTCTTCTATTTCAAACTATTTATTATTTCTTTTGTTATATTTATCAATATAATAATATTTCAAAATTATTTTTTATTAGTTGTTCATTGTTTTGTGCAATTAAATATTGATGACAGATTTCATCAATGACCGCCATTCTGTTTGTTTTCTTCTGTTGCAATCGTTTGTTTTATATGATTTAATATGGATTGGAGTTGGGTGAATACGTTGAAAATTAAGCGAAATTTATTGCTATTAAAATTAAGAATATTTCACAAATTTATGAACTATTTCACAAATTTAAGAAATAATCTTTCGGAGAAGGTACGAAACTAATGCCATGGTTCGTTCCGAGGTAAATGTGGAGCGATTCATGTTATTACACTTTATATGAAAGGAACTTGTGATATTATTTATATTTAGTGAAAGGCTCTGTAGCGGTTACTAGATCTCCCAGTTCACTAGAAATTTAGTAACCGCGTTTTTGTGGTTAGTTTTATTGTAAAAAAAAAACCAAAGAGATTCATATCGAATAAAAGTTGTTTACTTTCTTGTCGAGTAACGATTTCTGTTAGACTAGATGACTAGAAAATTATATAATTGGGGGAACCATATTCTAGTATTATTTACTCATAACTCAGGTAGGCAACAAATTGGATTAGACGATTGATATCGAGTCCCTCTTGCCTCCTAGATTATGTTTAGTACAAGCTAATTTGTTGTTTGAGATTAATCAGTCGAACTACTATTATTAGTCTGTTCAATATCAAGTGCTTTTTAAATACAGTTCGCAAAATAATTGAGGGTGCTGGTGGCTGAAGTAGTGATCACAAGATTACGATGTCTTAGCTCCCGATTTCTATTACACACTCAGTAATGAACATGGTATCGAGTTTTTCTGATCAGCATTAGTGCACGATTGATTTAATTGTTCTCGGCCTGTCTTTATAACGAAGTCAGAACTTCGACTGCACTTGGCCCCCTCCATGTACTAAAAGAGCAGATCATGGCACTCTCCTGCGTCGGCACCTGTTGCAGAAAATTCACTGGTAAAGTAAAAAGTAAACAACAACAAAACTTATTATCTTCTAATCTATCTTCATCTGTTCTCTTAACTCTTTCTCTTTCTAGTTCTGACACAATGCTCTGCATATGTAGAGTTCATCACGTGAGTGCTGGTCCAAGGCAAAAACAAGAACTGAATCATTAAATTGATATGGATTTTTCTGGCGTAAGCAAATTTACAACGATCTTTTTAAACTAAATTCAATGTAAATTTTTTTTCAATATATTTGTCGGAATAGACTTGAAAAAAAAATATAATAATTGACGATATTGGGGTAACATATTTACGATGCTTTTTAATACGCTACTCCAGTTCTCTATATCAGCTCATGTCGAGTACTGGCATCTGATATCTTAGACTAGATCCAACCCGTTGCATAACGGGTATATAAACGCTACAGTAGACCAATTTCTTATAAATCTGACAGGTTGTTAAGCGGAAAGCGGTATCTTCCCTGATTTCTTCAGGACAACTACGGCAGAGCTCATTGCAGGACATGACTATCCTGTGACCAATTGCTTCGTTTTTCATAATGCACCATCTGTATTCGTCCTTTTGAAACTGTAGATATTTCCCGATTCACACTTTAAAAATTCCATGGCAGAGCCTGAGTATTATTACGCTTAATTGTTCCAATCACATAAATTCATTCGTGTCGAATATATCTCTTAGAATTTCTGATATGGATACCTACTTTTAGAAAGAGCCAAAATAAGTTTCAGTATCAATAATACAATAAAACTCTATATGTATTGTGAAATGTTTTGTCTCTAAACTTGATCTTTGAAATACAATACTTGTAGATACAATAAATAAACACTAACTGGTATTCACAAAAAAACAAACGAAAACTTATTTTTGTTAATAGTCGATAATTGTGGATTGGAAACAATACTTTTGTACAAATAAAAAGCTTTGATTGGTTTTAGTTGCTGCTGGCTGTCTTGGCCATTTTCACAATAATTCTGCACTGGGTACGAGTATGTGTGTGCGTTGTAACAGCTTGTGTGTACCCGTATTTTGAAAATTCGTAACGATTTCATTTTCATCTTTATTTTTTTAATTTATTTATTTTTTTTTTGTATTGAAAGAAAGTAATCCTACCGGTCTCATTGTTGTTCAATTGTTTTCGTTTTTCTGCTTTTTTTTTTGGTCAATTACATTTAGTTTGCTATCAATTGAATAAGTAAGTAACTTTGTTTAGGCAAATACATTTCAAAGCTGTTTTAATAATATTTACTAAGAAAGCAAGCAAGAAGCATTTATTTATGTATGAACTAAATGAGTAACTTAAAAAATTATATAACAAAATACGCTTCAACACTCATGGACACGTATTTAATCTATAATCTTTATAGTCCGGCCAAAACTGAGATTTATGAACCATAACGGGATAATTACATATTTCATTTAGTTTGATATTAAGAAATTTTTGTAAGATTGTCCATAATTTGTTTTAAAGCAGAAATTAACATTTGAAAAGAAAACAGTATTTGAATAATTGGCTAACTGCTCAATGGAGATCAGGTACAGTTACGACGAAAACGCTTTTTCGTCGTTCAGCACTCGTCGCTGAACAATTAGTGACAGCTTTTAAACTCCGCCATGTACTAAGAAGATAACTGCACTCTTCTTCGCCAAAAAAAAAACTCACCGACAAAATAAAAAGTAAAAATAGCTGCTACAAAATATTCTATCTTCATCTGTCCTCTTAAACTATCCCCTCCTTTCTAGTTCTGGCACACTGCACTGCTTATTTAGGGGTCATTCCTAGTCCAATACAAAAAAAAAACTTTTATTTTATTCCCATTCTAGTCTTTTAAATGGTTTATTCGATCGGTTAAATTTTTTATTAGTTTTTTAATAAATCTGGCCGTATTTTGTCAATGTTGACTCCAATATTGGCTTCCAATGCTTCCAGAGTTGCTGGGTTGTTGGTTTAAGCCAATGACTAAACTTATACCCATACAAAGTAATTATAGATCGCAAGAACGAGGAAGCCAATGAACAGGATCATTTCTGGATATAAAGTTTACCAATAAATTGATTTTGCAATAAATAGATTCTTAAGCGCGCTGTACATCAAACTGCATTGCCTTGTTGGAGCCAGATGTCGTTGATATTTAACTGATTAATTTTTGGAAACGAAAATATAGATGACGATCGTTATTCACAGTAATGCGTGCTTCCTGCTAGTCTCGAAAGTACCAAACCAGCGTGTAAGCCGCCCCAAACCGCCAATTCTAATGGGATTGTCTTTGCTGCAGATACGGCACTTTAGCCATTTAACCAGAAATGAACTTCATTATTAATCACAAATCTTTAATAAAAACGCTCTATGAGCTTCGCGAATAGTTTTACTTATTTTAAACTAAGTTTCAACAATTTGGAGCTTTCAAACTATAATTCTCCAAATCGGTGGTATAACAAGTCCAACACAGACAAGAAACCAGAAAGTTATATTCATGCGGAAAATTTTAATTACAATGTGATGGTATGGTCGCTATCTAATTGCATGACACAACGAAAATTCGTCTGGTTATATATTGTAAAATATATATATTTTGCTGTCAGTAAAAACAAACATGTAGATCGTCGTTGTTCAATAGTACTCGCGAACATTTCACTTGGGCTACAAACAACTACACCAGCATACAATTTGCAACAAGTTTAGCTATTGTCATTCATTGTACTCCATGTTTATAGTTGATATGTTCATAAGAGACAGTAAAGGGTGATTTATTGTGTGATATTTTCTACATGCAGCGTTAGGAAATTTATGTTCTCGTACTGACAAAGTTTTTACATAATTTATATAAACTTTTAACTTTGGGACTATGTAAATTATGAAAATGGAAACTCCAACTGCATCCTGACAAAATTAATTATTATCAGTAATTCCAAGATTTATTTTTTTATCATTTTAGGAGCTCAGAAAACATAATTTGTGGTAGACATGCTATGTATTTATTTGCTATGATACCGATGAAGGATGTTGCATCCTACTTCATTTATCCAACAAAAATTAATGAAATTAAGACCACAAAAAATCAATCCCTGAGTGTGGTATCACTCAGGGATTGAGTGTGGTATCACTCAGGGATTGAGTGTGGTATCACTCAGGGATTGAGTGTGGTATCACTCAGGGATTGAGTGTGGTATCACTCAGGGATTGAGTGTGGTATCACTCAGGGATTGAGTGTGGTATCACTCAGTCACGATCATCCGTTTAGTGACCAACGCATGAACAGTTCTAACTAACAGCACCAACAAATATTTGAAAGAAACAATTGCTCATAAATGACAAAACTGATTTGATTTATATTTTTCATTATACAAAAAGTTCATCCGAACATTTCACCCATTTCAAGTTTTATTAGTTTCTATAACAAGTTCCATATTTGTTATACAAAAACATCTAAAAAAACGCAACTGTACGTGAACGTTGACGAAACAAAAGCCAAAAAAAATTTCTGAAAAAGGAAAACAATTTTCTTCAACTTTCATAAAATCTCATACCAAAAGCACAGAGCAACACAAGATGGGGATCAGTGTGATTGCATATTATGAATAACACTGTAATTTTTTTTAATTGTATTTTGTGAATAAATTTAATTGAAAATTTGTTACATATTGTGTGTAATTATTTAGGTTTTTTGAATTACATTTTTCAACAAATCATCACACATACAAGTTACATATATTAATTCTCATACTTTGACATACTCGTGGCATAACAATTTAAAAATATATAAAACTGTTTTATGTGCTTCCTGTTTGGCTCAAAACAATTTTCCAAAATCATAGTGGGAACCAGGTGCAAATTATATGCAATAAATTTAATATGGGCAAGAGTATAAAACAATCAGAAGATATCTTATCTCTCAAACAGTAAAAAAAGTGTATGGGATTAAGTCGCAATTACAGGCAGAAAATATATTGATATGGACGAAATTATATTTGCGGAACGTTAGCAAAACGATTAAATATATTGTACCACCGATTTATGGTTTGACTGTAATTAACCGCTTTTATATGAAATAATTGCGGAACTCATGTACTAATTTTCTGCCACAAACTGTGCAAATGAGTTTAGCTCATTTTTATAATACATCTTTTTTTTTAAACAGCGATACAGCGACTTAACAAAAGTGTGTTACCATCGGATTGATATAGTTCTCGTATCCTTTTTCATAATAAAATTGGTACAACTAGAAACTGAATGCCCTAAGAATTTTAGACAAAACAAAACTTCACATGAGCACTGATGGTTAATGTGTAGTGGCTTTCGAAAACCGCTGTTCTGTTCTTGTGTTAGTTGGATATTTAAAACTGATGTTGACTCTTCCTTGTGTCTTAGAATATTTATCGTGTCTTTCCGAATCAACAACACTATTCGAACAATTAGCCTACCAAAACAAAATTTAATATGGCAATAAATAGTTCTATAAAAATTATTTACAACTAAAGATTTTTTATTGATATAAAATTTTTTTTTAATTTTTGTTATTTAAATATTATTTTTTTTTATACTTTAATTAGCAAACTTTCCTCATGCAATTTTCGCTGTATTTGTCACCCGAATAATCAGACTACAAGTAACGCTCTCACGATGCGAGAAAAAAACCCAGAACAAATATTGCTTTTGTAAATTCACGACATTTAATATAATATAATAAAAAACCAACATGTATAATTCCAAATTAAAGAAAAATTCTCAAAAATATCTAAATGTTTTCAAAACTGGCATCTCATATAAAGCAAATAAAGTTGATATGCCATTACATAATCGTACACACTTAAATGTCCATAAGTATTTAAGCACATATAAAGTAACAGCCATTATAAAAATATATTTGAGACCGCATATTTCAAAATAAAATATGTATTTGCAATAGATACGCATACATATGAAAGCGTTAGTTTTTGTTGAAAAGTTTTATTGTATTCATTTCAAGTTGTATTCAAGCCATGTAAAAAAATTGATTCGAGATATTAGCAATTTTTTCCTGAATAATTATGTTGTCGTACACCGTTTAAATATCACAAGCGATTCACTGCGCTTATCTTTATTTGCAATCAATCACTCATACTTACACTCAGGCATCTTAACGTTTTATTATCATCAGACTAATAGTTTTATGAAAATAAAAATTTCAATTGACTAACTGACGGCTTGTCATATGATACGCCATAATAATTTGCAAGCAAATTGAATTACCTCTTAGTGATTTATCATATATTTTTAATAATTTTTAAATTTGTTGTATACATTAAATGTAAATGTTCATTTAATTTTTTGTAAAAAAACAATTGGCTATTATATGTAGGCATTTAAAAACACTTATTAAATGACACGCGTACGTGGTGATTTGCTATCGAAAAAATAAAATAAACTTGTATTTATATGATAAAAATTGAACAAAAAACATTGTATGTAACCAATTACTTTAAAAGAAACTATTGAGGTCCTTGACATTGGTTATTACCAAAACGGGTATAGCAGACATAAAATGAAAACAGAAAATATATGGCTGTTGAAACAATAAAACACACACACGAACGTTTTTACACTCCCATACATATAAAAATGTTAAACAAATTGTCAAAAGTAACCTCAGGAACAATAAAACAGCAGGTGGAACGTTTATCCATGGTCAGGCAAAGATTAAAGTCGCATTCAAATCTTAAGTGACGGCGGCTGTCCTAAGTTAAGTTTCACACGCCGCAAGAACGTTCGGCGGTGTAATATTTTGTAACTAGAATGACTAGAAGAAATACTTCCCAGGTATTACAAACATCCTGAGAAAAATATGACAAAGTGGGAGTTCCGTTTTTAGCCGTTGCAAGCCTTTTAAGCCTGCGGCGCCAATAGCGCAACTTTCATCGACAGCGGAACAATATCGCTGGTTCGTATCTACTGGCCCGTTTTCTTCTGTTTAGCCAAACAAAATTTAATGTATGACTGCGAACTATCCACCACACAGAGAAAGCCAAATCTTCATGTTAAAACCTTAAACTACATACATAGAAACTGCTAACGGAGGAAGCCAAAAACAAAGAAAGATAATTGATAAATCAATTAATTGAACATCACATGCATCAGTGGTTGGGCACGTTGAAGGAAATTGCGATATGTTGGTTAATAAATTGATATTTTAAATTTGTGTACACCAGATATGGTATCCTAAACAACTTGTCACGGATGGATGGATGATTACGAAACAGTTAACTAATTCAGTTATAAAAAAATTGATTTATAAATTTTTACCACAATATATGATTATTTTCAAGACTTTTAAAAGTTACATTGTCACATTTCAGTTAAAACTTTTTCATAATTAGTTTTAACCTGTTTTTACAACACATGTGAAGTTTCAGAGGATCGCGTTGTACCCAGACGGGTGCGTAAAGAAATAAGTTTCTATTAAAAAAAAAAATCGGTGATTTTAGGGGTCTAGGCGCCATCAAAATTATTGATCAGCGGCTTAAAAAAAGTTAAAAAAAAAATTATTTTTGGTAGTCTTGTTGTCACATGCTGTTGGATCATGTATTGCAATAATCAAGCACGAAAAAATTTTCATAATAATTATATTTTCATTATGAACAAATCAGAATAAAAATGTTTAAAATATATTATAGGCTTGATTCCAAACGCACAGTATAAAATCAAACAAAAACTAAATGCTTCACGAGTTAACAAGCATGAGTGTTTTCAGCTAACAAGCACACGAAGCGGACAGCAATTATTTTGATGGTGTGTACACCACTTTAAGTAATTAATTTTGAGTTGTTAAAAGCATTATTGCCACCGAATTCCCTTAAGTGTTTAGTTTCATATTTTTCATGACAATATTTCATTCTTCTTCACGTCATTTTTATCGAATACAAGAACCATTTCTTGCATATGTGATATATTAAATGTATTTTTTACAATGGAAATTCGCTTTTGTGTCCTTAAATTAATAACTATACATATAATAATAATTATATGTGTATTTATTTATTTAATACAATAAGAAATAAATAAATAAACATATAATTATGGTTTATGAACTAAAACAACTTGATTTGTGTTTGATGAAAGTAAGAAAACACTATTTTGTATTTTGACATTCTATTTGTGGTAGCAGAGACACTTGAAATTGTTTTGAAAAAAAAAACGACAAAGAGATGTGAAAAGCTTTGTTTTTACGTTATTACTCATGAAATGCTTGGTATTTGCTTTCTAAAAACACAAAAGCAACTTTTTCGAATTAATTGAATAAAATTTCTTTGTTACTCGTTATCTTAAAACAGTAAATTAAAAATTAACAATGAAATATATTAGACGTTTCTAGTTTCAATCAGTCCAGTAACTGGAGTAACCCGGTGTGTTACGAAACCAAAATACATCGTTTGGGACTTTATATTGAAAAAAAATTTATATAGAAACTTTAAGTTTAGTTATATTCCTTACTTATGCAGATAAGGAATATATGGAATTAATTTTATGAAAAAAATTAAACAGTATTTAAAACATACAAAATTTTATTATTAAAATATGAGTATTTCATGTTTAAAATGTAATAAGACCCGTTTCATAAGTAATAATACTTATATTGCATATGCAACCCTGATCGAATTACTGTTATTATATAATTATATATATATATATATATATATATATATATATATATGTATATATATATATATATATATATATATATATATAAATATATATATATATATATATATATATATATATATATATATACATATATATATATATACATATATATATATATATATATATATATATATATATATGTATTTTTTCTTTCTTTCTGTAAGTGATTGTTGTTATCTCATTTAAACATTAAATATTTATAATTATTTTTGTAAGTGAATTTAAGGATTGTTGTTATCTCATTTAAACATTAAATATTTGTAATTACTTTTGTACATATGATTTGCTTCTAAACAACAACTAAGAATTTATGAAATTTTTTAATATAGAGTTAGAAGCGATATTATTTTTAGTGCAAGATTTTTAACTGAAGAGACTTATTTTAATTTAAAACTTAATTTTGTAAATAAATTTACGTTATTGAAAATTATGTGTGTACAAAAGCAAATTTTTAAATACTTCTACTTTCTTTTATTAATTCCATTTAATTTTCCATAAACTCTAAACGGTTTGATAGATAAAGCAACGCTTGGATTTTAAAATGTTTTAGGTATTTGTTTTTGTTTTCCTATAAATTTCATTATCGTAAGGCAATTAAGACCTTTTAATTTCATATACATATGTACATATTTTGTAAGGAGGGCCTTAAGAACAAACAAAAAAAAAATTAAAATTTTAAGACATCTTTGCTTATCGGACTGCGTTCTTAATTGTGTGCACAGAATCATTAGAACTAAACTTTTTCGTAATTTCAAATTTAATAATTTTGGTCAATAATAATACAAAGAGAGATAATGGGAACATTTGAAGCTGTGCACAGACTTTCTCCATAGGGTGCATTGCCAACACTTTACAATGGTGGAAAATAGGCCACAATCAAAACTTGAATTTGAAATTCGATTAAAATTGTTATGAAATTTTGAATGGTTATTTCTTTGGTCACCGACTTTTAGAAGAACAAAAAGTTCTTGAAGAAATGATGGGAATTATTTTTTAACATTAAAATTTTATTTAAAAAAAATTGTTTTATTTATTGTGTGGCCAAAATATAAACAAACGTCAAAAACTGCTATCTAGTTATACAAGCAAAAACACAAATTTTGAAATTTTTGGAAAACGAAACACCTCTTAAATAATTTATTAGAGGTTTTCTTATTTTGAAGTTACATTAAAGTGTTCTGATGATTGGGTTTACGAAGCAGTTAATTTAACATCGTGTCCTTTTTATGTTTGGAATATTTTTTTTTTTTAATTTCAGATCGACCATTAAAAGGTTCTTAGAATTTTTAAACTTACCTGATATAGTTGACATTGTTCGATTATGATTGCCACGCACCAACTCAGATGGTCGAAGGGATGGTTCTTCAACGACTTCCAAGCCAGAGTCCGAATCCAAACCGTTATCGTCCAAACTATTCTGTAAATTATTGTCAGAAGTGCGATGAAAGGAATTTAGTGAATTGGAATGTTCAGAATTTATATTGATGTTTTGATTGTTGCTGTTATATAAAAGAGATTGATGTTGTTGATGCTGCTGTTGTTGCTGTTGTTTGAATGCAGTTCTTAGTGGTGGCGGCAGGGGAGGAGGTGGTGGACCATTAACTGCAAACAATAAATAAATAGATGAAAATTTAAAATAATATGCATTTAAAATAATATGCAAGAAGTGTTCTATTTATTCCATTACAAAAGTGGAAAAAAAGCTGCTATTCGTCGTACAGAAGGAATAGACAAAAGAGAGAAAAAATAGCTGGCAACTTGATTAAATCTGCATTTCCACTTACCAATTTGAGCGTTTTGCATTGGTGGCGCTGATGAAACTCGTTTCAAATGTCGATTATTGTTATTGGTGTTGTTGATGTTGCTGTTATTGCTACTGGTAGTGTTATTTATATTACTGGATGTGTTGCTGCTAACACTGTTTGTGCTGTTGTAGATATTTTGATTACTGTTAGTTGCAATAGCTGCCGGATTGGAATTGGTACCAACCAACTTTGTGTTACTTCCATAATGTGGGCTACTATTGTGGCCAGAACTATTGGCATTTTTGTTGTCAAGATTATTGCGTATGACTGAGTTCTTATTGGCCTGCTTGGTACGCTCGACAACATCTTCTGGTGGACACACACTTTCGTAAGTGTCACTTTTAATGCCACTATTTAGTTGATTTTTTAGATTGACATTTTTCGTACTATAATTGTCCTTTGAGCGTTGCAATGCTGCTGCGTCATATTTGCTATGTAGACCAATAATAGACTGGGATTTGTTTCTATTGAGTATTGTGCTTTCACGTTTGTTGTTCAGATTCTTTAAGAGAACATAATTTATTAAATAGTTATTGTTCTAATTTCAAGTTAAGTTGCTCTACTTACATGATTGCTGTATTGAAGAACGACGTCTGTGCTTCTTGTGGAGGAAGCACTAGCAGAACGTGAATGTGATCCACTGTCGCGCGAACGAGAACGTCCAATCATATATTTTTGTTGGTTTTTTCTGGCATCTTCTCTTACCAAATATATATCTTCGTAGTCATGATCATGAGCATTTGAGCTGGTTGTGATCTTTTGATTTGATGAATTATTTTTATTGTTTTTATGGTTATTTTGATGGATCATCAAATTACTGCAACTATTCGTTGTTGCATTGGCATTAGATTTGTTATTCAAAATATTCGACTGACTATAGTTTTTATTCTGAGTAGTGCTGCTGTTATTGTTGTTGTGGTGCTGTGATGTCTGTTGCTGTGGTGCTTCTCGCTGTGGCAACTGGGGTTGTGTATGATTGGCTGTGTGGCGATTAAAACTGTGATTTCTATGTGGCTGCACTTTCGGCGAATTAATGCTAGATGGTATTGAAACAGATTCGTCTGAGCCACTGCCAGCTCCGCTAGAACTAGAATGTACGTCAGCCTGTATGGTCATTGCATTGGAACTGGGCGTGGAGTGGTTGGAAGTAGATTGTTTTTGATGGTGATGTTGTTTGTGTGGATTTGAATGCTTTACACTGCTCGAATCGGAGTCGAATAGATCGCGTACACGATTGTACACCACTTCCTGGGGATCATGTAAGAAAAACGAGTCTCCCGACATACTGCCACTCGGAGATGGTGGCGTATATATGCCATTCATGCGCATGGGGTTCACATAGAGGCCATCATTATTTGGCACTAACGATCCATTATAGATTTTTTCCGAAGAGCTGCGCGAATGTTGAGACTGGGGAGTGTAGACAGAATCGTTCGTTTTGCTGCGTCCTCCCACTGAAGATGGCGGATGTAAATAAAATGGTTCTTGATCTGAGCTCATTGATGATGATGTTTTCGACTTGATGGTGTTGCTGCGACTGGTCTGTTTGCTGCTCATGGAATTGTTGCAACTGCCATGAGAGCTGTGATGACCCATTGCTACACTATTGCCATTTTGATGCTGTTGTTGCATCTGCTGCTGCTGCTGCTGCTGCAGCTGTTGCTGTTGTTGCTGTCTATTTGTTGAGGTTGATTTGCCATGTCTCTGTGCTGCATTCTTTTCTCTACCATTATAGTCTACAGATGTTCCATGCTGCACCAATACGTTAAGACACTACAAAATTATGAAGAAATTAAAACAAGTTTTTTTTTTTGTTTCTTTGTCTTTTCTTTAAGTTAGGATAAGCCTGACGTCTCTCAATCTAGTTTACTTACTTCAACTTGTTGATTTTCTGCTGCATCATTTATGGGAGATTTTCCATATTTATCTAGCGATAATTTAGCTCCATGATTCAACAGCCATCGCACCACAGAGAGATGACCACGTGATGCAGCAAAGTGTAGCGGTGTAGCACCGTCGCCATCACGTAAATTTGGATCAACCGCTTGATCTTGCACCTGAAATAAAACAGTTAATGAAGAAGAAATAATTTATTGCCAATAGTTGCAGTAGAAGAAGTAGACAAAGAAAATTATCGCAAATTAAATGTGAATGGTGTCCTAAAACAATGTAACGACTTGTTGACATATAATAAACTCATATATGAATATGTGTGTGAGTATATATTTTTGTACATACATACATATATATTATATACGGTGATTAAATAAGACCGGAGATTTGTGTTAAAAGTCCATTTTTGTTGATGTCCATTTTTGTGAATGTGTGTATGTATGTTTGTGTAAATGTGTGTGCGTGTAACTTTGCAACCCGCTTTTAAATTTTAAAAGGCTTCATCAACTCAGGTCGGTTCCGATCTGTGAATCGGAACCAATTCAGGTCAACAGATTAGGCGGTTTTGCAGTATTCCAGGCGCAAACTTATTTCTCACGTGGGAAAAGATCCGTTTCTGTATGTATGCATGTAACAAAAATCGCAAGAAGTTTTCAAATGCTCCAAATTTATAATTTTTAAATATTATTTTTGAATAGTTTTAACTATCAAAGGAGTTATTCATAAAAAATATTTTATTCTGATTAGCCGTTTATTATAGGAAAATCGTCAAACAACAGTGGCAAAGTCTTCAGTTAAAAAAACTCCATTTTCCTGTGTTTTTCTCTTATACTGTGAATGCAATAGTTAAACGATATTAAAAAATTTATTTAAAAAACAAAAACATCTGAAGAGACGAATATAATTTGGTGCAATTTAGAAAGGAGTTTTTCAACTAAAAATATGCTGGTTGCAAATTTTAATTTTAGTTTTAGTCTAGAAAATTGCAGGCAAGTATATAAATTATTTCAAATTATAAATACTTCGTGCGAATGTTTTTTTTTCTGTTTAATATAAAAGAAGTTAAATGGAAGTAAGAGACGGCTGTTGAAGTCCAAAAACAATAAATTATATTAAGACACTCACTCATTGTTGTAATCATTCATGTGATGTGGCTCTATGCCTTTTTAAATGGATTTATTAGAGAAATAATGTCAGTGGTTAACCATTTGCTAGACATTTGAAATAAATATTTTGTATAAACACACAAAATATTTATTTATGTATGTATATCCAGTGAATTTTTTAATGTTACATTCTTTTGTTTTGTGGACAGTATGAATTGATCAGTTCGCTGTTATCCAAACAAATTCCATTGTGATTAAGAATTTAATATGAACTCAGTCATATCATAAAACACACGTATAATTAAAAATTGAGCCATCATAAAACATATTTCATAACTCTTAAATTCCACTAAAATATTTTAATTCAGACAAATGTTTAATAAGTTAAACAGTTCCCAATAATATTGAATTAGTGACACTGTCTCGAAGTTATATGCGAAACTGTGTTACTTAATAAAAACGTATCTAAAACAACATATTTTTCATTAGCATTTAGTGGTTACGCTTCTTCGGGCAAATATTTGACCAGTGTGACCGTACCTTAAGTGTTTCAATATATGATGAGGTTCATGATTATTCGATAAGAAAATGTTCGATATATAAAATTGTTTAATGGTCAAGAAATATAAGCCATAATATATTTGATCATGAAATAAAAATAGACTACAATCATTGTATTAACTGAAAAACGTTCAAAAAGCATTATGTATTAATTATCATTGAAATTAATGTCCACTAACCATATTTGGGCTCCAAATGAAGATTCAGTAGATTTTTTTATGAAATAACTTTAATACCCTCTTTCTGATATAAAAAAAAAAAACCAACTTCAATTGCATTCTATAAGAAAGAACAGTGATTTCGATTTCTCTACACTATTTATAGACGAACAGTGACTCTATAGGCGACTCTAATGAAAACATATAACATAATCATATATAATCCGATTTCTGTGCTACTAATGTGTTGTCAAAACTAAGAGTTATTATTTATTTTAACACTGATTAAAAAAGACAAACAATATTGTTGCCACACGTCAGCTGCTGCGAATGAAAGTTAGTGCCAATGGGAAATCCGAATTGGTTCGAATTCAAGCGAATGGCTTTCATTCGTTTACTGTCTTAAATTAGAAATAGGCTATAAATTTTTTGTTGTCAATATTTCGATATCCTTTATATATCTTTTCCAGCACATCATATGAAATTTAAAATAGTTTAACAAGTTTTTATATAATTAATAAAAAAATTTGCAAACATTTTGACGTGAAATTTTTTTCGTTTTTTTTTTCTTATACTGATTTCTTTTCTAGAAAAGAATGCTACGTTTTTTACACTTTTTAATTGAAAATGGCAACATTCTGTAATTTGAAAACAAGGAATTTATTAGAAACTAGTCCAACATAACTAACGAAAAATTATATTTATTTTTAAAATGCTATCAACTGCCACACTTATTAGCAAAGAAGTAAAAAAATGCTACATGTTTTCAAGAAAAGAAGACGCTTTTAGTGTACGAAATGTAATGAAAAAAGTGCAACGCCTTGCAATACTCTCTTTCATTCCATTTTTCCTTAATATTACAGATGATATTCCTCTTTTCCCAATGTCAATTAAAAAGAATAGAGACGTGAATATCGATCAAATTTGCATTGAAGCAAATGAGTCGCGATCGATGTCAATATGTTCTAATAGCAAATTCTGTTGGTTACTTTATTTTTAAATCTTTCTTCAAAGATGTTTTATGAAAAGAACAACTTTTGTTCGTTCGTGCACTAATTGACAATTTTGTTACTTGTCCACTTTTATACAGGATGTGCGTACGTACAACTGGAATTTTCTGTATCGTTTCTTCTCAGCGCGCTGTAGTTGTTGTAATTTATTTTTTTTTGCTTCTAAAATACATATGCGAACCGTTAAATTGTATCTAACATTGATCATAATCATGTTTGAAAAGTCTTCATTATTATTTACATTTCGTATTTGTTATTTAAATTTTCTAGCACGCGAACATTTTCGAAAGTTGCACCGCACCGGGTGTTAGCATAAATTCGAGAAAATCTTGTTTTGAATTAGTTCTTTTAAATTTGTACAACCTTGACATGATGTTGAAAAAATTTCAATCTAGATATTGTTCTCAATTTACGGTAATAATTTAAGTGACGTTTAAAACAATATAAAAGTGGGCAAGTAACCTGGTAACTTTAGCTTACAGATTTTGTTATCAACTCAAATCTGTTTTGCTTCCATAATTGGAGTATGTTTTGTTTGAGGGAAATTTACATACGGGTGTCTATAGAAGAGGTAAACAAATTTTCTTCGATTTATATTTCTTTTTAATGGGATTGATTATTTTACAGTTTATTTGTATTTAATAATTAGAAAGCATACACTCTTGATGATTCACAATTAAGCATGAGTGTGGGTGTTTATTTATTATGTTTTCATTCATAATGAATGAAAAATATATTTAAAAAAAATTAATATGTTTAACAATATTTTTGCAACATTCCCTCTGTAATCGGGAGATATATATTCTGCTACTTTACTTCTGCTTCAGGGCGGATACCTTACCCGCCTTCATGAAACTCTATTTGTGATTGATATCAAGGAGACCGATACACGACAAGTATCCTAAATTTATCAATTGCCACCACTTATTCATATAAATACATCCTTGATTTTTCTATATGTATATGGATTTAACATCAAAGAAATAGTATCGAATTCTTGCCAACAATCAAATGGCCGCCTGTTCGCTTTGATCACCACCAATTATTTAAGTGCGTTCCAAGTCTATGACTACTGATTCATTACATACATACATACATGCCATATGCATTTATTATCACTTCCTGCCTGAGTATTAAACTCACCACAAAATACTACAACATCTCCCACAGGCAAAACGTTGTAAATCTCTACACACACTGCACAATACGAAATCATTTTGACCCAATTCCGAATAATTAATAATTGAATTTTTTAATCATTTTTAAGAATAACTGTTTGATGGTGTCTTCTTTCTCTTTTTTTTTAAAGAAGAATTTTTTTTTTTTATTAAAATGCCTTGTAAAATGTCACTGAAAATATTACAACTTAAGTAAAAAAGCAATTTACAAACACATAATTCATTGGGGAAATTTTATACGAAACGTACAAATGCTTTTCAATTATTTATCGGCAATAAGAAGGTCATTCCAAAAACCAGTGTCTACTACGAATTTGTAATAAACCACCGTTATATGCACATACAAGAAGCTGTTAATAGAGTTGTAGTAAAAGTTACTTCAGCTCTTGTTAATAGCATTCGAATTCAACAAGATATTTAAAAAAAATCCAAATGTGGAATTAAAAAATGTTTACATTTTGGCAACTGAACTTCTAATTTTACATTTTGGCCGACATTGGCATGATTAAACAAAAAAAAAACAAAAACAAAAACTGGAAACATTACAAATTAAAATAACAACATAAAAAATCCAACACAAAAAACGAACGAAACATTATCAAGAATAAAGAAAAACTAGTTTCAAGCTTTTTTTGTTTAACGTTGCATTTGCATTTTAAACGCATTTTCTTATCTTAAAAATTGTCATTAGAAATTAAATTCAGGGGATCGCAACAATTAAGATTCCAAAAAATATTTTCTTGACCCAAATTTCTACAATACAAATTGATATATCGTACATGTATTTGATTTTATTATTTTTTGCTCATGTTGGTCGGTTTAAACTAACTAATTAATTTTAGCAATACTTTTATAGAATCTCAGATATATACTAGGAAGTATATATGTATGTATTACATCTGTATGCATTATATCTCTGTTATCTTCATTGGCTGTTAGAAATGTCTAACGATTGACCAGGGGAAGATTCTAGTTTACAAAATTAATTTCCATTCAGCTCACAAAGGACTGCATCAATAGTAATTGAATCTGGTATACATTTTAAATTAATTTAACTACTTTATATATTTTTTGAAAATAAAAGTATAACCTTTAAATTTCCTTCGATATAAAATTATCGCCAGTAGTTATTATCAACAGAATATATATCAGCCAAAAATAATCAAACGGCAACTCAGGAACTTTATAAAGGTATGTTACCATTGGTTTGATACATAATAAAATTGGTACGAATAGAATATGTTACCACATTCAACCAAGACAAATAAGAATAAGTACTGAAAGTGTAGCGGCTTTCGAAAACAGCTGTTCTGCTCTGCTGTATAAGTTAAAATTTAATAAGCAAAAATACAATGTCGACTATCCCTTGAGCTTTGGAATACTTATCATCTCTCTCCCCTCTCTCTCTGTCTCTGAATTTATACACTTTTCGAACACTTAACCTATAAAATTAAATTTAATGTAAAAAAAATATTGACTTTCTCATTTCTAAACTAAAACCCATATCACTATTGTATATAAATAAAGGATTCCTTTCAGTGTAGATGTTTAGTTTTAGTTAATTGTTAACTTTGATCACTGGAAAAATGGTGTCGAAAATTAGCAGTTTTTTCTTTCGAATATTTTAAAATTTTCTGTAAAATTTTATTTGTACAATTAAACCAATTCTTGGATCTGATAAACATTTAAATGTGACCATAACTTCAGTTGTAAATAAATATTTAAATACTTTTTACACGAAATTTGAAGATCAAATTGGAAGTTTTAGAAGCAGAGAAAGTATGGCACACATACATCCACACACAAGGACACAAAATTATATGAATGCAACTTAATTACACCGTTTTAAAGTTTGAAATTTACAGAGAAATTGATTTCGAACAATTGTAAAAATCGTTAGTTTCATGTGAAAAGGCCTTAAGTCTCCTTTATTACAAAATAAAGACGTGATTTTGTGACTAAAATATGTTTCTCAGAAATCTTATGATGATGACATTTTGTGAAATAGTAAAAAGCACAATAGTCTTCATTAAAGTTACGATTGTGTGAGTTAAGGCCTTTATACAGAACACCAACGATATGCATGTGTTTGCAAATACTTGCTGTTATTACCAAAAAACCGCTTAAAATTTATTGGTAGTGCCAAATGGTATTCAATGTTGAAAATTAAGATTTCAATAGCAAAAGAAAAAACTTACCATCCATTTGACACAATCTAAACATCCCATTTGAGAAGCAGCATGTATCGGAGCCATGCCATCGCGCGCTCTAACATATAAAGAGCCTCCAGCTTCGAGCACTAAAAACTTAAGTACCTCCAAATGTCCCTCTTGTGCTGCCAGGTAGACCGGTGTGACATCATTATCCATTTGCGTATTGGCGCTAAAGTCGAATAGAAAGAGAGAAACAAATTGGGAACATATTGAAAATAAGCTGAAGATACAAAAAACTAAATGTTTGCAATTAAAACTTAAATAAAATAAAATACTAGTTTTCAATTTCATGTTGAAGCTGTTGATTTTGTTGTAGTCTGTTATTTTCCAAGCGTGTTTGTTTTAAAAAGAAAAACAAGCAACAAATGCTGGTAAATTGGCTAAAATTCTGTTGTTGTTTGTTTTTGTAGCACTCATGTTGCATCAAATGAAATACACACAGTGCGCGTACATACTTTTTTTTTTGGTTAGTTGTTGCTCTTGTTCCCATATTTAAAAATGGTTAAAAATGATTTTTATTTCTGTTTTTTTTAATTTTAATTGACGCGTCTTTTTCTTCTCATAGATTCAGACGCAGGCGCTTTTGTTTTAAACGGTTTTCTTTTACTTGTTTTGAAAGTTTTACATTGTGTTTCTTGTACAATAAATAAATGGTTTTAGTTTGTGAACCGTGTAAACTTGTTCAAGAGATGGTTCTAGATTTTCTGCAGGATGTATTTTTAGAAAGTAAAGATAAAAATATATCAACACATTTGAGATGAGAGTGTCCAAAAACAACAAAAGTGTTTTATAAACACAACAGTGGAAAGCAACATTTGCATATCATATACAATTTTAAAAATAATCAGATCTTTATAATTTTTCTCAATAATAAATGAATATAAGGACTAAGTTTCTGGCAGATATATAGCGAAATGTACGCTTTTTGTTATATAAGAGAAGGATTTGCTTTTAAAATATTAAAAATTATAAGTTTTCAATCACCGATCAGACTTAAAATACCATACAAGACTTAAAACTATATTCCACCACATACACATAAATTGATTGTATCTTTTCCAAAGATATTAACTTAATCAGCAGGACACATCAATTTAAAGAGATATTCCTACAGATCATACACACGATTCATGGTCCCACAACATGTAGGGTGTGCTTGAATCTTTTATATGAGCGAATATTCAACACAAGAAGTTATTTCTTATAAATCTAGAAACATTCACGGATATATTATAAACCCAACAAGACTAGAGAAAAAAGTAATTCAAAATCCCTGCCATCATATGACTGCTACCTTCATTGGAAATCCAACCTCAATGCGAAAGTCGTTGTCGCCGCAAAATATTTAACTGCGGTCAAATTTGTTTTCCCAACGCTTATTATTTATTAATTATAAAATACGTTTATAAATTCAATCTCACCTAACAATATTACGACGATTATTGTGTTCTTTACGTACACCCGTAATATTATGGCCACTGGCGCCATTTGCAAAATCATTAACATCACCTTCCAGGTCCTGCGAATCATCCATAATTTCTGCCAAGTCCGATAAGTCGTCGCTTGAAATGCGTCGCAAATTTTTCCCATTATCGTTAACATTTGCCGCATTGCAATTGATGTCATTGCCCATGGAGCAAATGTCATTATTCGATTTACTTTTATTTTTTGAGCGACGATACGAAGCCAGACTTGTGGTCATTCTGCCAAGAAGTCCCTTCTTGACGTTGATGGTAGAAAAATAACTAAATGATTGCGAAAAATAACCAAGTGAAAGGAAGAAACAGTACACACGAGCAGATAAATACAAGAGCAGATAAAATACAAGAAGGGGAGACTGAAGTGTTGCGATCAAAGACATGTTGGATAGTTTAAATTTATATTTAAAGAGCTTTTCTGTTTATGCAATTCAAGTAATCAATTCGTCTTGAAAAATCTGTATTAAACAAACTGGTAAAAAATAAAATGTTTCCCTAATAAGTTTTTGCAGACAAGTTGATGGCTTTTATTGCATAAACAGCAGTTAAGATTACTGTCGTAAAGCTGTCGAGATGAGTGATATTTGAGTGACATGTTGAGTGAAAATACAATTGGTGAACTGAGTTTTGAATTACAAGAAGAGTTTTGGTAGTGGTGCAGCAAAAGATTCAAACAGATTGCTTTTGAGTTTTTATTCTCTCGTATTTGTTTTGAAATCAGAGATACAAAGACATACAAAAGTTGTGCAATATTTGTTTAGTTGGTGATGTCTGAGTTAGTTTTTTTCTTTCTTTTTTTAATAGATAATATTGAAGAAGACCGAAATATTTAAATTTCACTTTCAAGAGTTTCGTTTATTATTATTTACCTTCAATATGGAGGTTCTTTTATTAAATAATTTTTTTTCTTTGATTGTAAGATCTGCGGTGTGTTTATGGAATTATTGAAATTCTTTTGTTAACGTTACTTTTATTCGTTTTATGTCTCTTAATTGTCATGTTAATTTTTTATTCGTTTACTTTGAAAAAATTTCACTTTTCATCTTTATGACTTTACACTCAAGTCATCGCCTTTTTATAGTTATAAACGTTTTTTTTAGAATTTAACTTTAATGTTTATTTTGAAATAGATTATTCTGTTCGTTTCTTTGCTTATTCTTAAGTTAAAGGTGTTTTTAATAAATTATTGATTTGATCAGTTTTCAAACTTTGGGTTAGTAACTTTTTTTTTATAATCAATTAAGTGATTATTTTTATCAGTAGCTAAAGTATATTTTAAAATAAAATTTAATTGCTGTAAATGATTGTTTTATGCTCGTGCTTTTTAGTTACTGGGAACAATAAAAAAATATTTATAATAATAGTTTCAGTTAAGATTGCCAAAGAGGCGAATCTTTAAAAATATATACTTGATTTTAATTATATTTAAGAAAATAAATGGCCTGATATTATAATCAACATATTTTATTCTTGTAATATTTTCTTCCGATTTATATAGTGTGTGTCTTGCTAAAATAAGCTGGCGTTTGTCAGGTCGGAATGCATCAACATATATCAGCTGGCGCTTTGAGAGTACCTAGTACTTGATTATACCATGGTTTTTATATGTACAAACAAGTTCAGCAGCTGCTTCCGGCATTTCTCTGGTATACATTATGGTGAAGTTATATGTAAGGTGGCATCGCTACGCTGACAGTTTTTTTGTTCAACTGTTGTTTGATTAAAAAGTCGACCTTTTCCAAAGTGTTTTGTTATAAATTTTTGACATGAATCGTGACTTTACACAAACAACAATTCCTTAGGTTGTTGCAATGTTGCATTTGTTGCCACCTTATATATAATTTCACCATGGATATGTCAACTAGTTTAGTTATATGATGAAATAATAGAAAAAAGTAGTCGATCAATCGGTTATTCGTTCTGCTCAATACTTTCTGAGTACTAGAAGCTGATGAATATACGGAGTCAGCCAAATTAAGCGAAGATATTTAAATTTTTTATAAATATTTTATTAAAGTTCCTTTAAATTTATTTTTAGTATTTTGTTAAGAAAACTTTGGGAATTCAGATTCGGACAGGTCACAAGCAAAATGCCAAATCGTTGAACTTTATTTCCGATTTTGATTGACATCAGCATTCACAGATGAACAAGCTGCTACATTTTCAGAATTATGATAAAAATATTCTTTATTATTTAAAAGAAATTGTATTTGCGTCTTACATAAAAATATGCAATGGACCGCCCTGTACGATCAAAACAATATCGAATTTGTTTATGAAATGCCATGCGAAACTAGAAGAGAATAATTTTATTCACAAGATTTAAATAATTTTTTGTTGTAAATTTAACAAATACCCTTAACTATTTCTTTTTCAGTAGACATAAACTAATGAAATTTTGAGTTTTTAGTTCTTATTTATAAAGAAAGTAATAACATGAACATCAGTGACATGCTCAAAATATTCAAACCGATTGATTTGGTTCAGTTCGATATATGTTTTCTTTGATTAACCAGTTAAAATTTCTTCTTACTTATTATAGAATTTAGATGTTTCGAGCATTATGCCATATGCATTTTTATAATAATTATTTATTTCGAAAATTTCAATAAATAAATTTAGGTTTCTTCAAGCTTTTGCTTTTCACTTTCACTATTTTTCATCATGTACTTCGTATTCGTAATTTAGATTTTTAATTGTTTTAAACTAAAATAAATAATTATTGTCCACTTATTTGTTACACAAATAAAATATCAGACAGCACATTTTCTTTTTCATTTTAATTACACGGATGGTGTATCATAATACGATTTAATGCAAAACATTAAATGTCGATGACACTGATAATAAATTTAGTTTTGCAATATCTCTATTAAATAACAGTTCATAGTTTCTTTTTGAAATCCATATTTGATTTTAAGAATCATATATATAAAAAAATAAATCACTTAAAAAACAACAAGCGAGTGAAGAAAGAAAGAACTGCAACGAACTGATCGAATTGTTTGACTGGCATGATCTGGATCTTGAATTTTTTTTTTGTTCACAATTTTTTTGTTTTCGGTGAAAATCACAGCGGCGAATGGATGGATACATTCAGAGATACATCATAAAAGCAAAAAATAAAATAATAAAAACTGCTCAAAAGTAGTCTAGCGTTTTGTTAGTTTGTTTTCAAAAATATCTATGAAAATTTATTTTAAAAAATATATGAAATAGTGCATTTGGTCTGCATCGTGTTGAAAATTTTCAAACACTTTTCTCTTTTGTGGTTGATTTTTTTATTTTTATTTTCGTTAGTTTTAATTTTCCGTTGCAATTGTTGTTGTTCAAAATGTTGTTGAGCAAATCAAGTTAAACACGTAAAATATCAAGTTTAGCTTTTGTTGTTTCGTTCGCAGCTTTTCCTAAATATATTTCATTTGATTTGGCGTTTGTTGCGTTGCAGTTTTAGTTTTAGTTTTTGTTGTAATTGAATGCTTTTGCACTTTGTTTGTATTTTTTTTTTTGCCAGTATCTTTTCAAATATCGATTTGCTACCATTTAGTATATTATTCTTGTTTGGTGATTGTACCCTACTGCAAGCGAAATTATTTGAGTCTTCAGAATGTGAATGTTGTTGGAATTTTTTTTACCCAATTGTTTGGTTTTATTTCAATTGGCGATGAGTTTTCCTCATACCACCTGGATTTCGTTTTGTAGACAGACTCATTTCGGCTATATGCCATTTCTAGTTTTGAAACCGGTCTACTCATAAGTCAATACTGACGTAGGGTGAATTTTAAAACACAGAAATATGACCCAAGAAAATAATTTAACTTATGTTAAATTCTTTTCTAGAAAAGAATGCAATATTTTTTACACTTTTTAACAGAAAATGTCAGCATTCTGTGATTTGAGCATAAAAAATTTATAAGAATACCCGCTACGAAACACAATTTCTGTTTTAAAACTTGTACAAACTGCCACTTTTTACATGTTTTCGAAAAAATAGAACGCCATAACTTCTGCTTTTTTTAACTATATAATAATTTACTATAATATACTATATAATTTTTTACTATGGAAGTTAACAAAAAATGCTTCTTTTGATAAAAAAAAAAGATTTGTGTGAAAATTCATTGAAATGATTTCTTTCATATTTTGGTAACGATTTTAAAAGTTTATTTTGTTACATCTCATGCAAACATTTTATAAAAAGTTCTCTATTGAAATCCAGAAAGAATAAATAATCTTCAGAAAACTGTTCATAAAGTTGTCCTATACAAACATAAAGTTTTTCAATATTGATGCGCAGAATGTACTAAAAACAGCTTTTTAAAAACTTTCGACAAAAACATAAAAACAATTTATAAAAATTAAACAAATTGTTTTCTCTTCGAAACACGTTGAATTAATTACGTGAAGTTGTGTTAAAGTGTGAAAATAAAAAATGTGATCACCAATTCGTTCGCATAAAATTAATTGAATTTATATGTGATACTATTGTTATGAATTTATTTGAATATTATCTACAGGCTTCTGCTACAAAACGTTTAAAACGTTATTTATCAAGTTTACAAAAGATCTAACAATTTTATGGTATAACATTCAATTCGACTGACTTCACTCTGGACTTTTTTCATATTTCATTTTAAAATGATTTAATTACGGAGGTGAAAATAAGTCTTCTGCAGCTTCGGTATGGTCTTTTGTTTCGTAGAAAAATCAAATAAATATATTGAGTCGAAAAATTTCGTGTAATTTTGGGGCAAATTTACTTCAGGTACAAGAAGATTATTTATTATTTGAAAAGTATTACAGAGTCTTTTTTCCAAGACAAGAATTATGTAGAAGAATTCTTTTATCTAAACTAATAATCGACTTATTTATTATAACAGCGCACTGTGCTACGCTGCGTCAAGCTAAAAATTTGCACCAAATTTAACCTTTTCAGTGAAGGAAACCTGAAAACCAAAACTGTCCACTTTATTTTAAACTTCCCCCTCCAAAAACTTGAAATTGTATATAAACTGTTTGCATTGTCTCCCCTATTGATTTCATATTATTCACAGACTTTTAGAGTATCTTTTATTCCGATAAGACCAGCGAATAGTTCGCCGACTAGTTTATTTCTTTCATCTTTAGCGCAGCACTGACATTGAAGCAAACCGTTTCAGTGTTTGAAAGAGCTAAACGCACAAAAACGTTTGCAAGACTATATATAAACGATGTTATATGGATCATGATCATCATCATCAACATCGACTTCATTACAGTTTATCTTTCTGGGCTTGTTTTTAACGGCATTTGCGCAAAACGTGCATTTTATAAAATCTTTGAGAAATCTTTATTCAATAAGAAAACGCAATGAGTTATTGATGCAAATAAGTGTACCTGTTTGCTCGATTTAAGAAAGTTGCTGATACATTTTGGAGAAACAGAAAAACTCATTCGCATGTCAATTTTATTTGATTGTAAAATATGAGGAGTATTCATCGTTTCGCCGGACAGTTGTTTCTTGAACGGCAACAATTAAGTATTTCATTGACCTTATTAATGTTGTTATTGTTATTGTTGTTGCTATTGTTATTCATTTTGCTTGCACAAATGAATCTGCAATAATTATTTAATCAATAGTTTTTTGACGTTGTCTGTTCGTTAAATAATTATTTATTTTGATTTGGTTTTTCTTCAAGTCATATTTTATATTTTCTTTTCTTTCACTTTTTTTCGTCTTTGCACTATTCAAGCCGAGAGGTTTTTGAACTAAACAATGATTTCTAACTTTTTCTATTACGTATTAATTATGGCTAAAAGTAATACATTAATTAACATACAAACGTAGACAATAAACATTCAACATTTTATTTGGCCAGTAAACAAAAAAAGAAAAAAAAATTTTGCTAATAATTTGGCCGAGTTGCGTTTATATGAATGAACATAAAACTTTCAATTGTTTTGGAAAAATGCATACGCTATTAATTATGAAATAGGAAGTTTTTATGCTTTTGCTTTTTATTATAAACTGATTTAACTACACCGTTGCTATACGCGCCGCGAAGGAAATAATAAACCAGCATTCAAACCGGAAACGGACGCTTTAATTTTTTTCGTGAATCTATATATTGATACTCTTGATATTATAATCCTTTGAATTGTTTAGTTTAATACCAAATCGGCAGACGAGTAGTTGCAAAGTCATTCGAATATATGATATTCTGTTTCGTACGATCGAATAATTTCATATTTTTTAAATTAAGAAGGTTAATTTTTCATACTTCAAAATAATATGTGTTCAAAAGCCACTTTTGAAAATTAACTAAATGATAGGGTCAGAAGGATATATTGCCAGCAAAATATAAAATATATTAAAATATAATCTGTGTTTATTTTGATATATGAATCCCAGCGTTAATTTTCATTTTCTCAAACGATTATTTTCTACTGATCTTATGAGGGCTTTTTCGTGATTTTTGCGATCCCACAGGGAAGTATGCCTTTCCTTGTGTTTCAAAGACTTTAATATTATTAAAATATGTTTATAATTATAATAGGTATAATCGAGCAATATTAAACAATACTTTTGCAGTATTTTTTTTAGAACGTAGCACTACTTCTTTGAAAAATGTCTGCTAAACATTTAGCAGTTTTTTAAATATTGAAAAAGAAAATGTTTTAGTGATTTCGATTAAACGTTTGCTTTATAAATTACGATTATCAATAAAGTGTTAGTTGCTTTTGCGAATACTAAATTTCTTTATTAAAAATAAAACAAAAGTTTGCACCCAATCGTTTGACACATTTTTGATGGACTGACTGTAAAAATTTCGTTGTTCTATATATTTATCGAAAATTAAATTTAGTTTGTGCTGTGGATGCATCGCAATGGAGGCAGTCATGCAACAGTATGTCACCATCAAAAACAGAAGAGTATTTCCAAAAGCAAATAATATCTACAGGCATTTCCCGGTAACAAATCAAACCTTTTAGATTTATAATGAATTTCAATGGGTACCCTCGTATTAACATGACATAAAATTTCCTTTAATTAAGGCCTTCTGAAGTCAAATCTATGAAAGTTTAAAGCTAAAATTTAATATTATTTATTGTAGTTCAATTAACGAAATGTACACGCTCAAATTGAGTACGTGTTAATAGTGTTTAATGGCCAGCAGCACTCATTAAATTTGATTTAACCTTAATTGCAAGAAAAATACTTAATGCAGCTTTATAAACATTAAACATTAAGTTAATTATAGGATATTAATAACATTTAATTTTCGACACAAGATTTGTGGCAAACTGTGAGTCAACTTGCGTTTGTTCGAAAGTATTAAATAAATTTATTTTGATTGAAAGACTTTTAAATTTCCACAATTAAATTAAATGGGAATCATTTAAATAATTAATATTAAATTATATTAAATTTCTAATTAAATAATTTCTCTGCGCAAATACGATCATTCGTGAACGTTGGTAACATGTCACACTTTTCGCTACAAACACGATAAAAATTTTAATACTGCGAGCACTGCGATTATTTGAAAGTTTTATTTCATTTTAATGGTCGTTAATTAATACCCGTATTAATTATGTATTTTATTTTAATTTTCTAATAAACACCGATGTATCATTCAATTTGTTATTATTAAATTTTTGTTAATTACAGTTGCTAATAAATATTTGCAGTTATTTAGCAATAAATACATGAATACACCAAACAAGTTAATTGTATTAACTTGTCTGCAATTAAACACTCTTTTCACCAATTGTATGTGTACACAGCAAAAGTGTTTTGGACTGATGTTCGAATATGACAAAATAACAAACAGCTGGCAGTTTTCAACGAAAATCTGCAACTGATTTCAAAATATCAATTTGAAAGAAAAATTCGTAACGGTGAGCAATTGTTGTATATTTTTGTGTACTCCAATAAAAAAAAGAAAAACAACTCATAAAGAAGAAACCTAAAGCTGTTGAAGTTAGTTAATAAAATAAATGCAAACGCTGTCTAATGTGAACACAAAATTATACAAACAATATGGCGGGGAAGTATACCTGATTAAAAATGTTTGGATTACAATTATTTAGTTTTCATTGTCAGCAGGTTGAAGCTGCTAAATTTAAATTTTTAGTTCAAATGAATTTTGTATTGAAACTGGATTTGTTTTTATATTTTTTATTTTTCTTCTCTATGGTTTTTCGGTTTTAATACGTCGCACTTGATCAACAACATGGTTTAACTAAACTATTTTTTAATTTTATTTTTACATAGAAAAATTTTATTATTTTTAGCTTGAATCAAGACTTAATTCAAAGTAGTACAATTTTTATAAAATTTCTGTATTGACACGATATTATGTCTTCTTGTTGATATAGAGGAAGTCTCTACACCATCACAAGAATTATCTCAAATATGGTTTTAATGATAAAAATTTAATCGGAATAATTTGAAATTTTTACAGCAGTTAATTATTGATGTTAGAAGGAGGTACTTTAAAAAATTTTGAGTTCATATTCTTGTGTACCATAAGTAAAATGGAAATCCATTGACTTCAATATTTAACGCTTTTTTTAATTTTATTGTAGTACTTCTCATCTAGTATTTGGCAATTTTTATGTAGAAATACATGTGCAAAATTTTAGAAATAAATATTATTGAGAAGACCGCTTAAAGTTTTATTATGTGTGGGTTAAATATGTCCTAACAATACTTTAATTACACTGTATAACACAACAACTAAATTGAAGTCACAGACTTTTGGTGCCGTTGCCGAAGATAACGGGTTCGACTCTGCAGCCAGTCATTTATATGAAATCGAACTTTTTTTAATATTCATTAATTGAATAGTTTTATCAATTTTTGTCAGCCTGTTCCAAAAAATTTAGTAAATATCGGTTCACTATCAGTCATGTACTCCTCATAATCGTAACTCTACAATATCTGCTTAATCGTCCGATAATAGACTTTACTTTCAATATGAAATGTGAATTATTTATTAACTCGTACGTCAATAAAAATCTAAATAAAATATTTAAGCATAAGTCCATAGTAAATCATGACTCCAAGTAAAGTCCGTTTATAATTTTTTAATATATAAAAAAAAGTATCTCTATAATAAAAACTAAAAAACTTCTGTAGAAGATTTATTGTGAATTATTGACTATAACCAAACCACATAATAAGTGGAGATAAACAAAAATACAAACGACTACAGATAATGGAAGTGTAGCGGCATACGAAAACAGATGTTCTGCTCCGCTGTGAAACTGATGATTACTTTTCCTTATTCCTTGGAATACTCGTTATGTCTTTTATGCAGAATGTAAAGCTGCGGTCACCCGTGGCAAATATTTGTTCGAAATTGAGCGCACCTTAACACGATGCAAGTCTCTGCCTCTCAATCAACAGAATTTACAACATTTTTTTACTATATCTTTGAATCGTGCTTTTGACGTGATATGTTAATGCTCCTACTAAACAATTGTGCATTTCAAGAGAACCACGGAAGCTCTCCAGTGTTGGAGCACAAAAGATCAATAATAGAATAGAGATACATTTGAATTCAAGACAAATTGCAATATAATCCAAATATTTTCTTAGGTATACTTCCCCAGCATATGAATAAATCGAACACTTCAAGTCTGACTGACTGACAGACTGACTGACTACCTTTTCATTATGATGGTTTCATAAAAAATAAGTATTTTTTTTTTATATTTTCAAATATATAAACAACAAAATACGAATTAATAATTTTAGGGAGTTGGGGGTTTCTTCGTTATTATTTATTTAAGTATTTGCAGGCTTTTTATTGCTCTTGTTTATTTTTAATTAATATGTTTTGTTATAATAAGACGTTTTTTTTCATTATTTGCGAGTTAGAAAATGGTAACACAATGCATTGGCTGGCTGTTGCTGTTGCTTTTTATGATTTTTATTATATTTTAATTTTTTTTTAATTTTCTTTTTCTTATATTTTCGTTACGTTTCGTTGACTTTTCAAAACTTTTCCAAGTTAACTCATACACTTTGAGTACGGGAGCTTATAGTGGCATTAAGATTATTTTGCCAACTTTGTTGCTGTATAATGCCCATTGTGGTAAATATTTTAACACGCTTAATGAAATGGTCGAATGCACTTGATACACTTATTTTTTCTTTCTAAATTCAACTGGAAATTCAATTTATGCCAAACGAATTCTTAAATATTGCGCGTTTCAAATAACCGAGTTGGTGAGTTAAAAATCGCACTGGAAACACTATGGAAAACATGCAGTAACTTTGTTGAGGCGCCTCTAGAGGTCTTTTACTTTATGATTGTTTGTAGAAGAGTGTTATTATTTCTTTCAAATCTTCTTTGCAGTTTGTTTTCTAAATACACTTTTTTTTGTTATGGTATAACGGCCAGTTGTTGCAATTTTAACGATCAAACAGAGATTCACACTGGATTATTTTATTTATGTTTTTGAAATGCTCGTTCATATTCTTTTGTATAAAATTTTGTTTCATTCTGCTTGCCAATAAGTTATTTAATTTTATGTTTTAAACACCACCATTCGCTTCTAGCACCCGTACATGAATAGATCAATTTAAGCTGGCCGCGTTAAGCTCAAGCAAAACTTAGTAGCCAACAATACACCAAATAATCATTCAGCTTCATTCATAAAGCACAACATAGAAAAAAAAACCCGAATCAACAACAACAAAACTAGGAGACTAATCTAACGCCAATGAGTTGGTGTTCCACTCCACTCAATACAATACGAATACAGAAATAAAACACAATCAATTCGACTCATGTTTCGAGCGCCACAGCACAGCACAGCACAAGTTCCCAAACAACAGTTGCAAATCGAATTCAAATTTTTCTTTTGGCTTTAGCATCTGCTACCAGAGTATTTGTCCGCTATTGTCACTGCTTGTTAGCTGCAGTTTCAGCTGCTCTAGTAGTTCTGCATCTCGGCGTTTCAAATGTGCAGCATCTTCTACGCTAAAATGTACAGCGAACATGTTTTCTAATCAGCTCATTGAGTTTATTTCATCGTTTTATTTCTTTGCTCCAAATTAATTCAATGTTTCTCTTTCTTTAGCATCATTCACTGCAGGCAGGTCTTGGCTTTTTTGATGTTTGATTGACAATATTTTTATCTTTTATCGGGATTTCCTATCCACTTTTTTTTCTTAGCCTTTACCCAGTTTGGTTTTAAAGTTATTGCCGTTGGCTGTTGGTAATTATATCTAGATTCTCACTAATTGTCCAATAAATAACAAGATGAGGATTTCTTTTGAGAAAGTATGTGTTTGCAATATAAGAAATATTGCCTTTCAAGATGTTTTTTTTTTTTTTTTGGTTTTCTTAAAATTATGTTAGAAAATGAAACTCTATTCCAGTGCCGAATATAAAAACTTGTTTGCAAAATATACCAGTTGTGAATATTTCTGAAAGTCCTGGGAATATTTATTATTTTTAAGCTTCAAGTTTTAGGAAACTACAGTTACAACTCATTAAATAGCCTAAAGCGATATGCAACGTGGCGCAAAATTAATCACACAGTTTTGTTTTTTAATAACTTTTTTTACTAAATAAAAATATGTTATTGGGGTGCGGGCGACGAATTTAATTGGTTTTGAATTTCGTCGCACTCATCTAAAACTTTTTTTTTAGTAAAAAAGTAATTCAAAAAGAAAATCGGAACTTTAACTTTGCGCCAACTTGTATAAAAACCTTTTGAAAAGAAAAATAACGATTTGGCTGTGCAGTTTCGATTATGCGGTAAATAAGACTATGTACTTGGTTTAGCTGTTTTTTATACATATATTTTCTTAAAGCCTTAAAAAGTTCTGAACATTAGATCCATCTTGATGGTACCGCTTAACTCAATCTGCCATTAAATTAAAATTCTTCAAGCGAAATTCGTCAACATCTTAAGCCAAAATAAAATGTTTTCCCATTTATTTTTGTCCTCGGCCTAAGCAATAAAAACAACAAAATAAAATTTTGTAAAATGTGCATAAATAGAAGAAACAGTCGATGGTGTGCAACTAAAACCATCATATTGTTAGAAATTGATTACAACTGGTCCCACACGAGTGTTTTAAAAGTACCCGCTTCTACGCTTTTCAACTGAATTTGCGAATTTCAAAATTTATTCATTTTTAGTATTAAAATTCTACTACATTTACAACCAATTAATAATAATTTTTTACAACATCAGTTGTTACTCTGAAATTTATTGGAATATATATAAATTTTTTTTATCATGATATTTATTTACCTCAAAATATTTACCTAAAATATTTCTTATTTCAACAGAGCATAAAATGTATTTTATGCAAAATAATCTAAAAATATATTTCAAATAAATTTTATTAACTTCTTGCTATGAAAATTGGAAATTCTCATAAGTCGGAAAGTTATTGGTTTTATTCCATTTTGAAAAATCGAGTTCCCATCCGATTTTCACGTTTTGAGAGCAAACTTTTCTGGCAAATTCTGGGGGTCCTTCACTATGTTTGTGTGTGTAAATGTTCTACAACTTTAGAATGTCTAAACTGAATCTGAACTCCGTTTCTGAACTTAGATTTCTTGTAAATAAGATATCCCATAATAACTTGGAAAAAAATTATTTCTCATAGTATTTTTAAATAAGTTTTAAGCGGCTGCACCGACCGATTCCACAAATCACGTCGATCACTATAAACCGGGTGAAAATCTATTAATCCGTTCATGAGATATTGTGAATGAATACAATAAAAAAGTGATGTTTTTTAACTACGATATAGTTCTCGATTACTTTATAGTAATCGAAAGCTACATGAATGACCGCTTATCTCCTGGGGATCGGTTGACTTGAGAACAATAAAATAGTGTTTTAGCTCGAAGAGCTCAAGAGAATAGAATAGCAGAAACCCCAGGTCACGGTTGATACCAGCGAAAAGTTACAGGGATGGCCTTTGGGGTCAACCCTTTTCCAGAAATTGTTTATGAATAGGGGGTTATTACCAACAGCTTTCTACAATAGTAAGTATTTTTCTAATGGCTACTTTTTGGTTTCGAGTCTAATTAGCTAATCTGGAAATGAAATTAATCGGGAAACAAATTTGATTTCTCTGGGGCGTAGCTTCCATCAGCGGCAATTTATAGATTTTTTCTTTAATCACCTGTTTTTTTAATTTTAGGAAAGAAGACGAATATCCGTCGATTTATTTGTAATTATTTTTATACACTGAAGCAAATTCATTTTAATGTTTATATTGATACAACAGTTACATGTTGACATTTAATTTCATCTTTAACCTCAAATTAAAAAATCCGTCTAAAGTTTTTAATTCTCCTAATTTTTTATTTTCTTGTTTTGTATTTTACGGCCTGTTTTTGCAAATAAAATGAAAATTTTCACCTAAAAATTTATATTAAAAATTAGTTTTTGTTTTCAATATAAAATCCTCAACGAAAATGTTTGATTTATCTACAAAAGCCGGCAACTAGTTTTTTTCTACTCTTTATGCGAGTTATTTAGTGCACATAAATATTTTCACTAAAATTGACAACTTTTACCCGCCTCAATTTAGTGTTTTGCAAAAAAAAAAAAAAAAACTATAAATCAAGTCATTCTGAAACATTTTTCACACTTCTTCGTTGCCAAAAATATCCAACGTACAAACGTGAACTCAATAATTAAACGCTGCATTCAAATATTCTTTGTCAAGTTTTTTACGAACGAAAGATATATTCAATAAACTAAACAATTAAGAAAAAAAAACTGTTGAAGTACAACATCAGCAAAGTCCCATGAAGACAACAAAAATCAAATTATTCAATCAATCATATACTTCATGCAAACTTTACCAACAAACAAGAGTTAATTGTGAAACAAAAACAGTCATTTCACTTCTTGTTCATTCAAATTTATAAAATATTGCTGACCGTAGACACATATTAATCTGCTGTTAAGTATCGTCATAACAGGGGCACTGGGTTAAGAAAGAACGGAATAAAATCCATCAACAATTGGAGCAACACAAGGAAAACACAGAATACATATAGATTTGGCGAGAGAGATAGAGAGAGAGAGGCAAACAACAACATGTAGGAAAACACCAAAGTCAACATTATGAAATGAAATATTGCAAATTCTACATATTTTCCAACTCGTATGCACAACCATCAACTTGTTGGCCGTCTAACTGTGTTGGCTTATAGCCAGACGTGATGTTGTTAGAGATGCTTGAGATCTTGCCATATGTGCACACACACACACACACACTAACCCACATGCACTGTTATGTCCAACATAAAAACATGAAAGAAATTATTTTTTCTTATGAACTGACTGAAACTCAAACTGAGTGAGATTCTGATGCTCGCAAATGAGTAAGAAAAAACTTTGAAATTAATGAGTAAAAACTGTTTCATTGATGTTTCCACAAACCAGACGGTCAATACGTCCAGTACTATTCTTTTTAGTGATCTTTTGTATAAGTTTTACCAACCAATTGACCGCCTGAGTGATATAGACGGTGTTTTAATTGTAAACCAGAAACATGCTACGAGTCTTGTTTCTTAATGCTTTCCAAACTCAAACTGAGAGAAAAAAAAAACAGCATCAAAACCACACGAAAATAATGGCATTCCCGTTGTCTCAGGCCACTTTACAAGTGCAAATTTGTGGAGCATTAAATTATTTATAAACTGTATAACGTGTGCGTGCTGTAGAAAAGACTACACACTCATACTTTTGCACTCATCCAAAGAGGCTGACTTTGAAATATATTTTTATGCAGAAAGTCCACAAACGTTAACGAGGGTATTTAGCAGTAACATGAGTGTGCATCCATACAATGCTTCTGGATTTTCAACCATGACGTTTGTTTGCTTGTTTATTATTCGTAAGATTATCATGATCATACAATGTGATCATGATGAAATCAATTTAGATTTAGATTTTGCTTCAGCTAATCTTGCGATCTTTTGTTTTAGCGGTAGGAATTAAATTGTATATGAGTAAAGGTTATTGTTGTAATTCCAATGAAAATTATTCAAATAACTTATTTAACCTCGCACTGAGAGAATTGAAGATTAAAAAAAAAAAATCGGAAAGTTATTGGTTTTACTCTGGTTGGCAAAAATTGAGTTCTCAGCAGATCTCGACGGTTTTTGCCAGAAAGCGTTCCTAATAAATTGTATATGTATGCGTGTGTTTTATGTGTATGTGTGTGTGTATTTCACCCTTTTATAATTTTTGAACATCTGAACAGAATCAAACCAAATTGGTGACGTTCTATAGAACGTACCTGAACTTAGATTCCAGTAAATTTGAATCGATTCGAACCGGTAGATTTGCTACTTCGCACTTGCGATCAACACACATAAAAATTTATTTAAGTTTACACGTAAAATATTTATACAAAAAATTTTACATTTCACTGTTTATGTTGGGTTTCAAAGGCATTTTATATTTATTTATGATGGATGTCCAGGGTAACTTTTCTGACAATACAAAACGTCGTGTACAAAAATTTTTTCCAACTAAAGTCATGGCATTTTTCCTATACGGTTTCTATACATGCACCGTTTGTTAATACAATAGAAATTCATGCATTTCATGAAAAACTTAATCGCACAAATTCTAAAAACTGTAACAAAACATAGAAAAATTGATTTGTTCGGTGATGGCATTCTCATCAAAACATTAACAAACATTTGAAATTTTTTCATATTTTAATTTGTATAAAAATTTCACTTTTTATATATAATTCAACTTAATATAATAATAAAATGATTTCGAAAAAGTCTCAATTTTTTAACTAAGAAAAATATATTTAAATTAATATGGAGCGAATGATTTTAGTTTGAGAAAAATGCAATTAAAATTCACTTTTATAACATTAAAATAACAGTTTAACAGTTAACATTCGAGTTATTTACACTCCAACAGTATTGATACAATTTCTAACGAAAATTTTGAGTTGGAGAAATTCGAATACAAATAAAAATATGCATTTTGAATTTGTAATCAATACAGTTCATCTAATGATTTAATAATGTTTTGGCATCACTTGGATACTTGGAATTGGATGGAATTTAAATAATAAAAAAAAAATATCACACAAAAATGTTTATCCCAAATAGTTTCTTGTCGTTATACAAACCGGAACAAAATGAAAACATTTTGAAATTAATTGAAATTCCTTAACTTGGTTTCACGAAGAACAGAATAGAAAATACAAACGGGCAAATTAGAATTTTTTAACGGTTTGTAACAGAGATAAAATAAACCTGATTAAAAGCAAATTTTTGTGGTAATAAAATTTAATTTTTTTTACAAGAATATCTTTTATGGCCGTTGGCAGAAGTGATAAAAGTTCGATAAAATGCAAATTGTTGTGATTTAAAAATTAATTTATTTACATATTTTTTACAAGAATATATTTTGGCGGACTTTACAAGTTTTTGTCAATATTTTTATCGAATGCATGAAAATTAGCATGTCTTGAAGAGTTCCACAAAAATGTTATTTTATTGCATAAATATTTTGAACACAATAATTAATTTAAATGTAATTGTAGCATGATTGCCCATATCGGTTCGCTAAAACAATATGGAAGTTAGTGAACTGTAACTCTCACTGACATGAAACGAAACTTGGTTGTATATTTTGCGGTTCCTGCTAAGAAATTTGCTTGGTAGAAGTTTGTTATTTTGGCGAAAAAAAAAAATCATTTATTTTGTTGCACAGTGTGTTAAATTACGAACAATTCCCGTAAAGATCAATTCACAAAAAGTATATTTTTTAACAACAACTAAATTTAAGCGGGACTAAAATTCAATAAATTAAACAGGAAAAGTACGGAAAAATTTAGGGTTGATATAAATCGTTCTCATATATTATTTTCCTCACAACATTTCTCTACACGCAAGACTATTCTCACATTCAATTAAGCCACCTAATAAAAATTAATAAAAAAATAAAGATGAGTACGAATGACGGCAGAGTAGCGCCATCCAAGGATAGCTTTTATGCATTGAAGCACTCAAGATCATTTGGCAAGCGTTTTATAGCGTTTTCTTTTCTGAAAAACATGTAAAATTTCTTTATTTGTGGAATAAATTTGTTAAATAGTGAAAAATTTGTAAAATAGAAAAAAAATTGTTAAATAGTGGCAGTTTGGAGAAGCTTTCAGACAGGAATTACTTTTCGTAACTGATAATGGATGAATTTCTAATGAATTCCTTAATTTCAAATATCGGAATGATGCCATTTTCTACTAAAAAGTGTAAAAAATGTTGCACTCTTTTCCAGAAAAGAAACCAGCTTTGGATAATCCATGTGATTGCATTAAGGCGTTTTGATATATAAAATGTTATAATTTTTTCTAACCTAACGGCTATCTAATCCCAAATTTGTTAAAATTGATCTTTACTAATAGAACAATTAAAATAATTAATTTAAAAATGCAGTCTACTGTGCTATTGCACCGTTATTAATCATTTACATAAGCGTTAAACTTTTTGCAGCATTTCTACTTCTCAAATTCATGATCAGTAGTCCATTTACAAAAAAGAATTATTTACAGTAAAATATTTATTGTTTTCTTTTTTTTCTATTTCTATTGGCTTCTTTTTTCCACATTGTGATCACAGTTGATCACCACTAGCAGACGTTAAAAGAGAATTCAATTGAACCTCTTATATTTTAGCATGATTGTGGCGCAAAGAATTTTAATACTCTTTTTAATGAGTACAGAATATTTTACTTGAAGTTGGAAAATAAAAATTTACATATTAATAGAATTGAACAAAAAAAAAAAAAATAATAATAATAATAATAATAAATAAACAAAAATGATGGATTAATAAAAACAAATTTAACTAAACTCAGAAATTGCTCGCACTTTAACAAGGTTCACTAGACCATACAGTAGCTCTCCTTTAAATATATGCCAAAAAAGTATTGTTTTTCTGACAGACTACACTGTGTAACAATACTTTTGAAATTACTTAACTTAATACGAAGATAGAATTGCGTAGATCATTTAGTAATTTTTACAATTTCGATTACACCATCAAAATCGAAAGTTACTGATAAAATAAAATGTTGCTGATACCAAACAACGCGGAAAGTCAATAAATTCCCTCTGTCTGGTTGAATATAAAATATACAAGGCAATATCAGAACACAAAAGACTTAAGTAACAGACTTGCCCAAGTCAACGTATGAAAATGTTTGAAAACTTTTTTTCACAAAATACCCAAATTGTTTCAAGAAAACCTGCAAAGCTCAAAACAAACAATCTCTTTTTTTACTTCACTGCAAAATGTTTGCAATATTTTAATTAATGAGTGGCAAGTAGAACACTTGTTAACTTAATTTTTTAATAACAATGAGGTTCGTATTAATATGCCACAACATATAATAACAGATAATAATGAAAATCTATTGCCAATAATAAATTTTGTAAACAATAGACGCTGACAGCTTGTGGTTAAACGAAACAAATTATTATCTTAGGCAAATGTGAAAACAATCAATTAATTAAACTAAATTCATCCAATTAAATTTATGGGCGTGAGATCAATATTTAACCTTATTTAAATGGATTTAAATAAACCAAGCGGTTTAGCAATCAATTTCACTTTTCGAGCCAGATTTAAAGAAAGTCGTACTTCAACTTGAATGATAGAATGAGTGTTAGATTTTCGAAGCTTCTTTTTCTTTTCATAACGTTATTTATATAGATATTTTATTTAAGAGTTTACGTTTGTGGATAAAAAAATTTGGTTCACTTACCAAATATCTTGAGATGCTGATACTAAAAGTTGCACACAATCTAAACAACCTCTGGCTGCTGCATAATGCAGAGCTAATGCGCCTCCATTGGGCCTTTCAACAGATGAAATACTGCCCGAGTGCATTGAATCGGAATATGTTTCCAATTGATGGGAATGCATTTTTCTATTTTTGTTACTGCTGCTGATGTTGTTCTTTTTATTATGACTACTACTGCTGTTGTTGTTGTTGTTGTTGTTGTTGTTGCTAGTGTTGGGTTGATTAAAGCTTTGAAGATTGTTGGCGTTTAATTGAGGTGGCGCGTATTCATTGGTTGTTCTGCAATTAAATAAAAATATTTTTTATTGCCGTAGTGTTTGTTACAAAATAAAACTTTAATGGAATTTGATTTCTTTTTCAATCAGCACTAAAGTATGCTTCTATTTTCGTTGTGATACAATATGTAACAAGTAGTTTGAATGTGTAAAAATTATTGCTGCCTTTTCGGAAATATATATAAAAAGAGATTTCAACAAAACAAAAGACTTAAGCCAAGAGCGTGAATTAAGATCGTTTTAATTCGCAATACGAGACATGTTACACTTTGCAGAGTGACGTTATATAGATAGACGCCTGAAAATATATAATATATAAACATAAGATATATCGTTCCCTAAAATATAAACGGCCGCAACTGTTATTTTTGCATATAAAATTAATAAAAATGCTAGTAGACAAATATATTCTTAAATCGTAAATTGAAATTAATAACGATATCAATAACACATAGAATTTTTTTTATGAATTTAATACTACGCAATTTTTTCCACAGAACGAACCCTGAAAATAGTCCCATGCTGCGAGCTACTTCTGCAGCTCCAGTACTTTTGCCCAAATAAATCATAAAAATGAATGCTCATATACTATAAACCTAATATATATCGTCTCCTAAAATACAAAAAGCCGTAGTTGAAAAAAAGTCGAAATGGATCTTTCTTTCTGCTTTTTTGCTGTTTACTCGATGATCTATAAATAAGTTTTCCTCAATAACTTTTGAGTCCTCTTCAGTTATTTTTGCATTTAAAATTAATAAAAATGTTAGTAGATGAATATATTCTTAAGTCGTAATTTATAATTAAATACACTTGAGCTTTTTATGAATTTAGAGAAATTTCTCCATGGAAAGAATCCATTGTTAATTCAATGATTACAGAAAACAGTCGAATGCCGCGAGCAACTTCTGCGTTAATATTTTATAGAAATTAAAACTTTTCCTCTAATAAAAGACAAAGGAGGCTTTTAGTTTTCAATGTAGTTTTTCCCTTGAATCAGGTCTTAGAGTATGAACTCTGCATCGTGCACGAGCTAAGTGCATAGTGTTAATAGGACAGAGAAATTGAGATGGGAAAAATAGGGAATTTGATGTTGTTATTTTTACTCTTCATTTCCTCGGCAGCGACGAAGGAGGTTGGAATAAAAATCGTAGCGTAAATATAAAGTTCTCTTAACTCTTTAGTTTTAATTTTAGTTTTGCTGATAGTGTTTTTTACCAAATTTTTAAAAATTTTGAATTTCCAATTGGAGGTGGAAAAATGCCAAAAGAAGAAGTGATCAAAGAATTCTTGTTATGACCTTTATATATTTTTAAGCTTTTTATTTATTTAAGTGGAAGAAATGTTTAGTAAAGGTTGGCTGATTATCTGCAGTAGCGCCACTGATATGCGGTTAGGAAACGGTCGATTGATCATTCTAAATTGTTAATAAAATCTGGGAGAAATGAGGAGGATTAAAATTGAAACTGAAGAGTTTAAGACGATATTTCTCAAAATTTTATTTCTTTTATAAATCAAGCAAATCATAGAGCAACAAGAAACGGTCGATTGATCACTTTAAATTTTTAATAAAATTTGGGAAAATTTAGCGCGACTAAAGTTGCAACGGAGGAGTTTAAGACGACATTTCCCAAAATTTTATTTCTTTTATAAATCAAGCAAATCATAGAGCAACGAGATAAAAATAAATAAAATTTTAGCAATGAAATTTGTTTATTATTGGTAAAGAAGAAGTTTATGGAAGCACACTGTTACAGACTGACACACTAATATATGTATGCAAATAACGATCAACATCATATTAATTCTCCTTTTTAAAAAATGTAATGTATGAATGAAAGGAATGTAAAAAAACACGAACATTTTTCAATAGGCACTGCTTTTATGCTTTCAATAGTGCAGATCACAACCCCTATAAGAAGATGGCGATTTGATGATCTGTGAACACCAATTAATCGTTAATATGGAACTGCAAGTCCAAATAAACTGAAGCCTGTTCCATCACCATCGTTTCCTACTTTTTCTTTTTTAATTTCAAATTCAGTTTACTTACAAGTAAAAGTTATTTAAATGTTATGCGCTCTCTTTAGCACTCTACACCGGCAAAATGTTTGTTAAAAGATAAAAAATAACGTACCAAAATATATATACAATTTTATGTACACAATCGTACATGTTTAACAAGCTTATGCATTCACTAACTCACACTTCTGACTAAAATAAATTATTTGCACTTTTTACCAGATAAGATTTTCTGCTCGTCAGGTGCCCAAATATTTAATTAACGTTAGTGAATAGAATATGAAGCCAACACAACGAAAAGTTATTTTTCTTATTTTACTTTTGATAAGACAACTTTACATTTACATGCTCTACTAATGACAACATATTATGTATTTAATTTTGTTGTTATTTTTTCGTTTGTTATGTAGAGTGAAGCAAAAAGTCTCAAAATATGTCTTGTTCTATTGCCTTGGAAAACTAGTCAGAGGAATTGTTGGAAAATTAAAAGTAAAAATTTTTGTATTTACACTTTTTATAGGCCTAGAACAATTTAAATTAAGAAAGCAGAATATTATCAAAAAGGAATCATTTATTTAGATTCTACTTGAATGCCGGCGCGTAGAGGGTAAAAGACAATGCAAGCACTCTACAAAGTACGTTGCAGCTCCTATTTTGAGCCTCTTTAGGACCAAAGCAGTACTGCTTTAAGAGTTTGCAAAACTTTCTTTTACCATCTGCCTATTTTTTCTAAGATCGGATCTACATTATAAGCGTTTCGTGGGCATTGAGAGCAAGCAAATTCCTTCTGTCAAAAAAAAAAGTTGTTCCTCATATAGAGTCTAAGACTAGTGAACTTTTCGACCAAATTATTCTTTGATTGAATTGAAATGATTATGCACTTCATTCTGTTTTACTGAATACAAATGGTTTCTCTGCAAAACTATTTTAAAGAGAGTTCATTTAATATCTATTTGTTTTGCCTTTAAATCACATCAGATTTTAAAATGTTATTGCACTCTGCCAGATTGAGATCAAATTAAGTTTCAAAAGCGTCTGATAACCCTGACTTATATTCCACTTTACTAACTGAATGATTTCATAATAAATACTCACACAATAATTTATTATATATTTTCAAATAAATTGTTAATGCATTTTTAAATACATTTTGAATGCAATTGTAAATATGAACTACTCGTATATGATATTATTACCTCCTGGCCTAGTTAAACAACTTAATTGAACGTTAACTGCTATTACAAAATAACTTATTTGGCTCATTCATAAAACTTTTTTTATGAAGAGTGGCATTAAGAGAAAATGATTTTTTTCTTTTTGTCAGTAATTCGATGGCACGTGAACAATTGAAGACGACTTAAATAAGTTTTGCACATGCTTTTTAAGCTGACTGGGGTGCAGAGTCACTAGTATTCCAAAGAACTATTGAAGCACAGAAAATATATTTGAGCATACAAATATTAAATGTCTTTTTCGATTTGCTTTTAATTACGGACGATGTTACCAAAGTTTATGAGCTACCCGCATGCTTACAAGTCAGTTTAAATAGCCATAGTCATGGTAGATTAACCATAATTTAATAATAATCATTCTCCCAATCATTCCTCATTTGATAGGAGTTGTATGGCAATAAATGGTTTCCAAATAATATTACCAATTATATTAATACAACAATTTTTTTTTTGCAATATTCAACAAGACATAATGATTGTTGTTTTGCTTAGCACTTACAACAGCCTTGTGAATGCGCTAAATGTTTTCGCTAATTTAAAAGGCTTTTTTCGTACAGGATATCTCTCAAGAGTGTCATTCGATTGTAAGTGGTGAACTATAACACATTGTCAACGTTTTTAGAACGACGCAAATTTAATTTCTAACAGTTAGACCATTCCTACTTAAATACACACCATATACACACACATACACACACAACTTCTGTCAATTAATAAAATAAAATTTCATAATTTATTTCTTCTTCGAAGAGTCGCATAAATTTAAACTTTCATTGAAATACTTTAATGACTAGAGAAAAATTTTCTTTCAAAACATTTAAATAAAAACGGAAATATGTTTATAAAAAGAAAACAATTCATTGTGATAGAAAAACTGACATTTCTAACACACACTAAAGATCTTTGTTATTGAAAACGAGATCATATTCATTAAATATTTTATATTTAGATAATCATACAAAAACAATAGATAATAATTTTGTGTATCTTGTTGATAATTCTTTTTATTTTTAATAAAAGGACAAGTTAAAAAGTTTCTTTCACAAATTGTTAACGTTGGTGATACGGGCAAAATAGTATTGAAAGGCCGATCAAGTTTGTCTTTTCATTTCTTTGATTTTTCCCAATAATTTCAATTATCTTCAATATTGTTATTTTTTCTTATCTTTTTACTATTTCTTATGTTAGTGAAAGGTTTTTTCAAATAATTTGATAACATGTCACTAAATTCGAAAGCTTCCTTCGATTCTTCAGTGCATTTTGTAAATTATTGTAACAAAATAATATTGAAAACAAAATACTACTGGCATACTTTTTTGATAATATTAGAGTATTACTTCGTTCGTAAACTTTTAATAAGGAACTGCAATACACCATGAAGTTCTACAAAAGAGGCATTAGCTTTTCGTAACTCCTCACTTGCTATGACCCTGCCAAAATCGAGACTACTCGTTACAAGCTTGTAAAGAGTACTCCACAAGGGACCAAAAGTAGTTCAAAGTAATCCAAATATAGGGCAAAAACATGCTCCATTTTGCATTACAATGTCCTAGGAAAGGACCATGTAATCCCAAAATATATTACGTCAGAATAATCCAAAAGCTAGTCCAAGTAACTACTCCGCACATTATAAACGCAGGGTTAGTCTTGAATTTACTTCACAACAACAATTTTATACTTTTACCCCGCGGAATATAAGCAAATTCAATTGTATTTTTTTAATCATGAGTTGCGAGTATTGACAAATAAATATTTTTATTCATCATGGTCCATGTTTGCATTACATCGGACCATGTTGTTGTTACTACTCCTTTTTACTTAAAACGGATCATGTACTCCAATAATATCTTCAGGGGATTAAAGGCGTCATAGTGCCAGTGAAATGATAATTCCCTTTTGCCTTAAGAAACGTGGAACAAAAAAAAAAAATTCAGTAAAATAAGACATGAAGAAAAATAATTAAAGGGCAATACAGGGACTTAATAAAAGTGTATTACCATCAGTTTGATATAATTCTCGTACACTTCTTCATAATAGAATTGGTACAATTGGAAACAGTTATCCCATTTAACTGAAGTCATTTGACAGTAAATAAAATTACACATGAATACTGATGATGAAAGTGTAGCGGCTTCTGAAAACAGCTGTGTTGCTCTGCTTTGTAAGTTGAATATATAAGAAAACTTTGGCTTTTGCTATGGAATATTTACCATATCTTTTTAAATTGAAAATATTTTTCGAATAATTCGCCTATAAAATCAAATGTTATATTTCAGTTATATTTTTATTATAAATTGGAAAATTTTGTTTCTTCGAACACATAAAAAAAAAATTTCAAAATACTCTTATATAGACATTATTTTAACAATTGAGTAGAATATTTTTTTTTAAGACCAAAGTCTTATTCTTAATCTATTGATATATAAAGCAAATTATTCTCCGGGTTCCAAGACATCGTTTTCTGACGGACACAAGATTGTTGAATATCGTAAAGCAACCCTCAACTTTCTATTTTTGTAAGTGTATTTTTTTTATTCACGACTGAAATAAAAAAACCGAAAAGCATTCAGTCTACCGCTGGGCAGGGATGTCAAATGTGGCGATCTTAAAACTTGGTTGGCGTCCTGATTTTTTAGCATTTTTTAAAATTGGATTTATTGTTGGTTAAGACTCCTTTCGGAAATCGAAGTGTCAAAATGAAAGTATAAGATAATTTAACTTTACTGTGATATTTTCAAATGTGTTGACTAGAGTGTTTACAATAATGGGATGGACCAAAACTCATCTTCAAACTGTAATAATTTTTAGTTAAATTTTTTGGGAATTATCCTTTTTAATAATTCTATTTAAATTGAATCATAGTGGTGCTTTTGTCCCAAATTTTACAAAACATTCAAAGTGATCAGAGCAGTGATTGTAACTTGTTTTTATTCGTATTTCACTGCTATTGCAGATTATCGGGTAACCTTTAGCCAACATAGACTTAGTAGTTATTTCAAACTTTCCTCTTTCCTGGCTTTATTATTCTATATTAGCTGGCTTTTTCAAACTCTACAACTTTCGTTACTTTACGGAGTTAACACCAACAGAATGTTGGCGTCTAGACAAGACAATCTTCTAGGCCACAAGTATTTTTGAAACACTAATTTCTGGTTGACAAGCTGCTCATTAGAAAGCACAAGTTGCTGCTGCAATTGACTCTGCGAGTGCCGCATATTCTGTGCATTTACAGACAACATTTAATGATGACATTGAAATTTTCCGCCTGTCTTTGAAAAGTAGGTGAGTATATTTTGAATTCTTTTCTTAAAAGAATTTAAGAGAAAAATCATTTAATTCTTACTTTTGCGATTTACTGAAATGTATTGAATAAAATTTAATTTTTTCTTATACTTTTTCTGGCTAAAAACTGCCTCGAAATGTATGACCACATATTTAGACGGGCATGAAGCAATTTATAATTGTTGTGTTACATAAAAATGTTTAATTAGGTGTTGGCATATAATTTTAATTAATTTCTGTTTTGCTTAAAAATCAAAATTCATTTCATGAACTTATTCACAATTCACAAACTTAAAGATTTCGTAAACATTTCACTTTTTGCAGTTGTTTTGGATTGGGAAAAAAACAAAAAGAAAAAAAAAACAAAGATTAAGCATTAAAATTCAAAGAAGATTTAGTTTTTGTTTTCGTTTTTAAGCCAATCACTTTGTGTGGAAGTGAATTTGTCTGGAACTGAAATGTTGAGTTTTGTTCAAATACAAATCACAGATACTCACATATACCTTCGCTTATGTAAATAAATATGTGTGTACTCGTATGTATGTATGAGTGAGTGAAATACTAGCAGAATTATAAGCCAAAGATTAAAACACTAAACAGAAAACCGTTAATAAATCATGTTAATGGCGAAATTGTTGGTTGTGTACATATTTACGGTGTGAATAAATGAACAAGCAGATATTGTTTATGTTTTAAGCCAAATTCAAATTTTTCTCTTAATGTTTTTATTTAATTTGTGACATGAATGAAAAATGACGCGTATACCCAAGAAATGCTGCTGGAATTGAAAAATCTTCAAATTGAATTTAATTAAAAAATAGAATTTTTTTTAATCGGAATTGTCGTTTACAACTTTTTAATTTTAATATCGTGCTGATTTCTGTACCCAAAATTCAGTTTAAAAAAGAATCGATTGATCACTTCCCCCAATTTTATTGCAAAATATATATTTTGGTCTGCGGTAACCAACACATGATTCCTTTGCAACTAAGAATAACTTTTAGTACTCATAAACTGATGTCGACTGACTTTCCCTAGTGCTTTGGAGTATTTATCATGCCTTTTGACATTTAAAACACTTTTCGAACAATCAGCGTATAAGCATTATATTTAATTTGAATGATTTATTTTTACACGGATTACGTTGGTTTCAGAGAACTCAGACATCCTGCTAAATAATTTATTTCAATATATTTTGTTATTTGCTCTTATGAACAGTAAACAATTTGTTTTACTAAGTTAGAAACATAACATGATTACTGCTTAGCTACTGTAGTCATATTATGGTTGCGGCAAAAAAGTTGGAACTCCTATTTTTTACAACTCGCCAATCTCTTGGTATAAGAGCCTATTGGAAAAAATTATATTATTTAGTGCATGAAAATATGCCTTAAGAATATGAATGTTACACCTAAGATTGTATGCCAACTTCTGGTTTGCATATCAATAGTAATAAACAGCGCTGTACCTGAATTAAAGTTGATTACAAAACATGTGACACATTCACTGCCTGTTCCACGATGCTGAGAGTTAGTTGAGATCCCGAATTAGGCCATGAGTTTCAGACATGAAAATGATATTGAATTTTTGTGATCTGCTTTAGTGCAGGATCGTGTCACTTGTTGTCGGCTTATCGCAATAGTAAAGGCATAGCACTGGTCGCTGGACATAATCGACTGCGATTAACACCGAAATGTACTAAAACAGAAGAATAAGACATCCTTCTTCCTCGGTACCTGCAGCAAAAAATTAACCTGCCAAATATAAACTAAAAAGAGCGCGACAAAATTTTCTATCTTCTGATTAGCCTTCATCTGTCCTCTTAAACTATTGCCTTCTTTCTACTTCTGACGCAATGTAGGGGTCATGCCCTCAGCACTAGTCCAAAAAAAAACCGTTCCTTCGCACAATTAAATTTAAAACAAAATAATGAAAACCAACAACTGAAGTTATAAGAAACACAAACTTTATTTATTAGCAGAAACATGTTGTCATTCGCAACAATATTTCAAAAATATTTTTCCATGTATGACAAGGCTTAAGCCGAACAAGTAACGAAACAATATGAAGCCAAGTGCGCTACGTCGTTTATCTAGTTCAATATCACAATTATTTATCGGTTATACTGAGTCAAAATGACACAAAAAAGTAACCGGCTCACTTCGTTCAGTTTACTGATTCGTTCATGAACGACACAGCTGTAGTGGCTAAAAAATATTTCTATAAATTTCATTTGGGCTTTACCAAACCGTTAGTAAGCTTTAGCCAAAGATTTGAGAAGTTTCAATCCTGTCTTCTTATGCACAGGCTTTCAGGAACCACTTGAGAATTGAGAAATGATTTTCAAAATAAATGATATGAAACTTAAGCAAATAAAAACAACAACAACGAATTATTTTTATTCGCCATAAATCTATTTGTTCACTTCTCTATATTATTACAAATCCATCGGCTAAAAGTGAAAGTATTTAAATCAATTTCACAAGAGTTTTGTGCTTAACAACAGTTTTGCTGCCACTTGGCGCACCTTCCCCTTAAATGTTTCAGTTTTTCTTTCATAATCAAGTTTTGCGCAAACTAAATTAAATAGTTTTTTTTTTCAACTTAAATTTAATTTTCTGGTGTTTGTACTAAATATTTGCATGAGGTGTTTATAAAACTGTTTTTCGTTACCTTAATTTTATGGCAACATCGCGACATTTCACACATGGCACCTGCTTATTTATGAGCAACATTTCCATGGCTGTTGGCATAATCAGGGAATTGTATGATGAGTCTGTTTCACTTGTTGTAAAATTTATACGTTCTACTGGTTTTAAGTTAAGGCTGGAGTTTTTATTTGGCGTGGAAGAGTCTTCGGCTCCTCCTAAACCGCGTTTACTAAAATAACCCAAATGATCTTCTACACTGGAGTGGGCATTGAATAAAATACGTTCATATTCAGCCACATCACAATCACTTAGAGATAATTTTTGCTCAAAAACGCGTGGCCTTAAGGCCGTCTGCTTAAGCAGTTCCATTCTTTTGTGACGCAATTCAATCGAAAATATTAGACGCACGCGCACAAAACGTTTCAAACGCTCCTGAGACGCTTTCAAATTTGCCCGTTTTATTTGACGGTGATTTTGTTTTAATTCAAGTTTTTCTAAACGCGTTAACGATTTCGTACTGATGTTATGAGGTGAAGCACTGTAATCGCTTAATGCCTGCAAATCCAAATTAGAACGATGCTTTCGCCAGGGCACTAAATCAAAGTGACCAAAACGTTTTTCACAACTTTCGCCCACAGAGGACCAGGGATGGAAGTTTTCTTTGGCCTTGTTATAGCACAATATCCAATCGGACGAGGACGAGGACGAACCTGTGGACGAAGATGTTTTTGTGTTTGTTGTTGTTGTTGTTGTTGTAGAAGAAGCAGCTGACTTTTGACTAGCGTCTTTGTGGCGCCTCAATGCTGAATTGACCAACTTATTTTTACAACTGACTTGTGGTTTATGATACAATCTGTAACGTGGCACCAGTTTCTTTTCTAACATGCGTGTATCCAAACCGTATTCGGTACGCAATAGTTCCACTTCTTTTGTTGAGGCTGCATACTGCGCTCCATGCCACAATGTTACCGGAGCACTATTTTTATTTGTTGCTATTGTACTGTTGGATAGAAAACTCTCACGGCGGGACATAATCTAATTAAAATCAACTTTGTAATTTTAACTGCACTTCTTTGGTGGTGTTCTCTTTTTTCCCTTTTTTCTTTTCTATTTCATTTTTTGTTATTAATAATTTTTATTCTAAACTCATTATTAGTTTCCGGTCTATGATTTTTGGGTTTCCGTTTTATTAATACGAATATATTCTTATATTTATTTGTTTTGGTTTGCATCGGTACGCGCACTTGTTCATTTGTTAGCCGGAGCGAACAGAGCCGGACGTCTGTTCGTTGTAACGTGTTTTCAAAAAATGATGACAAACTATTTGAAAATGTATGCAAAACCCCGCTGCCACATTATTAAAACCTTAAATTTACATTTAATTCAGTTAACAAACGCTCATACACGTATTTTGGTTTTTTGTATTGTTTCCAGAGTAAAAAATACATTTAATATTTAAATGTTTGTTGCTTTTTTTGGGAGTATATTTCTGCTCTTTGACTTGTTGCCTGTGATTATTTCATATACGTTTCTGTCGTTTTACTCAGTTGATTCGTTCGTGGGGTCGCTCATTAGTTAGTCCATTATTTCTTTTCTATTGTTATTGTTTTATTTGTGTTTTCTTACACTCTTTAGTTTCTTAAATGCTTTTTAATAACACAATGCAACAAGAAAAACAACAAAAATATTTCTGATGTGGTGTGGTTTGTTAAGGTGCTGTGGTCAGAGAAGATAATAGAAGAGCAACAAATTCGTGTGTAACATGTGCATCAAAATAATATATAAAAACAAATAATCAACAACAAAAATAAGGTTAAAATTAATTGTTCTTTATTTGAGCCCTTGTGTGTTGGTTGACGGCACTGCAGCTCGAAGACGGCAGGTCCGCTTTTGTTTGGAAAATTATGTGTTCGATGTCGAGTTTTATTCTGCCACTAATTACGAGAACAGTTCAAATTTGGAATTATAATTATGAAGGTGCGATAAGATTTGGGCAATTAGTTGGCCAAACCAACTCGCTTTCATGTTGTGGTAAAACACAAAGAAAATTCTTAGGGCACGATCACACTTGGCAGCCATTTTCCCAAAAAAGCGTAACCACTAAATGCTAATGAAAAACATTTTGATTGAGACAAGAGTTCGTTGGGATAAACTGTTTCCAACAGTAGTGAATTCCATGACTGAGTAGGGAGTAGAACCTGATCTCTTAGGCTTCGTAGTGCAAGTGTGAGTCATAATTATGTAAATCACCATATGCTAGGGAAATGTATATAAAATTGCACAAAACCAAATTTCAAAATATTTTACTCTCTTTTTCAGACTATTCGTTTTGGTTTTGCATACTAAAATAAATATTTTGAAAGGAAAAATAAGCTGCTATTTCTGTGCGTTTACTCAGCGAACAAATTTATAAATTCGATTTTGCTTTTCCATAAATTTCACAAACGAAAAGTTATTTACAAAATTAGAGCCTGTAATTTTACAATGAAAACAGAGAGTCCTACTTGCCCTCATTCCAATTAATATGAAAATTTCTTTATTGCTCATCACAAATAATATTTAAAAACAAAAAATAACCTGATAGAAGAAGGATTAGATAACAACAAAAAAAATTCAAATTGTCCCAAAACAAAAGGAAACTTTAATATTTATTTGCAAACCACCTTCAGAAATTGTTATTTTTAATTTTCTCTCAAATTTTCCACATCATGAAATATTCACACAAATCATGGGGGCAGTAAACACCGACTTGAAACCGCAAAGCCCCTGAGTTATTGTATTGAAATCTAACCAACCAAATGTTTTACACAAATTTTGTTTGCAGACTTAATTGATGGTTTTTAACACGAGGCGATAAAGTGTTAATATTGAATGCATTGTTTCCATCAAATAAAAATTCATAAAAAAATATTTTGTTCACACACATGCCTTCAAACGTACTTGCACACATGCGCACATTGACCATTAAAAATTGATATAAATAAACTACTTTGCTTTTGTTTGATAAAGTTAATAGCCCTCGAATGCTAATAATGCATTTTCTAAATATTTGATTTTATTTGAAATTAATTTTAAATTTATATTTTGGATTGCATTGAATATCAAAAGATGACTTTCAAACATGACACTAAAACAAATAAATAGTTGAAATATAAAAAAGTTTAGTCAAATCTAGAGAATATTATTTTCAAGGTTATTCATGGATATGACAAAGAGATCTATTGTTGACTTTTATTTACATTAAAAAAATTAAAATTAGCGAGTTCGGAGATAAATAAAAACCATCAAATAACATAAAGTGTCGCAACTAACAAGTATTCTGGGTCGTTAAGACATGACTTAATGCTGATGCAGATAATCAGTCTGATTGTTTAAGTTGTTGGCATTTAGGCATAAGACGTTTTTTGTACCAGATTAAAGTCACACGCAAACTACAAATCTACTACAAAAACACATCTTCAGGGTATATGCAAATGCTTTAAGGTGCGGTCACATTTGGCTAAATATTTGACTAAATATTCCTGAAAAATATATTGATTCAGACGAGTGTTTATTGGGCTAAATCAAATATAATCAAAATATATTTCATTAGTGTTTAGTGGTTAAGTTTTTAAGGCAAATGTTTGCCACGTGTGGCCATACCTTTACACACAGGGTGCTACTGGCTGAAGTAAAAAGAGTAAAAAATAGCTACAACCAAAGTCATTATCCTCTAATCTGCCTTCATTCGTCCTCTCAACACTGTCCCCTCCTTACCCATTTCCAAAGCAAAGTACTGCATGTGTAGAGGTCGTTCCCTGAGTGTTGGTCATACTCTTAAAAAAAGTAATTTCAATTTTTGTTAAAATTGTTTGCAAACGAAACAAAGCTTTTTGTTGTATTAAAAAATTATTATGAAATTAATAAAATTGATTTAAAATATTCTCAGGCTTTTATATTGTAGAAAAGCAGGTTCATTTTTCATAAACATTTTTTTGTTGTGGATCGGTATCCCTACTCAAGCAATGCGACGTGCAGGACTTGTTTGTTTCAAAAATTTCACTTTTTAATCCCCAATTGTATTTAAAAGATAAAAGTATTTTATTTTTCCTTTGCAATAAAAAAAAGAATTTATATATTTATGCTTGATTTGGATAGATGATGACTCAGGAAGTTTTCAAATTGCTTGTGTAACGCATAATATGGAGTATCACCTGCTTATTATTTGTTCCCTTATTTATTTACTGCCTGGACCCAATAAATATAAAAAAAAATTAAAAATTGTGTTCTTGTTCTACGATCTGATACGTTTTAAGAGAGAAAAATGTTGAACATAAAACAATTTTATGCAGTTGTAACATAAGAGCCGCAAAACACTCTGTCAAATCTTACTAAAGAATTCAAAGTGATCAATAGAGGGGTTTTAGCCAGTTCCTATGCGCATTTCACTGGGGCTAATGCAGATCATCAAGGAACCTTTACACAACATTTCTTAGAATAACTAAAGATATTTACTATAAAATAGAATTCGGCCATTATGTATTTAAAATCCTTGTGTTGCCATTTGATTATTTTATTTTATGTCCAAATTTCTGAATATTTTTCTTCCATTTTTATTTCTAATATTATGTTGCCGTTAAATTGTTTGGTGTGAATGATAACCGCTAGTTATTTGAAATTTCTCTGGGTCTGAAAAATCAATACATTATAAATTGTTAATATTTGAAACTTCTGGCCTTGCGGTGGTTATGCAATGGATTCGTAGGGGTACTCAATATTATATATATTTACAATATCTCTTTTGAGTTAAACTCTAATAAATTTCAACCAACTTTAAAAATTTCAGAATAAAATTTTTATTTTAATTATTAGTTAATAATAAGTTCATATATATATACACGTTCACACGCATACACATGTATATGTCATTTCAGAGTATGCGTGTTCACCAGAATAGTTGAGTAATCGCCACAATATGCATTGAAATGTAGAAAATATAATACAACAACTCGTGTGTCTCTTTGTTGCTCTATGGTCAACAGCAGTGTTACCAGTTTAGTTTTGCTGCAGCAGCTTAAATCATTTTGTTTTCTTTTTATTACAATTTTTGGCATTTTTCTATTTATTTGTTTTTGCATTTTCAACATAATTAGAGCAGATTCGTACGGTGTGTTATCATGTCCTAATAGAGTGTATGTAATGTTTTTGCCATCAAATTACTTCTTTAGAAGCTACAGAATTGTTATACTTTTTTTAAGACACTTCTCGTACACCGATACATGTTTTTTATTATTCTATTTCACAGGGTTTTTTGAGTTCTTGTGATAGGCCTCCTGTTCAGGATAATAGTAAGGAAAGAATTTTAATAGCTTTCTAGACAATAAAATATTTTTATACGCTTCCCCATAAGTGGTAAATGGTATATATAAGTTCGTCATTCCATGTTTAATTTCCACAATATTTATAAGCGACCAAATAAAGTATATATATCCAGGGTCCTTATATATAGGGAAGTCGAACAAGCGATGCTCGTCTGTCTGCGCGTGAAAACGGCTTTTCCGAACCCACAAAATACTTATATCATTAGGTTTCGGACTGACGTATTGGATATAATCCTAAATCTGTTGAAAGTCTACAAATTTACATATGATTCCAGAAATGGAAACTTTAAGCTTATATTTGGTATATAAAAGTTGCTGATTTTTGTTTTTAAATTAATTAAAATTAGTTATACCTCAGAAATAATTAAAATGGTACGGAAAATAAATAAAAAATCAATAAAACAATTCCAGAGTTGGACAATTTGAACTTGTTGTAAACTAACACACGCACATCGGAGAAACACGTATAAGATTCCGCACTACCAAATACTGAACTTTTACTTGTTTTTTGTTGTTTTTAAATCACATCCTCTGCAAACTAAAGTATTTGCAGGGAAGTATTATGAATAAATTATGAAATATATCCAAACATCTTGTAAATATTTAAAAGGGATACAAAACCAACATATTTTTCTAGAATTTTCCATATCATTTTACCAATTTTTAGCATTTTGTAAACCAATTTAGCTTTAACGTTATTGTGAATATGGTCACACTATTTATAGCGGCTAATACCCTTTTGTCTTTATTTTCACAATAAAATTATGTTAAAAATAAAAAACCAATGCGTTTCAGTTGGCTGCGCATGCGCCATTAACACGCTCATTCACATTTTCTAAATTCGTATTGTTTCAGTATTACAAATTTTTTTTTCAAATTATTACCAAACTGAAAAGTTTTTGTTCTAAGCCATCGACTTCATGACACAACAAACAGAAGTCGCAAAAGAGCTTTAAGTTAAAAAAAAAAACTAATCTCAGTTTCCATAACCGATTGCTAATATTAAATGTAATTATTAGTTTGCAAATATTTGTTGGAAAGCTGGCAGAAGTTACTGCCCCTGGTTATTTGTTGAAAGGTCATGTACTTACACTTCAATGACTAACGCTGACTGGGTAATTATTATACAACTGCTGCATATATTTGAGTTGTAATTATTGGAAAATATTATAATGAAATTTTATAATGATATTTGGTGGTTTTCAGTATATATTTTTATATATGTATTCATGTACGTGCTCTTGTATGTGTGTTGGATTTAAAAAATATATGTTTGTATTTATATGTAGATTCTATTTATATAAATTGTTTACTATTTATAATATATAATTGAGGTTTTAATATTTTATTAAAATTTTTTGTTGCATGAAATGATTATAAGTCTGTAAGTAATTTCATATTTTAATATTTCAAGAGATTTAGTGATCCGATCATTAAATGGAGTTGGAAGTGCTTTGGGTAAAATTCTTTTTATTTTTTATACTTCTAAATAGATAAATTGATTTTTACAAATAACAAGTGCCCCGGTCAGATGTCCTAATATTGAGAATATATTGATTGAGAAGGAAGATGCAAAATCCAACACGAAACTTTCAACTAAAATGATTTCAAGGAATTAAAGGTTACAATTTGGGGTTTCTCCTGGAAATAGCAATACCGAGTCTCACGAAATTTGGCCAAATTTAAAAACTCAATTCAATCAACTTTTTTTTATAGGAGAAAAATTTGTTTTCATATATTTTATAATCCACTTTTTATATTTTTGTTATTCCATCAACTAAAACTTATAAATTAATTTATGTTTACAAATAGAAAATTTTAATTTAATTTCTACTGCTCTCAGTTACAAAAAAGCCATTTTCAAAATTTTATTCCCAAAATCAATTACCGAATTTTCTAAAATCAGATTGTGATTTAAATTCGTGTCTTGGGAATAAAATTTTCAAAATTAAATCATTTGAAATGTCCAAATTGGAATTCCTATTTTCAATAAATTATTATTAAAGAAATTTGTTAAAACTAATTCAAAATTAAAGAGTAGGAACAACAATAATTAAATACCTCTGGTAGCCTGTGACTACTTCCTAGGGCCTTGGATACAGGCAGAGGCTGTTAGATATAGTGAATTACTACAGAAAAGTAGCACAGAAGTCGTACATTATATATATATATATATATTGTGTTGATGTGAAGTCGACAAATAGTTACAGAATAAGGGAGAATAATTTCGTACAAACACAGGAATTGTTTCTAAAATACCTTTTAAATCATATTTAAATATTCGTTACATTTAAAAATATATAGCAATTAAAATTATATTAGAGCCCTATATCGGTTCCGAGTCCGCACCATTTAAACTAAATATTGAAATAATGCAATTCTAATAACAGACATTGGGTTTATAGAACAAAATTATTTCAAATTAAATAACAATTTTCTTAAATAAAATTTATGTATCGAAGAAAAAACTGTTGTGCTTAATATTTTTCAAATATTTGTTAAATAATCAAAATTAAGTCCTTATCTAAACAACATCTTCGTAATATATAATAAACAATAAAAAGAAAAATATTTTCAGGTTCAAAAAGCCATCGTAGCTAAGCGTGACAAATTCCAAATCAAATCACTCACAAAAGATATTGAAAAAAGGTTGCAAGTTCATTGAAGCAACAGGTGACTGGCAGGTGGCGTATTATTATTAACAGTTCCCTTGTAAAGAATTAACAATTTTACACCACGTTGAACACCAACAAGATATCGAAGTGAAGTCATGAAATTTCAATTCATTTGCATGCAAACAGTTTGGAAAATAAAACGAATAAATAGCAAACAGCTTGGAAGTCATTGATGTGGAACAAAAATGTGACAATAGTTCCCATTTTTGGGAAAATTTTTCTAAATGAAATTTTTATAAATAGAATTTTTATAAACGAGATAAGTTCATAAGCTAAAGGTATTTGTTTGAACAACAAAAACACAACTTTTTTGAATGATAATTTTTCAAATATTTAAACGACCTTTCTAGCATTTGAGGGTACACAATAATTTAAAATATTATAATTTTTGTTTTATTTGTCAAAGTATTTGAATGAAAATCATCCAGCTGTGGAAATATTTTGAAAATTTTGCAGAATTTCAAGCCCGCATTTTGTGGTGGCTGATTTTTAATTGTTCTGCCAATTGTTGTTAGTTGAGGCCATATTGAGTAGTTTGGATATTCTGATTGCAAAAGATAATTAACCTTGACAAGCCAGCAATATTTTTTTAAATAATTAACTTTTAATTCATTTTTATTTTTCTCTTTATACACAATATGCAAATTTACTTTTACGATGTTACACAATATATTTTATTGAGAGTTTTTTGAATTGTTTTATTTACAACGATCATAAACAGTGTAAGTTTAATTTATATTTTATTTATTATATCCGAAAGCATTTGAATATTTTTACATTTGATATTTTGGAAAACTGTTTTAGTTGTTGTATATGAAATGTGTTTACACACCAGGACTTAATTGGCTTTTACACTTAATTCTCAGTAGATGTCGAACTAATCCTGACTAATTCGAAAAGGCGCAGCTTATGCTTCGACTTTAAAAAAATATGTTGTTTCAAAATTTTATATTCTTTTAAATCGAATGCACTTTTTAAACTCTCTTGTTTAATATTTACCTAAGCACATACATATATATAAATGGATCTATCCTATTTATCAACTAATTATTGAAATTAAGATTAATATTTCTTGCAAATTGAGATAAAATATTATTAAAATTCTTGTTTTTACAAATTTATCTTCACAACTACAGTAGTAAAGCTGCTAAAATTTGAAATGTGTTGTTCTTTTATCTCTTTCAACTACAATTAAAGTTGCAAAAAAGCCATCACATGTATATCACCATCCCGGTAGAGCCACGCTCAGATCTATCAAATATTTGACGAAATAAGCGTAACCACTATTTATTGGAAACCCGTTAATGTCATATTTCGTTTATATGCCCGACAAATGAAACGATACAAGACGCTACTAATTGTATATTGAATTGGCAAGCAAATAAACAAGTGCTCATTTTGAAACTTAAAGTTATTGGTCACGCTTATTTCGTCATACATTTGATAGAAGTGAATGTGGCTTAAGAAAGTAAAAAGCCGTGTGATTGTTTTAGCTCTTATTTTGGCTTTGATATTTATTTACGGTTCTTAATCACTTGGCTGGAAGTTTCAAATAATATCTGAAGTTTTTCTAAGAGAATTACTGTGAAAGATTTCGTAACGTTGTGCTTTAGCATCAGCAAAAATTGCACAGGAACTAATTAAAAATCCCTAAAACTATCACGTTAATTTTTTTTATTAATTTGGGAAAAACAACACAATCAAACAAAAATTTATTATAACACCACTAACTTTTAAGTCGATTTTTAAGGCGGTTTAAAGAGCTACAATGGAAGGAATCTATCAGTATGCTTCAATTTTGTGGTTAACACCACCCAAAATAATAGAGAAAATAGAAATTAATTCTACGGAAGTGAATAAGTTTTAATTTTAATGTATGAAATTGTATACTTTTTTCACCTGAAGTTGCAATGTAATTCGTTGCATAAAATCACGTTAAACAATATATTATATTAGACAATATATTATAGGACACAAACTCAAGAGATCAAAAGTTAATATCTAACCATGCACACACACACACACATGCACGTGCATGTAAACTAATAAATAAATAATAAATCAAAAACTTATTATTGCCAAACACATGATGAAATCGAAATTGAATTTAATTAAAAGCGAACTGTATTAGTTAACTAATAAAAACGAATAGTTTTGGCAAAAAGTTTCAATCAAACATTTGAACTACAGAAAAGTAAAAGTGAAGGCAAAAAAGTTTTGAAACTCAACACATTTATAATAGTTCAATATAAAAGATATATTTATGTAAATTATGTTTATTTGAATGGCACAATAAAGGCAGCTGCCAATTGATTACCTTATCAATTCTCTATGTAAAGAATTGACAAATCTTTTTTTACGATAAATGAAGAAATCAGAATGAAATTAAACACGCATAAGCAATAATTTGTTGCGGCAAACAAGTGGAAACCAACAATAATAACCATTTGAAATTATAAAAGTGGTTGGTAAAAGAAGCAGCAACACATACAAAAAGATGTTGGTGTGAAAGTATGTCAGTAAGTCTTAATAAAAAACTAAGAAACAACAATCTAGACAACAACGACAAACTACATATTCACTGAACAATTAACATTTTTTACTTTAGTTTTTCGTTGCTTTTTTTTTTCTTTTTGTTTTTGGTTTTCGCCATGGCCATATTAACAAACATATACTAAGTTTTGTTTTATAAAATAAGTCAACAAATAAATACAAGATTCCAAAGAAAAAGTTCACACAATTTGATGAAAACACTCGCTTTTATTACCAAAGAAATGTATAAGCAACTACGGAGCCAAGTGAATTAAAGATATGAATTAAAAGTATTAAGTTGCAGGCATAATTTTAACAAAAAATTTAAAAGAAAAGCATAAACTATAAAATAAAACACTGAAAGAGAGTTGCCTGATAATAATAGAGTACTTTTTTATGTCATGCAATAGGCCAAGTTCAAAGCCACTACCAGCTGTTTCACTTTAAGCTTCTCAAAGGTAACAAACCAAACCCACGACTACCACTGGTACTGCAGCCAGAAAACGCCTTCCAAATACCAGCAAATAAACTTGAATATATATTGAAGTTCATTCACTTATCAGGTTAATAAGAAAAAATAATATTTAATTTCGTCATAACCAAATAAAATTGTCTATCCTCCGAGCCACAGACTTAAACAAGTTCTACGAGGACCTTAACAAAATGTATTTTCTTTTTTTTTTAATCGGCTATTAAATAATTTCTACAAATCGAAATATTTAAGTGTGAATTATATTTACATCTTTTTTTTCTTCTACCATTTAAATACGCCTGTCTGCCAAAATGCATGGCTTTAACAATTTTTCTCCTGCATTTTCGTTTAATAAGTTTATTAACATGCAATTGCCTTGAAGATTTGTTGTCAAAGAAAGTTTAATTCAAATAAGTTTTCTTGCATTTTCTTTTAGGTGAGGAAAACAACAAACAAACAATAACAAAAAATGGCTAAACGAGTTAAGCTAAATTAGCAAAACCGTTTGTTTGTGTGAGAAATGAAAAAAAAAATTAAAAAATAAAAAAATAAAAGAAAACAGCAGTCAGACAATAGTGAACAGCACACACCTTCTGCTGTTCCAGCATTTAGTAAAATTATTTGTTAGTTGCTCAGTTAGTAAGTTGTTTGAATTACGAGATACTTCAAAGATAGTTGTTTGTTAGACATCTAGACAAGAGTCAACAACAAAGTAATCAATTGATGCACCGGTTCTACATCGGTTCTGTCTGTGAACTTATCATTTTTAAAGTTTCAATCGAAATGTAGCGAAGGTAGTAGGGAGATGTTGTTTATATTATAAATTATTATGGAATAGGACTATCATGCTGCACTGCCTCTTAAAACCCGTCTAAAGGTTCTGGCCAAGATATACAGTTACATCTTAAGGAAAGGTGGACACCGACTATCAACACGTTGTTTTATTATATGATCCTGGTACATCAATTCATGCCCCTTTATATGGTCTCAGATGTAAATAAGGAAATTTTAATAACTGCGCCAAAAAATAATATATTAATTATTCGGCGGCCGATTAAATTATTTTTAATGAGAAAAGATTCACAACTTAATTTCTATAGAAACAAGTTATAGTAGGGGCCATATATTCCCTTAAATATTGAGATAATATTAAAAAATTTCTGCATCTGGCACCCAGGGGATGACCCTCTACAAATGCAGTTCTAAAACTAAAAAGGAGAGGATAGTGTCAAGGGAACAGATGAAGACAGATAAGAAGATACAGAATTTTGTTGTAGCTGTTTTTATTTTTTGCTTTGCCGTTGAATTTTTTACGCCACGCACCGATAAAGTAGGGTGCTGAAGCTCCTTTAACACAAGACGGTCTTAATCACTGTCAGTTATGTTCAGCGACCAGTGCTATGCCTTCGTCATTAAGACAAGCCGACAACAATCAACATCAGGAAAATTCGACATCATTTTCATGACTCTGGATCTAAGACATCGTAGTCTTGTGTTCACTACTGCAGGCAACACACCCCCTTCCCTCATAAAGTACGCATTTCGTCTAAGCCACATTCAATATGTCTGATATTAAATGAGTAAAGATTCTTGTGTCTAATTTTTTAACTTTTTTTCTTTTAATATTTAATAGATTTGTTTGAGTTTTGAAGTTCTTTTATATTAATATTTAATATTCGATATTTCGCTAACCAGTGCCTCGTTTCTGTAACTGAAGTGAGAATTTCTTGCATCGAACAACTAAATAATTATGGTTGTCATGCTTTTTATTGTAGGGTTATCCATAGAATAATATGTTTATTATTATGAAAACCTAACAAAATTATAAATGCATTAAGATATATATTTTTACTCAATCTGTGTTTGACGAAAATTTTTAAGATGCGACAAGTTCTCACTTCAGTTACGGAAACAAGGCACAGGAATACAAAATAATTTACTGAAGAAGTTATCCGATGGTTAATGAAATATAGAATATTAAATATTAATATAAGAGAACCTCAAAACTCAAACAAATCGATTAATTATTGAAATTCTTTCGGTTTTAAAGCCCAAAACTTGGGATTCCAGAACCAATTCTTGACTAAATTCATTACGAAATTCAATAACTTTTTTCCCCAAAACTCAATGGCCTTTTAATAATTAAAATTTGTACAAGAGTGTAATTGAACTCACACATTGAGACTCGCTGCAAAATGAATACATAAAAAAAAAAACGTTAATAATACATTTTAGTTGTGATCATGGAATATTAAACTTTGGCAAGCCCCAGCCAAAAGTGGATACTCGCTTTGAGCTGCTTTTCTGTCTATTTAATTTTCTCAGTAAAACATCATCGTAGTAAATTGCGAATATTTGTAAATAATTTACCATTGACCATTATTATTTATTATTTTTGCTGCTTCTACATGATCTATCATTTGCAAAACAAAACAAAAAAGAAAAAAGCGAAAGGATTTTCACTTTTATTTGAAAATTTCAATGAGAAAAACAACATCGAAATCGCCACCAGTAACTGGCAAATCGCAATGTTGAGTCAATATATGAAAGGTGGAATTTCTTTTTCTTTTTTTTTAATATTTAATTTCTATTTTTCTCAAACTATATACGAACACACACATACCTTATTTATATATAACTCAAACCATAAAAATCACACGGTGTGTGTAGAAGAAATAGAAACAGTAAAACGCTTTCAATTTTAAAGATTAAAGATGAAAAAGTTAATGAAATAAAAATCAAAGTTTTAATTGTAAATCGTACTCGAATAAAACCGAAAACAGATGGACATTTTGTGAATGTATGCAGACGTGTTCAGCTGTTGTTACGTGTAAAGTGTGTTTTTTTCAATGTGTGGGTTTTTTACGGACTATATAGAATTTATAGACAACTTTTTGTAATAAATTTAAGCGTAGTTCTTATAAATGAGTTGGATTGTTATACAGCCTTTAAATATTCATTCTTTCAAATTCATTTAATGCAGGGCTAAACACTTCAATTCAATAAGATATATCCGTTCCAGGTTTTATGCTGCGAGTAATAATACTGCAGCACAAAAGCATTTGCTTTCGAATGCGATTGCACAGTGATTACTGTGATCGCAGGGATATTTGTCCGGAATTGTGTAGCTAAAACATGTTTAACATTCAAACATTTGGGAAACGGTTGATGTAAAAATTGAAATAAAAGCGTTTTAGCTCGCAGAACAACACTATGGCCTTACGGGAGGTTACAGCGATGACTTTTAGGATCAAAATATTTTTATTTATCAGCACACAATTCTCTATACCACAAGTGGAAAATTTCCTAAAAAGAAATCCCAAGTTTTTTTCTAAATAATTTTATTAGAAATTTTCTTTCTAAGAACAACCTTACAGCAGGACTTGTGAATCGAGCAACTGAGTCTAGAAAATGTTTCACTTTGAACTGCAGTTAAATAATCCTCCTAAAAGTCTATAAAAGTTAGCCTGCGGTCTCTATAACATTTTATTTTTTTATTAACGACATTTAACCAACTGAAATGGAAACTCTTAAATATTTACCTGCTATTTTGACATGGCCAATTGAGTTCCATATTATGAAACTATAAAATTATTTATGTTGAAAACAGCTTTTTCACACAACCTTTTTAACAAAAATATTTATTTATTGTAAATTAATGGCTCTACTAGTTCATAGTAAAATATGTTTTATAAATTATTTACACACAAACACACGTGCATATTTATGTGTTATATACATGATATATAAATTTAATAAACTTTCTATAATGCGAGAATAAAAGAAAAGATGTTCAGTCGTCAATGAATTCCAACGTTTTTCATTGAATATTTTCGAAATCCGTTAGAATGCAAACAAATAGATATGAATTATCTTTTTGAGCAACAGTAGAAAATACAACAAGTTTACACATACACATACATGTATTTACGTATCTAAATGTGTGTGTGTGTGTGTGTATTTTACGTTGCTAATGGTCTGTGATACAATCTCTGAAATAAATCAATGGATTCGAGTACGAAAAAAATCAATGAGTGTGGAAAGTATTTGAAAACATCTTTCTGCTTCTAGTGTACTGCTTTAACACACAAAGTCACGTCTGTGTATTTCACTTGTGTGCATCTCTATACTACTGGCGGATGCGCACTGAAAGATGTTTTCACATACACACATGCATGCTTATTACAAACTTAATTGCGTAGAGTAGCATAATTGGTACCCAGCAATAACTTTAATAGTTAATAGAAAACGTATCTGCAAATAATTTATCTGCACAAACTACTTTTTTAACTTTCCGCTGGGAAAATTCAAAATTTTCAATAATCGGGAAGTTGTTGGTTTTAGTCCGTTTGGAAAAAATGGAGTTCTCATCAGATCGCCACGTTTTCAGGTCCTGGGAAACTTCCCTGGCTAATTCTGAGCGCCCGTCACTATCCCTGTATGGTTTATGCGCGTAAGTGTGTGGCCCGCCTATAACTTTTGAACGGCCCTACCGGGATATCTAAAAAAAACTCGATTTTCCAAAAGAGATTTTTTTCTATAACTTTAAAACTGCTTCGCCGACCGATTCCACAAACTAATCAGCTGTTGACATTTAAAATATACGTCGATCACGGCGTTAAGCCACAAGAAGGAGGCAGCCAATTGACATCGCCAAATCGAGAAATCACGAAACCACGAAATTTCTGATGCAATAAGTGAATGGTTTGGTCGACTGTGTGACTTGTGGCGCGGTCTTGCTGAAATCGTTGGTCAATTGTGTCAATACTACCCAATTTTGGCCACGAAAAATCAGCTATCATGATTGGTAGCGCGGGGAATCCCAGGTAATGGCGTGTTCTTGCTCATATTCGATTATGCCGCCTGTCTACAAAACGCACCATACGGTCACTTTCTTTGGATTTTCGGAAACTGTTTGTGGACTTTATGAGCCCCATGTGAGACAATTTTGTTTATTTAGATAATCACATAATTGAAGGAAATTTTGTTGAAAAATGCGTTTTTTTCCTTCATCTTTTCAAACAGCCAATTCAAAAATGTTGAACGCAAACAACAGTAGGCCGGCTTAGGAATTAAAAACTTCCCAAGTTTTTACTAAATAAATGTCAAGGGATGACTGGAAAATTTTACACAATTCATTAATTGACAGCCAATTAACTTCCTAACCTCAAAATTGCCCAGCATATTCTTTTATGAAAAGTTTTATAAAATATTAAAACCTGGACATATTCTGACATGTAATTTACTTATTCACATCGTATTATCAATTGAAAATAAATTCGGTGAATATATACCACCCATTAATAACTGCAAAAACTATCAAGTTTTTGCTGGGCATTGTGGCGATTGAATCTAGTCTTTTCAATAAACTATTATTTGAATCAGAATCGCAACAACACACACTCACATACATAATCGTTGCATACAGAATATTTTCTTTTGGATTTATTTATAATTTCTAGTTGTTATACAACCAAGTTAATTTCCAACGAAATTACAGCGTTTAAATTATCCGCAAACTATTTAAAGTTGTGTATTTTTTTTCTTTTTTGCTTAAATACATTTTAAAAGTTGCATCTGTATGTTTGTATTTATAATTAATTACAATTAAGTTCTGTTTTAGTAACATGTTCGAATATGAGTGGCATAATTGTGAAACATTCTGCTTGAATATTTAAAATGTTTAGTTGCGAAATGCAACCAGTTGCACTTGATGTTTTTCAAGATATTTAAAAGATTGTTCATGAAACACAATTTGAAAATATTTAGATACGCTTTATGTAAATATATTATAAAGTTCACGATGAAAATATGATGAAAAAAAAAAAGAATTAATGAAACTAAAATTATTATTATGACTTTTTTATTATTATTTTTTTTGTTGAAATATTTGCCATTATCTGATTTTGTTTCTTTGTCAGAAATATTTGTTATCTAATTTTCAATTTGGACAGATATACTTTTCATATTCATTCTAAATTTTTTATCATATGATTTTTTAATAATATTATGGAAAAACATCACAATGATGTGCTGGCATTAACTCTCCGGTATTTGCTTATGGTTGCTTTTTTCGTTTGAACATTTTATAATAAAACTTTCGGCACCTGATTATTAATCAGATGGTTCTCTATCCCTGGATATTAGCAAAAGGTTATAGATTATTTAATGTTGTCACTAGAGTAATTAAAGTTGTCGAGTATTCCCGAGGCAATTTTTCAAGTCCTAAATTTTAAATGAATATAGAAAATCGATCTAAAAATTTTTTATTTCAAAATCTTTTGAAGTAATTCATCGATATTAATATTAATAACATTTTAATGGTTAGAGCTGACCACAATATAATTTTCATTGGAACGGTACAGAGAGTAACCTCTATTGATGCGAAGCCATTCGAGGAAGAATTAGTTGCTAAATTGGGTGAAGATGATAAATATATAAAACTTTCTCGCTCTTTTTCACTAAAAAATCAAAATTTCTGAAAGAAAACTTTCATAGTGTGCCAAAAAATCGCAACAATTTAAAATTTCCTACTCCAAAATTGAGCTTCCAGCGGACAACGAATAAGATCAATGCGCACGTGTTAGTGAGAAAGTGCGAGCGTATTGATATTTACAAGCTTGCAATTGCATTTATAAATGGTGGGATAGTAAAAATTTATTTTCAATAAATAAAAAATATTATTAAGCAACGTGATGCCTTTTTCCCTGTAGTAAATTAATTTGTGTGAATAATTATAAACTCCTAAATTTAATCGTTTATAGTCATATTCATCATCATGTACACACATTCATGTGTAAGTATGTTTGCACATATTTTTTATGTTTCCTTTTAAGATCTTGGATATGGCAGTTCTGGCAGTTGATTGCCTTAACAAATTAAAAATCCTTAAATAGTTATCGGCATTTAAGAAAATACTGCAACTCCTCATAAAAGAACAATTTCAGATGTCGTTTATATTTAATTGCAGCTAAAATTGTTTATAGCAAATATGTTGTTGTAACATGAATTTGAATTTGTTGTTTCTAATACTTGCCAATAAAATGTAAACACATACAAACACTTGCAGTATTTTCATTCGAATTCAATTGTTGGCTTAAAACTATTTTTGTTGCTTCCCTCATAATAAAAACACACTGCTTTTCAGTACATAAAATTGTTGTTTCAGCTTTAGAATGAAATTAAAAATATATATAGAAGAAGTTCAGATTTGTGGCATGGAATTATTTAATAGTGAAACTGATGGCGTTTTCTTTTCTAGAAAACATCTAAGATTTTTTTCAGTTATTTGCTTAAAAGTGGCAAGTTGGAATAGTTTTATAACAGACATTTCTTTTCGAGAGGAATGCTGCCATTTTCTATTACAAATCATCAGTAGATTTCAACATAATTTAAAAATCACAAATTACTTTGATTGTCTCTTAAATAATTGTTTAATGTAACAACTAATGTTGACCGACGAATATATTCACCGATTCCGAATTTATTCATGAATATGGGATTAAATTTTTCTGATCTGCACTAGTTTTATGGGTTGTGTTATTTTTGCCGGCCTGTTTTACAAGAGATAAAATCATTGAGGAAGTAGAATGAGAATAGTAATAATAACAATAAATCGAATGGTCACAGCAAATTCTATCTCCTCTTTCTGTATGTGCTTGTGAGTTCAATACTATAACCTCCTTTGAAGAGAATCGATTAAGAGCCAGACCAATAATCATATATTTTCTAGGTTTCAATTCGGTTTTGATTTGATTAGGTATTTTTAGCTAAAGAAACAGAAGAAACTTCCAACACACAAATTTTCTTTGAGTCTGTCATAATTTCAATGGACTTCACACTTTCCAATGTGACACACGTAAATTAAAAAATTAAATAATATATTAAGGAAATCAATAAGTTTCTCAAAAACTTTGATTTGACATACTTCCGTTTCATTATTTTATATTAACTTAAGATTTAAAGCATTTGAAACACATTCACCAAAAAAAAATAACGCTAAAATCGTGCGTTACTATATGCAAGTTCGAAACGAAATTATTACAACCGTTAAAATAATGAAGCTGACCGAAGCGCTCAGCGCACATAAAACATAAAATAATTATATTGTTAAAGCAGAAAACAATTGAAGCAGATTTTATTGCATATTCGTCTATGGAAAAATCTTGCAACAAGTAAAAATCTATGCACCAGTACTCTTCCGTATTTAAATAAATCAAAAGCAAATCCTACGATAACAACAACAATAATAATAATACAGGTAAAAATAAAAATAAAAATAAAAATTAAAATTGTATTAAAGACAGCAAAAATGTTATTAGGAAAATGAAAACTATAACGAGATGATTGAAGATGGAGTGTAAGATAAAGTGGTGGGCATGGAGATACAAAGTATGATCGTATGTAAAACTTACCGTGATCTGACATGCAACAAACACTTTGTTCTAGTGCAATAAATCCCAAGTTTTAAAGGCACCCAAGAGGCCGATAGGAATATTTAAACTACAAATGCTGCAGTTAATGTTTTCAAGTTACAACAAAATTGTTCAAGGGAAAACAATTAGAATTTGGAATAATTTATGTTTTCATTAGAAAACGGTTTTTACGAAATCTGTCTTAAAAAACTTTTTTATTTTTTTTTTTATTGGAAACTGGATTGTAAATAAAATTATTCACTTTTTATCAAATTTCCTCTAATAGAACCACACACTCCAATCTCTTTTCTCCAGTTTTATATTATTTGTTTTTATAATTTTTTATGATGTTTCTTTTGAATTTTTCTTTTTCTTTCAGAGAAAATAAATTTTATGTTATTTCGTTGTGTAAAATGACGCGTTTCTCAAAGATCCACGTGCGTTCCAAGCAGTGTTCACCCAACGTTTGAGCTTTGGTTGGCGCATCATGGAAAAGAAATGCAAAAAAACAAAACACACGGATAAAAATTGAAAAACAGAAAAAGAAATTTATTAACAAACTTTGAAACAACACCAAATCTAACACACAAATGCAACGAATGCGGCGCGAGACTGTTTTGTGGCAGTTTGTTATTATTATGGTTATCAAACCGCTAATATTGTGTGCTCGTATACCAACCAGGCTTTGCCTTCTTCAGTTCAGTTTGATTATGTTGGCTGGACGACTGTCTGACTGGTTGTATATCTGGCTAAGCTTTGGATTTTCAATTCCAAAAAACATTTGCATCAACCACCAATTCTGGCCGTATTCAACACATGTTTGAGTTGATTTTCTTTGTTTCTTTTATGATTTTCTATGCTCTACTAGTTTTTAATTCACTTTATGGTTGGCTTTGATTTTTTCTTTAATTATTTAACAATTTGTTTGGGTTTTTCTTACTTCTTTTGTTTTCTACTCCAAAGTTTGTTTTTCATATTTTCTTTTCTTCCAAAGGCTGCAATTTTATGGTCAGCTTTAGCTTCTTTTCGCTGCTTTTTGCTACGAATTAATTCAAATTGAAATAAAAAAAAACTATTAAGACGAAGAAAACTATTTTATTATAACAAATTTTTAATAACGTCGGCCGTTAAGAGTTCTACTGGAAATGTGCAGATGGCATGTGTTTATTGTAGCATGATTTAATTATGTATGTTAATGTTGTTTGTTGTTATAGTAGTTTCATAATTTTTTACAAAAAAGAAGAAAAAAAAAAGAAAGAAAAAATTCAAAAACAACAACAAATTCTCTATTAACTTTTTTACTTACACTTGCGTTTATTCAACGAGTCTGGGTCTTGGGTTTTTTGTTTAACACCTCAAAATGTGATGCAACATGATAAAGTTTATCTATCACCAGTCTGCAGAAAATATATGATGCGTAAGTTTGATCTGCGTTCTATTATTAAGGGAATTTCAATACGATATATGTGTTAATAACACCCCAAACTGAGAGTGGTGTGGCTTCACGCATTCGATAAATATGTACATCAAGGGAGTTATCAGTAGGCAGTTTCGCATAATCAAATATATTCTGAAGCATTCAACAATTAAGGAAAATCACATGCATTGCAAAAAAAGATTTTGTAAATTTGCTAGTTTTTTTGGCAAAAAAAAAAAGAACTGCAAAGTTGTTGCCTGTCACAACACCAAAATCAATTCAAATAGTTGTTTCAAAAATGTTCTTTCATAAGCCGTGTAACAATTCATAATAATTACAGACCGGTGAAAGATATTGAACAAAACAAACTGTTTCTTGAAAAAACAAATAATTTTTTTTGCACAAACCTCAGCACGATAGTTGTGTGTTCGGATCAGTGAAGTGCCCATAGGTATTAGTTAAGACACCTCAATTAATGACTTTAAATTTTTTAATAAAAAGAAAAACTTTGACAAAAGAGAACCAACCAGCACATTTTAAAATTAAATAATTTGTATCCAGTGTCTCGTTTCTGGAACTGAAGTGAGAACTTCTCGCATCGAAAAAATTGTCGTCCATCTGTGAAACACAAAATGAGTCACAATATATTTCTTAAAGCATTTATAATTTTGTTAGGTTTTTATAATAATCAACATAATATTCTATGGATAACCCAGTTACAAAAACGAGGTACAGTTTTGGAATTAAGTTCTCTAAAGTACTGGAATTGTTGACAGCTCCAGAACATCAACAAGCCATGATATCATCAAATTATTATGAAAGAAGTTGCTGAGGAGGTGGGCATACAGGTTGGCTTATTCTATGGATTTTTTTTTTTTTAACGTAAAACGTATGCCAGCGAAGCTCATTCCAAGACCATCGTATTCAATGCTCAGCTACCGTATTCTACAAATTTGAACATTTAAAAACTTCCCTATTCCCAAGATTGAAGAGAACCACGAAGGGACGGCGTCTTGCGATAATTGAGGCGAAAAGTCGAATAGCTGAGAGAGCTCAAGGACATGGCAAAAAGTGCATACCAGATACACTCTGGTGTGCTCCAAGGGGAAGCACTTTCAAGGAGGCAAAATAAAAGTTGAGTACTCAGGGGATAAGCCCTACATACAACACCATTCCCTTTTCCCCGCTCCCAAAAGGTATCTTCCAAATTCCAGCGCAATGCATTGCATATGCTGTGGTGTCGTGACGTGGGTCCTGGTCCTATTCATAAACAAAAACATAAGCAGAAGGATGGTGTTGCAAGGACAGCCGAAAATAAATGAGAAGAAAGAGAATTTGTTGTAGTTATTTTTACTTTGCGGCTGAGTTTTTGCTACAGTAAACACGAGGGAGGGTGCTGAACTCTCTGCTCTTTAATTTGTGATGAAAAAAAAAAAAATTATAAAAAAGCACTTGATTTTCTCAACACCCCTGTTCCATAATATCGAAAGCGAGTTATCGTCTTATGGCAGAAATAAAATTTAATATAGAAAAGATATTAAAAAATTAAAAACAACATTTGGAAGAAAATAAAAACTATTAAATTTGTTTTTGTTTTAAATGTTGCTTTTGTAGCCAGATAATCTGTTATTTTCATTATGGATACAACAAAAAAAACTTTTTGTCCCCTTATACAAGTAAAACATCCAATTAGTATCCTCGTACAAGTGCTGCAGTTAAACGATCTTCCAATAGTTTTAATGATCCATTAGATACCTTTACGACTTGTTTAGCCAAATCTCAAAACTTTGATAACTGATTTACAATTTCTCTACGTACATAATATGTCGTCTTATTATAATTATTTGTTTTTTAATTTGTTCGTTTTACTAAATCCCAAAGAAAATGTATTGAATAATCACTCTCACTTTTTTGGCGTTAATGAACATTTTTCCAAAGTCCACTAACACGTTTTATGTACGTTTTGCATTTACGTTAGAAACATAAACGCAATGCGAGTATTAAATTTCAAGTTCATTGCAGTTTTCAATGGTTTTGTTGTTTCACTATATGCATTTCTTTTCGACCAAAAGTTTATGCGTTCATATGAAAATATATGAACGTGTAGCTTTTATCACAACTTTATAAGGCTAATGACTGAAAGCATTTCAAATATGGATTCATCACATATTTTAAGCAACAAATTTCGTTTTTTGCAGAAACTGTTCAAACTTGAAAGCGTTGAAAAAGAAGAGAGATATTGTTTATTGCAGGCATGGAGATTTGATATTTCAAGGCAAATGGCATTTTGGATATGAAAATTTCGTTTAACAGCTCCTGCAGCTCAAACGCAACATACATTAATTTACCAGGTAGTTCTGAAGGCTCTCATGATATGTTGAACTTTTTTACTTTTCCTTTTCAAATTTCTGTCAAACGGTTCAAGAGATTGAGATCGCAAAACAAAAAAAGTTGTTATAGACCACTTCGGCCCACCATATGATCGAGTGTGGTACCTGTTTGGGAGGAAAGATATACAGGAACAAATGGGAAATTGAGATGGTACGATCGGAACACACCGCAAAACTGCAGAATAGTGAAAAGAATATAAATTATAAGGGAGAACAAGAGAAGGAGAATCAGCAGTCGAACCAGCCACTGCTTCTAATAAAGAGGCTCATACTCTATAGATTTGCAACGCTCTTGAAGGACGAAACCAAGCGATTGCAGACGCCGATCCTCCAGTGCAGGACAGACATGGAGGCGATATGCCTCCTCCTCTTCCTTCTTGCCTAAACAGCTGCGGCAAATTAATAATTGTATAACAAACCGGCAAGAAATTATTTACGCAACAAAGTAAAACTTATAACCAATAATGTTATTCAGCGATTGATTATTTCACTCTTTACACAGATATATTGATCGTTATAAAATAAGATATGAGACAAATAGTTTCCATTGCGAATATTAAATTTTAATATGTCTGATAATGAAATTAGAAATGATGCACAACGTAGTACATTTTCCATCCCTGGCCTGTTTAATAAAAATTTTGTCAATCTTTACTGTTAGATCTCACAAAAGATAATCACAATCTTTAAGACTACGTTTGTTCACAATCAAGTCTGAATTATAAAGTGCGTATTGCATTTTCGTTATGAAAATAATATGAAAAACAAAAGCTGCTCTTTATATGAACTATTCATGGACAATTAGAAATCAATCAACTCTTCAGACTTGTAACGAAGAGAGCTAATAAGCGCACTTCCACACTATAAACGGTCACATTTATATTATATTTTCAATAAAACGCTATGGAAAACGTTAAGCAAATCATATGAGATCATTCGCATGATTTCTATTTGTCGACTAGTCACATGCAGGGTGCCCAAATTTTAAACGCATTATTCTTTATTAATGAATGTGAGTAGCAGTTGTTGCAGTTATGCAAATAAAATTCGGTTGTATGTTTAATTAGTTTTTCGAATTATGTCTGCATTACAATTTTATTAAGTTTGCTGCTTCAGAGTTTTGTCTAAATATTTCAATATATATCAACATCCTTTTTACATTTTCATGACAACTTAAAATGAGAAAACAAACCGCAGTTACATTTTAAAATGCTTTTAGTATGTAGATAAATATTTTAATACTTTTTATGTTATTTATCGTCTTAATGTCCGTTTAAAATTGTGCAATAAAAATCTGCATATTTACAATTATGTAGAAATGAATGTACACATATGAATTATGCGATTAATAAACTTCCTGGTATTTATATCTACAACAATTCATAAGCTTTTTTTGCTACAGTATACACACTGCCAAAATATATACACCCATAATGGTTTTAAATTATTCTTTTAAACCAGGCATTTTTCGAAAAAAATTCCAATATATTAAATATTTGAAATAATATATGGTATATTTCACAATTGCAATGAAATATAACATTAAAAACAACATTCAAAATAACTTCGAAATTAGTTATTGATCTTCAACTACAAGTAGATATATACATGAGTATATTTACAAAGTAAAACAAGAAAATATGGCCATTATTTTATTTTTAATATTGATAAATAATGAAATTAAACTGTTATATGTGAAATTCCCCTAAGATGATTTCCATGTAATTTGCAAACTTCATTTCCGGTTTTATAATTCGATATCCTATTTGATAACAGTAGGTGACTTAACGCTATTCACCTCCAACTGCTAAATAAAAACACAACTCTGCTGCTAATAGTTTCTCACCACTGGTGACAGCTCTGTAATGAGCCGTTTTTACACCACAACACACATGTTATTGAATACTGGAACAAGCAAAATTCTTTTTTCTTGTTAATAGTGCATTGCACCAAATTTTAAAAAAGTTTTTTGCGAAAAACTTGCAATTAAAAGTATCTCCTTAAAATTAAGTATTTTGCTCGACTTTAAAAATCACATAGAAACATGGCAGATTTATCAAATTTATCCTCCAATGAGAAAGGTGTAATAATGGATCAAGTAAAGCAACAAATTGCTTTAGCAAATGCACAGGAACTATTGACGGTATGTTAGCTATGTTCAATATGGTAATAGGTCACAGTTACCTAATCAGACGTGCTGTTTCACAAATTAGCAAGAATAACTTGAAAATATTCCTTTTTTTTCAAGAAAATTACTGAAAAATGCTTTAACAAATGTATTAACAAGCCCGGAGTTTCATTGGATTCTTCTGAGCAGGTGAGTTAGGACAAATGTATATATTCAAGTGCAAAGAAATTTATCTCGTAGCTTTGTATTTATAAGTACATGACACCATAGTTTAATAATGGAAATTGCACTTAACTAGCTGCTTGCATAAAATCTTGATAAGAGAAAATCGAAAAGTCAATTGAAACATGTTTTAATCGATTGTTGATTGAATAATATTAATTCTAATTTTATTTAATATTACTTATAAATCGCACTTTTTTTTTAGAAATGCATCTCTATGTGTATGGATAGGTTTATGGACTCATGGAACTTAGTTTCTCGTACTTATGGTAATCGTTTGAAACGTGAGCAAAATAGAATCTAGAACTAGATTAAATATCAAAAACTCGATTACATCCCTAAACCATAAATATACCATTACTTTGTTGATTGTTTTTAAGAATATTTAAGCCACCCAGAATATTAAAAACACTTTGTTAAACAAAAATAAATGATTCATTTACATACTCTTTTTTCTTTTTTTTTGCTTCCAGTATCTGAGTTATTATCGGATACTACGTGGATTTCACAGATGGAAGTTTGGCAGAAGTATTTAAAAAAAACTTACCCTGAATTTTTACTATTAAGCTGTATTGTTGTATTTGCTATAAGCTTTTGACTCCGCCGACTTGTATGTGAACTGCTTTCAGAATTACATTTAGACCCACATTGAGAATTGTCACAATAGCGACAGCACTTATTGTAACTAAAGCTGGACGTGCACAAAGTACAAAAAGAATCCAAAAGAGTATCATCGGCATCACAACATCTATGGGAAGGTGCTTTCACATCAGCGTTATTGTGCGTACAATAGCCTACAAGAGTAGTGCGATCATCTTCCGAAGAATAGTCATAACGAAAACTCTCGGTATCGTCAGTTGTAGCACGATTATCCGATTTAGAGCTTGGAGGCGATACACTGTCATCGCTATTACTAAATGTACTTAAAGGACATGAAGGATAACGATTCAGTGGGAATTGTCTCATATTATATTTACTAGTCATTGTAAGATTTTCATTAAAATATATTACACCATTATTGTGGGCATTGAAGCCGCCATTGCCAACTTCGTAGTATTTACGTAAAAAAGCTGCGTTACAATCGTCTGCGGTATACTCATGAAGTTTCTTTGGTTTTGGTAGAATTTTTGAGGTAGGCAAACCTTGCGCACTACTTGTATTGTTATCACCAACAGATATACCACCTGATCTCAATAGATCTAAGAGACATTGTTTAAGATCGCGCATTTTGAACAAACTTCAATTCTCTCATTTAAAGGCTTCATGAAGACTAGTTGCAAGGCAATGATGTTAAGATGAAATATTCGCTAAAACGAAGAAAGCAATATATGAATATATATTTAAAATGGCTTATATAAATTTGAATTTCTAAAATTTCCTATTGGTATTAAAATTTAACAATCAAATTTATATCAACCCTGTTCTTTGTGTTACACAAATTGACAACTGTTTGACAGTTCATTGTTATAGCTTTGTTTGGAACGACACGTTTTTCATAAAAATAATTTTGTGAATATATTGTTAAGAAAACCTTTCAAGTAATAATAATGAGTACCCAACGTGGTAATTCATCTCGTACCCGCCCGCAAAAGCATAAAAACCGGCACGTTTTTAGGAATGATCTTCATGACAAGACACCTCAACAGAAACGTCTTAATTCCTTGCAAATTTCAGAGGTTTGTCAACATTGCAAACAAGTTATAGAATGGAAGATTAAATATAAAAAGTATAAACCATTGACTCAGTTAAAAACTTGTGCGAAATGCTCACAGAAAAAGATACGAAGAGCTTATCATGTTCTTTGCCGCGAATGTGCATTGTTGGAACGAGTTTGTGCCAAATGTCTAACAAGTGCTGAAGAAGTTGATATAGAACCACCACAACCAACTCCAGAGGAACAATTAAAACTGAAAGTAGAAATGGAAAGACTGATAAAATCATTTCCTGAAAGAAAACGTCGAGCTTTTCTGCGTTACATGGAAAATGGTAAAGAGGATAAGGGCGAAGGCGAAGAATCAACAGAAAGTGCTGAAGAAGCTGAAGATAAAACTGCAAATAATTCTGAAGTAGTGGATCCCAATTCTGATGCAAAACAAACGAAGGCAAGAATACCCTATACTAGAGATGAATTACTACGAAAGATAGTACAACTTCAACTCAAAGATGATGAAGGCGACGATCCTGATTCAGATGACGACTTTAGTAATAGTGATTTCGAATATTCTAGTGATGATTAATAAGTGAAATTACTAACGCTTAATTTATATTCTAAACAAATCCATAGTTTAATGTGTAAAAAATAAAATTTGATTAATAAAAAGATACAACTTGGAAAAAAGATATGATATTTTTTATTAATATCCGGAATATTGCACATATATTTTTTCAAATTCTGGGAATTAATATATTATTGTTGTTGTTTTCTAAAAATTAACTACAAAGGTTATTCGTATGTTTGAAGATATATCAACAAGGGATGGGATTAGTTTATTTCCAAAAGTGCTAAGATGGGCACGCTGGCTGTTATAAGCGCAGGGTACTATAACAACATTATCTGGTATTATATGCCATTGGTTTTTTGCATTATGTTAACATATTCTTTCATACCTATTTAACATTAACTATTAAACTAGCATATAATGGATTTGATAATTTTTATTCCATTTACCAACAACATAATTATTTTCTGTTGTCTTCCCAAGTGTGTCCATATGCTGCATTGTATTTTGGAATTACAGATTATTTGATGTAGGAATCAATAAATGCATCATGTAAGCTTGCTGTTAACTCAAACATCCAACTTTTTATGTTAAAAAATAAAACAAAATGTTATCCCACAGTACGCAGCTTTCATATATCCCATAGCCAAACATATGAAATTTCTGACGTTTATTCATCCAGATTTTTTCTTTGCTAAAAATTGCGTTTTGTCAGAAAAATTGTGAAAGAAAATTAATAATTATATATTAAATAAGAAATAAATGAAGTGAAACACTGCTACCCTTACATTTTGATAGAAATCCTAATAAGTACACTGCTTAAATAATTTACACTGGATAAAGCAAAGATTGTGCTCCCAAGCTTTTACACACAAGAATGTCAACAAATACAAAAAAACATCGCCAGAAAGCAGCCGGCCAATTGGAAAATGTGAAAATACCCGAAAATGAACGCTTGCCATTGCAATTGAAAATTTCTGACTTTTTGGCTAGTGGTGAGGATGAAATTGTTATAAAAGGTCTTTCTAAACCACATCGCAAATACTTGCACGAATATGCTGCGCGTCTTGGTCTAAAGTCACGGAGTTATGATGGCAAGAGCTGTCGCGAGCTGCACATTAAAAGACGTAAGCGCTCAAGCACTTGTGCGGAGGTACGGCCACTAAATATATCCGGAGCAACAAGGGCGGTCCTTCAAAGCCTTTTGCCAACAATACAAAATCAACTTGTAACCAATCAAGTTCCAGTTCAAAATCACAATGCATCACATCGATACAAAAACCTACGTAGTGACTCCATTTCGGTAGCGTTGGGCACCCGTATGATACCACCACGGGCTCAACGTATTAGTAATGATTTGTTTCGGGACAAACAGGAATTGCCGATATTTCATTACCAAGGCGAATTGCATCAAATGTTGCAACAACATAATGTAAGTATAAAAACGATATACAAATTTCCAAAGGATTTTATTTCATTAAAAATAAATTTAATAGTTATTTTGCAGTTATAAAATTTTTTATCACTCGAAAACTAAGTTTACCCTAAAAATGTTTGCTGTTCTATATACTATTTTAATTTTAGGTTTTTATAATTAATGGTGAAACTGGTTCTGGCAAAACTACACAAGTTCCTCAGTACATATTGAATGAAGCTACGCGTCGTAGTCGACCATGCCGCATTGTGGTGACTCAACCCAGAAGAGTAGCCGCAGTTTCAGTTGCCCATCGTGTTGCTAAAGAAAGAGGAGAACCTTTAGGGGAAACAGTAGGCTACCAAATACGAATGGAAAGTAAGTATTTAAGAAATTTTAAAACAGCAGATATTAACATACAAAAATAGGCCGCGTTAAGAAGACTTCTAATCTGATATACACAACATCTGGATGCTTCTTACGTTCAATAATGGCGGACGTACGTGACCTTTTTCGTAAGGTCTCTCACGTCATCATCGATGAAATCCATGAACGTGATAAAAACACCGACTTCACTTTGATCACTATAAAGGAACAATTGAAACTTAATAAAGATCTCAAGGTTATACTTATGTCAGCCACTATGGATATACAATTGTTATCAAATTATTTTGATAATTGCCCAGTATTAAATGTACCCGGTCAAGGGTATGATGTTAAAATATATCACTTGGAAGATATACTATTCCATACGGGATATCGTACAGCTCTTATGGAGAAATATTTACGGTCAATGAATGATTCTTTTCAAACGCCTACATATATGTTTAATGATAATAATTTAGAGACCATGAATAATATTACAGCGGATCGCTTAGAGGATGAATATATGCAGCAAGTTTTGGATTCTTTAATAGAACAATGTTGTGAAAATGTAGAAATTCATTCGAAAGAGGAACTTAATGAAATGTTTGACCAGATTCAATATTATATAGAAAGTGAGGGCATGTCTGTTAATGCTGCTCACTCGGAATCAGGATTAACGCCTTTAATTGCTGCCTGTAAATGTAATTTACCAGAATTTGTACAGTATCTAATACTAAGGCAGGCTAATATTTATATACGTGATAATGATGGTTATGAAGCCATAGATTATGCACGTCTACATGCAGATGGTTTGTGTTTGCAAATCCTCATGGGATCCACCAATTGCGTGGAAAAGTTTAAACAACAAGAAGAACTAAACCATCAAGATAAAGAAAAGCAACGCATCTTGGCAGCCTATCACCAACAATTTAATGATGATAATGAGGTAGACCATGATCTAATTTTATCTCTGTTGGAAGGTCTCTACAGAAATGGCCACAACGGCGCAATAATGGTATTTTTGCCTGGTTATAACGATATTGTACAACAAAGGGATTTAATACAAAGCACTTTACCAGCTGGAACCTATAAACTTTGCATTTTGCACGGTCATATGGATTCTAAAGACCAATTTGAAGCATTACAAATGCATCCAGTACGCAAAATAATATTATCTACTAATATTGGACAAACTTCAATAACGATACCAGATTTGGCCTATATCATTGACTCTGGTAAAGTCAAAATGAACACGTATGATTCTATAACCGAATCATCACAATTACAATCAATGTGGATATCACAGGCCGATGCCTGCCAGCGATCTGGCAGAGCTGGTCGCACGCAAAATGGTGTTTGTTATCGATTATATTCCAAGGCAAAATATCAATTTATGCCCCAGTTTAGCATACCTGAATTTATGCGTATACCATTGACTGAAATATGTCTGTATGCTAAATCTCTAGATCCACAATGTGGAGTACAAACTTATTTGCAAAAGTCTCTTAATCCACCCTCATCTCTAAGTATATTAAATGCTATAAGGAAATTGAAAATTTTAGGAGTTTTTCGGGAAGACGAATCTGTTACGGAATTGGGCAAACATTTGGTGGATATACCTTTAGATGTCCAACTGGGAAAATGTTTGTTATATGGAGTATTCCTGAAATGTTACGATCCTATATTAACTATTTGCGCTTACCATTCTGTTAAGGATCCTTTTATATTACCCACAGATCGTTCAGCCCAAGGCCAGGCCTCTTTTCAGCGTAAATCATTTTCTGGCCAATCGTTTAGCGACCAAATGGGTGTTTTATCATTGCACAAATCTTATATGGAAGTTAGACACAATCCTCGCAAAGTTAGAGAGTTTTGTAATAAATATTTCTTATCACATTCGGCCATGGAAATGTTCTGTGCCACACGCAAACAAATTAACGACGTCTTAAAGAATATTTTCAACATCAACTATATGGACAAAATGTTTAATAATGACTGGAATATGATACAAATGTGTCTTGTTGCTGGATTTTATCCTAATTTAGCTGTAATTGATCGTAAAACTTCCAAGTTGGTGTGTGGAGCTGAGAAACAGTTGATCTTACAAAGAACCTCTTCACTTAATCCTCCTGGAAAAAAGCATCTTAAAGAATTTATCAACCAAATGCCGCATGATTGGATAGTATTTTACGAAAAATCGCGAATAGCAAATACTTGTACCATTAATATGAACACAGTGGTTCCATCACTTATGATTGCCTTACAATGCGGATTGGATTGTGATATATCCAACAATGTGGACAATGTCTACGACGACGATGACAGTGATGATGAAAATCTTTACTATAACGAAAATCTTGACTCTGACTCTGATTCACAACGTTCATCAAAGATAACTTCCAACTCAGCTACTTCAAGTTGTCCGCACTCCACCTCAAATAATGTAAATGATTTCGAAGCTTTACAGCTGAAACTTTCCAAGACGTTAAAAAACATATCCCTTAACAATGCCAAAACCACAATGTCTTTGGATAATTGGATAAAATTCGATCTACAGTCGGGCGACGCCAGGCTGTTGCTGCTCATGCGCATTGCTTTACATACACAATTTTTAGCGTTTTTAAAAACTGGCCCCAATGCTGCAACTTCCTCTGCTGCATATTGCATACAAAAGTTGTTAAACACATTGCACTCACCACATACATTTAAGATTACATTTTAACTGTGTAATTTGTTAAGGTAATTTTTAAAGCACACTTTTAGGATTATCTTCTACAATACAACAAAGTGCGTGGGAAATGCAAAATATATAAATATTTGAAAGAATTAATATTTTTCAATAATTTTGTTATTCGACTTCGAGATTTTTAACATAAATATATATTCAAACATAAAATATATATTTTGGCATTTTCGTAATAACATCAAAGTGTCTGTAGTTTTTTCGCACACTTTATAATAGCAAACAATTTTTGTTTAAATAGTTATTTTTAATTAAGAACAAATATAATAGAACCATATACCGACACGTATAAACAATTGTAATAGTATAAATTTTGTACATGATATTCGAATGAGTTAAACAACATACAAAACTTTAACGCTAAAAATTTAAATTTATATAAACAAATTATTAATTTATGTAACGTTTTGTGGCTTGTTATTGTTTAAAGGCAAAAAGAAAATATGAAAAAAAACTAAATAGTTATAAAAATTCTTGACAAGTTATGTATGTATGCTAAATCTTAATTTATAAGGACACAACAACTATTTATATTATATATTTCATTTTAATTCTCACATAAACCTATACAGTAGTTTTCATATTTTATGCTTGCAACCATTTTAGACTTTTTAGTAAAAATCATTAAAAATCTTTACAGAAAACAATATACATAAAAAGAATTTACCATTTTTGCATCATAAAATCATATTTAAATAAATTCATATAAATTTTACACTGTACATAAAAAAATTTTGTGTTTTTAATTCAAGGATAATGGGATTGCGAGTTATTGTTAATTATTATGAACATGGATACAAAAATTTGAGGGAACATAGAAAAAAAAAAGAACTTATGCTAAAAGTACGACTTTTAGAAAAACATTTTCAGCTGGAAAAGAGATGATAACGATGATATTTGTAGTTTTATATATTTTAAATTTAATTATTAAGACAAGAATTGTCCAAGCTTAAATTCAAAACCGCGGATTTATAATTATTTTTACTTGTTAGCTATTTATTTATTTATTTAATTTTTTTCGATATATATTTGAAACTCATTTATTATGAGCGTTAAGCTTCTCGCTAATTTTATATTCATTCTCGAAAACTGTTTTTCATCAGATTGCTGTTTTGATGAAGCTGTACAATTCTTATAATGTTCCAAATATCGAAGCAATCGCAATCAAATTTGAATCGTAATTATTGTGATTCGAAAGTCGGAGATGTTTTCAGCAAAATTATTTCCAGTGAACAAATTGGTAAAAACATGCACTAATACAACCACTACAATAATTAAAATCGAGATCGAGGAAATTGATAATGTGCCATGATAAGCGATTTGCCCGTTTAAATTATTTCTAAATTTAAGCCACTGACTTATGTCAAGTACCATTAATTTATGGTAAATTATTGAAAATATTGATCACGTCTACTTTTTATTTACTTTTTTTTACATCACGCCTGATATGAAATCAATTTGTTTAAAAAATATTGTGATATTTTTAAAAAATTGTACGTTACACATTCATGTATTTAAGAGTTCTACGTTGTACTTTTCGCTTTTATTTATTTCTCAGAAAATAAAAGTTATTTTGTATTTTGCGAGAAGAAACTCTAACTTATTTTCTGATTTTCTTCAAATAAAAGCTATTTCTTGGTTTAATTGCTTATAAAACTAGAAATTTTTAAACTGAAAATAAATGAGGAAAATTATTTAATTAATTCAATAAAAGTTTTTGCACGGAGTATGTCTATTTTTAGATCGAAAGATCCAAAAATTATTTCTCAATCGCATTTCCATAAGCGACCACCTTTCAAAATTATAAAGCAGTTTCCAATGCTTTACATTAAATATCAGTACATAGCGAACCTGGTCAACAAGTGGATATTGGCTCCAAAAAAAAGATTCAAATATCAAAATACTTCAGAGTAAACAAAATCTATTAGAAAGTATGCTTAAACGCACGCAATTTAGTAAAATGCAGTAAAGCTGAGCAAAAAGTTTGTAACAAATTTTTGCGTACACGAACACGACTATTATTAACAACAAACAGTATAAGAATAATCATTTGTAAATTTTATTCCAAGATTTTCCAGTATCTTGCATGAAAGTAAAATAAAATACTCTTTGGTGTAATAGCATCAACAACAAATACAACAACAAGTGTATCACAACAAGTTGTTCATTAATTTAATGAGACAATAAGTCAAGAGGCTGCTGCTACAGTTTGGATCCTCTTACAGCGATGGATTTTGTGTTTTACCAACCAACATCAGCAGCAACTTTTTGAAAAAAAAAATAAATAAAAAATACAATCTATATATGAAGTAAATTGTTAACTCGAAAATAAGCGTTGAAAAGTATAACAAATTCAAACTTCATCATTATGATGAGAAAGTCAAGCTGATTGAAGGATGAAAAACACAAACAATCATTTCACTTTTTTCTTACTGGCGGCGGCGTCTTGCTTTCTTTGCAAAATAATGAGCGTTTTTGTACAACTCCAACTTAAAACGGAACGGTGATTTTAGTTTTTAGAGTTTTAAACGAGATGAATTACCTACGACTAAATGCTCAATATTTATTTATTTCTTTTAAGATTTTTAATCATTTTATTTACAGATTAACAAGTACAGTCGAATCTCGGTAACATGAAAGGTTCCAGGGAATAATTCCGAGAGTTCAGACAATTTCAGTCATTCTTAAATACTTTTATGAATTTCTAGCAAGAATTTGGTAGCATTAGGAACTGCTGAGTCGTAAACGTTTTGCCACTTGGATTCCGTAAAGTTGTTGCATTTTATGTTGCAGAAATTTTTATAATTAACTTTCTTTATCAGCGAATATCAATATCTGAATTATTATTCTTCACTGCAGCAGTGAAAAACGAAAATTTGTGTAACGGCTGTAACTTTTATTTTAAAAATCACATTTTGGTCTTTATTTCTTGAGGTTTTTTTTTTTTTTGCTTAAAAAATAATAGTTATTTTGTGAGTTTTATTTACTCGTCATAAAATAAAAGTTAACTCTTGACTTTTATTTTCTTAATACAAAATAAAAATTATTTCTCGATTTTAACTTATCCCCCACAAAATAAAACTTAATTTTTCACTTTTATTAAGCTTTTTTACTTATTCTCCACAAAATAAAAGTCAGCTCTTGATTTCTATTTATTCCTCAAAATATAAAAGTTATTTCTTGGTTTTTTTTTTTTAAATTGATTTTTATTAATTTCTCGCAAAATAAAAATTATTTCTTGGCTTTTGTTTATTCCCCACAAAATAAAAGTTAATATTTGACTTTTACTTATTCCTCGCAAAATAAAGGTCAATTCTTGACTTTTATGTAATTCTCACAAATTAAAAATTGTTTCTTGATTTTTACTAAATTTTCCTAAAATAAAAGTTAATTCTTGACTTTTATTTATTCCTCAAAATATAATGGTTATTGAACTTTTTGTTTTATTAGAAAATAAAGTAAATTTGGAGTGAATAAACTTTATTTTAAGAATTCATTTTATAGCGAACATTCGGTTGTATTTCCAGACGACGGTGAAGCCCCAGGCTTTCCATCGTTTGATGATGATGATAAATCAGAACACTTTTGCGTTACATCACTCTTGATAAAGAACAAATTTTGTTAAATAAATAACAAATAATAACTTGCAGCAATTTTAAATAAAATGAAATTTCTTCACTTTGAAATCTAATTATTTTCCAATAAAAAAAAAAAGAAATCAAGAAACAACTTTAATCGTTATAAGAAACGCTCAATTGTCCACAAATTTATTGGGCATACGTTTCTTTAAATGATTCGGGTTGTAATTTAAAAAGTCTACTTTTGCGTTGAAGATAAATGAAAAAAAAAAATCAAACACACACTGTCACTAAATAGGTTAGGCTAGGTTAGGTTGAAAAGAGGGGATCATCCCCATCCCACAAGGATTACACCTAGGCCGCAAAAAATAGGCCTGTTGTGCACTCTATAGTTAGAAGTCACCATTCTATGGGACCTCCCCGGTGCCTTCAAAAAAAAATAATAATAATAATAATAATAAAACCTTAGGATTCGGTTACATTAGGAACCTAGTCTCTTCAATGTATCTTCTTACGTCCCTCCAGTTGGAGTCCCTAAGAAGTTCCATTTCTTGTATTATCCCCTGATTAAATACTTGTCTTCTGACCTGGTTGAAAGCTGGACAGTGGCACAAGTAGTGCTCTAGTGTTTCGTCCTCCTCCTGACAAGCTCTGCATGTTATGTCAACCGCGATACCCATGCGTGCCAGGTAAGTCCTCAACTCTGCATGTCCTGTTATCAAATGAACCAGTCTCCGATGTACTGGCCTTCTCAATGTTAGGATCTGTCTTGTCCTTTTACCATCTGGGTCACCCCAATAGAATTCTGGTCACCCTACCTACGGTAGAGTGCTGCCAGTCTCTTGTATGCAATTCTATGGCCCACTGTTTAAGTTCGTTTTTAAAAATCTGAAACGGTGGATAGCCCACCAGTGCAATGTTTGCGATTAATGCTACCCATCTTAGCTAGCCTATCTGCCTCAATATTTCCAGGTATTCCCTGATGTCCTGGAATCCATATTATCTCTATGCTCCCACATCGCGTCTATGAGTTTATCTCATCCTTGCATTGTAGTACACACCGAGATTTAACCACATGATTCCTTAGGGCCTCGATGACTCTCCTACTATCCGTAAATATACGAACCGGTAGTCTGTTATCGATTTCCTTTAGCCATTTTATCCCTTCCGTAATAGCCGCGATCTCACTTTGAAATACTGTGTTATGATCTGGTAGACGGAAGTATTTGCGATAGCTACGTCCCATGTCATAGAACCCGCCACCCGATCGGTCGCCAATCTTCGACCCGTCCGTGTCCAGGTTGTCACTAAATAAATACGATGAATTACTTGAGAAGAAGTCTCTAGAGCTCTACTGTCTCGATATGGCAGAGATGATTGCATTCATGGTCTTTAATGGACAAAGAAAAAAAAAAAAAAATCATAAACATTAACCGACTGGCTTTTTCGTTTGGCATCAAAACGACATCAAACCCTAAAAATATTCTTGTTTTGGGTATAAAATTTCAACAACACCAGCCAATTTGTCAATGCATTATGAATTTTTAGAAAAATTTGAATCATGAATCGATTCGGAAGAAAGCTCTCGGTTAAATTCTTCTCTCCTATAACTCATAAATAAAACATGAACAAGACAAATTTTTATTCATGTAAATTTATTTGATTAAATATTCCACCGGTTATCCCCTGTTGCTTTAAGCATTTACAATTTTATCTGTTATTGATCGATCGTTTGTGATCGTTACATGGAGCCACACAAGAGTTTTTATACACAACGCAGACGTTCGTCTTGTTTTTGTCATGAAATCAAGGCGCTAATTTTATAAATCACTTTGCGCTGAGAAAAGAGAGCAAAATGATGTCAAATTTTTAATATAAATTTTAAAAGTAGATATTTGAAAAAGTGTTTTTAGTTCAGAAGGACATGATAAATGTTCAACTTACACAGCAGAGCAGAACAGATGTTTTCGAAAGCCGCTACACCTTCATCATCAGTAGTCATGGGTACTTTTGTCTTAGCACCACTTGTTCGAGGGCTTTAGAGCTTAATGTGATAACAGTTTCTACTTGTAACAATTCGATTATGAAAAAGTATACGAGAAGTGTATCAAACTGGTGTTAAGACACTTTTGTTGCCGTTTGATTTCTTAATTTTTTGTTCCATGCTTCTGTCTCATTTACTGCTCTTTGAAATTAAATATGATGGCCAACCTGAAGGTGAACGTGGATGACCAGTCATAAATTAATTCGACTTTGTCAAAGAAAACTAAAGTTCGATGTGTTAACAAATTTTTGTTAATAAAAATAAAAATAAAATTTGTTTAATAAAATATTTAATTTTGAATTTCGGATTTGGTGGCACCGTTACAATCAAGAGGGCACTGTTACAATTTCAAAACGTATCGAAAACAAAGTGGAAGATTTTAAGTGAAGACCAACCAAAGAAGCACTTAAAACAGTGTTGACAACGCTGCTCATTATTGAGTTGGGAACGAACGGGATTGGAACAATTAGCAATTAACCCTGAAGAACTTGACTTATAATTTTGATTTATTCAAATCGTTTTGACTACCATTTTAAACGCTGCTCCTAAAGTCATCAGTTGTCAACCGGAAACGCTAGAATTGAAGACGGAGGCATGCAAAAATATTTCCATTAACTTCTTCGTTTTCTTTGTCGCTGCTCTCTGGGAGTTCATTAAATAATTTTTATTTATTCAGTTATTTTCAACTTCATATGGAATTTGTTGTACAACAATGTACTCGTATGTATGAATGTGACTGCGCAGGCATTTAATACAAGCGGTTTGAATATTTTTTGAAAGTATCTTTCAAGCAGAGCTTCATCTTTAGCTACACATACAATATTTTTTTATTTTCTTTTTTTTTTATTCAGCAAGTTGATTTATTTGCAGAGATTTTGTGGAAAAAAGTGTTGCTGATTTTAATTACAATGAGACTATTATTATACTCGATGTAGAAATAAGTTTAATTAGAAAATCAATTTTTATGAATATTAGAAGGGACTTTCACAAGAGATTATGTAACACGAAGTTGAATTGAAACAATTGCATTCGCACAGTTTGTGAAACAGAAATTAACGTTATTAGTTCAAAATATGTTTAATTAAATGTTAATTTAAAAAAAATTGCTGCAGGAGATTATGAAAAGTTTCGTCAGTTAGAAGCGTATTGCGTGCTATATTCGGCTGTGCCGAATCTTATATACCCTTCACCAACGTACGTCTGGCGTTACATATATATTTAAGTAACAATTTTGTTCTTCTTGAGTTATAAAATAGTTTTAGTTGGCAAAAAAAACAACGTCAGTTGCCTTTTTGGTTACTTTTATTGATGAAAAATAATCAATTTCTTATCCCTGGAAACGAAATTTTAATTTTGTTTTTACCAATACAAATCTTCATGATGTATAAAGCGGTTTTATTTAAGAAAAACTTTAAATTTTTAAACATTTTAGTTGTTACATGTACTACAAAATAGTGAATGTACCAAAAAAAAAAACTTTTGATTTCCCATACCTGGAAAAAAATTCATTTTTTTTAGTCTTTAACAGACATTTGAGGCTTCCCGCAGCATGAAATAGGTTCAATTTACAAACAAGCAAAATAATAATTGGTTTTTGGTATTAATTGTGCGTCGAGAAATAGGTCCAAGGTTCCCAGCTCTGGCACTGTATTTCTAAATTTCAATATCACTCTATTTCAGTTCATCTCCAATCTATCTGTCTAAGAACGAAGACTCTAGCCCTTCTGGGGGCTTGCGAAAACCGATTTCATGTACAGACAGATGGACATCGTTCAATCTTCATCGCTATTCATAAGAATCCAGAATATATATTATTTATGGGGTCCCATATTAATATCGAAGAAGTTACTCACAGAATGACAAACCTTTTCACTTTTTTGTGAAGGGCATAAAAATGGAATTACGTGCTCAAAAGCCCCTGAACTGGTGACAACAGAATACCCTGATTGTGCTCTGAGTCAGCACAAAAGGAAGAATATTCGAATCACTAATACAAAAATTTACTGAGGCATATCGGTTAGCGATCTCGGGCATGAAGCGTGTGACAGCGCACTTCATTGTTTGTCCCAAACAACAACGTATTCGCCAGGTTTGGCTCTCTGCAAATTTTTCCTGTGTCGCAGATTGAAAAGACTTATGAACGTCCGCCATTTTGCGATGATAAAAGATAAAGATGAGAAGAGATAAAAACGGATATTGGAACTGCTTTCAGAAGTGAAAAAAAGTTGCTGGAGTACTTGCATTTTATCTGAGGGGACCACATTGAAGGGTACAAAATAAAAATTGATGAATTTATAAACGATTTCGAGAAAAGTTTAAACACACATGAGTACTGATGATGACAGTGTGGTGGCACGTGAAAACAGCTGTTCTGCTGTAACGCATATATTGGATATTTTGGAGCGTTTATTAAGACTTTTTAAAGGCGGAAAGTTACGAACAATAGCCTATAAATTTTAATTAAATTTAATACTTAAAACTCAACATATTTTTTGAGCAGATCTCTGACATTTGCACAGGCTCTTTCCAGATCGTGCTACATAACGCTGCAGTATTAAGGCCGATGCTGCGGAATTATCAATCTGTGTGTGGTTCCATTCATTATATTTCCTTTCTGGCTGATGAACTTCATGAATTGATAAATCATTCATTGCATAACCCCATGGACAAGGAATGTTATTTACAATTAATCTACCAAAATAACCTGCCGCATGTTTTAGGAATCTTCAGGTATTCTTTTTAACCAAAAACTACTGTGAATATATGTAGATTGAGTACAATGTCTGCATCAAACTTTCACGTTAAGATTACACATAAATCAAATTAATAATAAAAAAATAAATAAATAAATAAATAGCAAATAAAACAAAACGAATGAAAGAATATTAGCAAGAGAAAATGGGAAGAAGTTTTTATGATGATGTTTATTTGATAACATGGATTATCAAACGTCTGAGCGGACAGAAAAACAAGATCATAAACAACCAGACGGAACGTTAAATACAGTCATAAAGTCTAAGATATACACTCGTAAAAATATGCCTTAAACACCTTGCATGGAACTTTTCGTAGACCTAATTTTTAACACGTGCCTTATCAAATTTGGAAGTGCAAATAAACATTTGGGCCACTCACTTGGCATCATAAGCAGTTGAATAAGTAGTGGCAATTGTTTGCGCTATTGGAGTGTTCTATAAGCGTTTATAAGACAAACGAATATACCGTACACTTAAAGGGTTACGCAAAATTATTCACCCTATAGTAAGTTGTAGTAGCTTTTGCAAATGGTGTTTTACGTCAAGCCTATTTGTGAACTAGACAGCTGCAGAATACATAAAGACAAACAATTATTAGATTTTTTGGCTACTGGAAACCCGCGTTTGACTTTTGAAATTCATTTGCGAATTCTCAAATGGTTTATAAAACTCTTTGCATAAGATAAAAGGTTTTGAAGCATTCCAAAACTGTGGTTAAACTCTACTCATGATTTGGTAAAGCATTTGGGAAACGCATACTTATAAATAATGGCTTAACGATTCATTAAATAAATTTCATTTATAATAAGAGTGTGACAATATAACGAATAGTAAATTTCATAACTCTTTTTCAATGTTTCATAAAATGTCTTTTATTGAAACAAAGTTATGAACAGAATAGCTGTTGAAAATTTGTTAAATTAAATTTTAATTTATTAAAAAAGTTTCCATGTAGATTCTACTATTTAATACAATTTATAATATTTTAAAATATTAAACCAGGGGGCAAATTACAGCACTCGTTATCGAACGAAATTACGAAATATTTCAATAGAGTTTATATGGAAATATTTTAAAATTTCGAACCGTATCGAATGCCGTAATTTGCCCCCAGGTAATACTTAGAAATAACACTGTAAATAAATTTGTAAATCATATTTCATTTTCGAGCAATGATGTTCGAAAGAAAAATATATGAAATATAAGAAAATAAAAAAGGAAAAGTGCGTTCTTTTGTTGTGAGACTTTGATATTTGTTTTAAAGCTTCTCACTTAGTGAAGTGGAAGTTTGAAATAAATGTCTTTAGTTATTCTAAGAAATGTTGGGTAAAGGTACCCTGCCTGATGATCTGCATTAGCCCCAGTGAAATGCGCATAGGAACTGGCTAAAACCCCTCAATTGATCACTTTGAATTTTTTAGCAAGATTTCGGGAAACAAGAACTAGCACCTAATTAAAATTAATGTCTATAAAATTATATTTTGAAAACTGAAAATGTAGTAGCGGTGTTATTCATAAACTATTATTAAATATAAAGCATGATTTAAAGCATGAATTTTTTTTTAGTAAAAACATCTTTAAAGCATTCATTAACTTTAATAATTGGTTGTGAATAAGAACGTAGATTAAAACTAAAATTGCTGAAAGCTCTAATGATCCATCTTCTACATAGAGAAAATTTAACCAACATGAGGGTCCCACCGTAACTTGTAGTTAACAGCCGCCGCCAGATGTTACAACAATTGTTTTCACGATTAGATGAAGATAAAAATATATAAAAACAATTTCGGATTCGATTTCTCTGCAGAATTAATTGAGCACTTTTATTCTAACTATCCCAGTAAAAAAAAAAATCTTCCAAAGAAATCGGAAGTATAGCAAATCCGGATATTTTTTAATGCTTTTTCTTCTGAATTGTCTGGCATGAGGTTGTCTCTTTTGTCACCTTTTAACTGAGTCTGATTTTAATTAAATCTGATTTTTGTATGTTATTTCTAATAATTTTTTTTTGTCAATTAAATAATTAATTAAAGTTGCTTACTGCGAATGCTCTGATGGCTCGGACACGAAACAGAATTTCCATGTCATTTGCCAACGTAAGTTTTATATTTGAAATCAACTGTGGATTACTACCAAATAGTGCCCATATATACAAATAATTATAATCTTGTAATCCGGAACAGTTTAACCCCTTAAATCCCTGTTCTAGAGGTGTTTGTTGCTCTTTTTTGAAAGAAGGACAAAAAAGACCCATATGTTGAGCAGTTACAGGGTTAACATGTTCTACAAAAATGTTTCCCGTAACATTTTACATAAATTTTCTGAGAAATTTTTATATCTTAAATGTTAGGGTGGCAGGGACTCTTATGCCGATTAACAATAAGAATGTACCAGAGGTCGGAAGCCTTAAACCCCTTAAATGAAATTAAAATTTAAACGTTCCAAACTCACTCACTTCGTTTTTGGTTCCTCTATCAACATTTATAGGCTGGACCTTGTATTTTTTTGTATACGCCCTTGGGAAGTATAGAAAGAGTAGTTCCTCAATAATGGACTTGAAATTTTTTTCACTGGGATATAAAAACTATTGTACTAGTGTAACATTCATAAATAAGTTAGTTGTGACATTGCAGAAGGTACAAGAAGTCACATGTCACAAGTCAAAATGTCATTTTCATTACTCTAGTGTAAAGTCCGAAAACACACTGGGGCATTTCGTGTCGAAGCAAGTAAATGGTCATGTTTGTAGCACAAATGTGATGTCACAAAATGCCACAATGCGTTTTTTTGGCTTAATGCTTCATGCAACGCTACTTTGTACTGATACACGAAGGCCATTACAAAAGTCTGATCACCATTACCATGGCGGACCAAACAGGTCAAGGCAACTCTACACATGACTTTTTACCCAGTTGCGTTTTAATTGTTAAAATATTTCCATATTGAAGCGTAATTATTATTTTCGGCTGAAGGTCATATTTGGTATATGGAAATTATTAAAAAAAATGCAAAGTTTCTTAATCATTAATTGTATATTAATATATTTTTATTTTATATACATAAATATATAATTAATAATTAAAAAACTATGCATTTTGAGCTGCCACTATATATTTTTGCTCGTTATGCTGTTGTTTTCAAGCTCATTATTGCAAAAGCACAACATGTCTTTAACATTTACAACAACTGGCAACAGTTTACAAAACAAAATGCCTATTGTTTTGTTGTATTGTTTTATTATTGTGATAATGAAATGACCTGATATTTATGTAGGTCATGCACTGCTTTTCTTGCAGTGTCTCTGCATCAGTCTGTTCTTATCAAAAATTCACGTTTGTATCATTTTATCTTTCTTCGAATACACACCTTTTTTCAGATATACTGTGACAAAATATATTGTTGTTTGTTTTAAAATAACAAGTGGATTTTGTTAGAGAGATTTAGTTTTGGAGATGTTGTCAAGGACAACAATGAAGCAGCTGTGTGTGTGAAGCAGAAAAAACTTTGTTAATATTATTGTTGACTAATAATAATGATTAGGGATGTAATCGATACCGATAGCGATACATCAGAGATGTTACAGTTTTGCAGTGTAAGATATTTGCCGCCGATATTTTGTTGTCTTCTTAAATGTTTTTGTCGCACAAGTAACTCTATTTTCAAGGGCGATATTTTGCACAACAACTAAAAAGGAACTTCACATTAACAACCAGATTGATATATAAAATCGATTGCTGATATTTTGTAAAGTAAATTCTACTTCGCTATGGATTTTATAACTATATTAACAATATCTTACAGTGTCGTTTGTGTAATAAAAAGTTACTCTACCAAAGATTTTATAATTTTAACTGCAACTCAAACTGAAAACGAGGTTTATTGGTATCGATATCGATATCGCTGGTATTTCCTTCCCAGTATCGGTATCGTATCGGCAATAACAAGCTTCCCTAATACGTGCAATTGGCTTGGAATCAAGTTAGATTTTATACACAGAGTTTCTATGATGGTGACGCATCTTCGTTGAACCAAAACCAAAATCATGCACCGACTTAAAATAGTCATGAGAAATCACTCAACATTCTCCTATCTTTTTCTAAATGTTCCTATGGATATATTGTCCTGTGAATCAAAATCATTGCTGGTATATATTTTACCACCACTGGTGCTGCACAGTAGCCCATCAAGTACTCCTATTAAAATGTTGTATTCAACTGCTTAAACTAATTCCGTTGATTCGAACGATTACGAGTACACAATTTTGTTAATTACTTTCCTCATTTAGATGATGATACTTAATAAATATTTATATTTAAATAATATTTAAATAACGAGCTATAAATATGTCTAGCAGTTTATATTGTTTTCAAAAAATTTATAGGAAAGTTACAATATAAACGAAAGTCTTTAATTGAGACTAACAAAGTTGTTTCAGTAAATATTTTTCAAATCATTTTGTTTTTGCAAACAACATTCTTATTTTGACTTCAGTAATTAAGTGCCCAAAGATTTATTAGCATTCTTATGTTGTTCTCTTTTCTCCAAAATAATGCAACATTTTTTACACTATTCAACTGAAGAAGGCAATTTTCGTTCGATTAGGAATATAAAGGCTGGTCGGAAGATATAAAAACAACATCCCGCGAGGCTTGGACCGATAACTTTTTAATATTTCCATAGCGATAAGATTAAAAATAATCTAATTATTTATATGTCAGACATTATAAACATCCACCCTCAATTTATACCCTTCCCAAATATATAAGACTTTGCGATATTTAAACAGAACAAAGAAATAAAAACAACAAAATATATATAGAAAAATTATTTTTAATTATAAAAAAATACAAAATTATTTACAACTTGAAGTTCTAACAAGGGGACGTTTTCCCAAAACTACAAGTTAAAAATCTAAAAGGAAAATCACCCACAAAACAACAACACTTTTATAAATTTAATTGCTGTCTTGTGTGTATTTCACCTGTAGATTTGCACGTTGTAGTTTTATGAAACGGTCCCCAGGCCTCAAAATTAAACTTAATGAGGATTTTTAGAAACGCAGTCAACAACCGTGTCATAAATACTTTTCACTGCCATGGTGGTTTCATGAGCTGCACCGTCGGAGCAGCTGTCGGGAATGTTTTGGCCAGCAACGAAAGAAGCACACAGTTCTATATTATTTTGAAATTCTATTAATTTTACGCCTTCATCAGATACACATCCACCGAAGGCAGGACGAAAGTTTTCAATGTTGTGAATATAACCAAGAGCTGTGTTCCACAGATCAGATACATCTCCCTCAGCATTTACGGCCGTCAAGCACAAGAGGAAAATTGCAAAAATCTCAAATTTCATTATGTTTTTATTTAGTGTTCAAACTGTTACTGTAGAAGTTTTTAAAAATTTCTAAGCTTTTATACTGTTCAGAAGTACTGATAACCAACACAATTCGTTAAGTTAGAAAAATGTTAGCAAATTTTTCTTATGGCATTTACCATAAATCATTTCAGACCTTCTTAGATAAGGTCTATGATTATTTTGATAACAATTTAGGATGCCAAAAATAAGAAAAACAAAACTATAAAAAATAATACAAGCACAATATATTTTTATGTTTGGAAAGATTTATAAGATCATATATGAGTAAATGGGTTAACAGCTTAACCCTAATCATACAGACCTAAAATAGTAATTGCCCCAAAAAGCGTAACCACTAAATATTAATGAAAAATATTTCAATGAGACATGTTCCTATATATTTCCTATAATACGAAACAGTTTCCTATAATATTAACCCTTACACGACCGACTGTTATTTGCATAAGGAACTGTTTTACTTGTTAAACACAAATCTAAATCAAATGATTTGTCTTTAGTGTTTAACGGCAACGTTTTTTTCTGCAAATGTTTGCCAAGTGTGACCGTACCTTAAGATACATGCGCGAAACTTTCAAGGAAAACGATTTTATTAAACATATTTCTTACATACACAAGATTTATTACCGATGGTAACAATTCTGACAGCATTTTATGACTATACAACTATACGACTATAGGACTTTTTTTTTAAGGATTTTACCTTTGGCGTTTGTCTGTTCCACGATTAAACTTTAAATTTTCCTTCATAAGTCCAACTTAGCAATTTACTTCGATTAGAAAATTTCGAATATACAATTAGAAATTACACGAACTTTGTGACAGAGATTCGTTGGAATTGCTTCATTGGCTTTCATAGTTTCGTAAGAATATTTCATTAGATTAATGTGCAACAACATTTTGTAGCCTTTTAGAAACCAATTCATATTGAAAGATAATCAATTCATGATTAGAAATATTCGAGTAGCTCGTTTTTAAAACAATTAAGTTTTCTGTTAAATTCTTTGAAACTGAAAATATTAATAGAAATTTAGGATTTGATTGAATCTATGAAATATATTCGTTACTTCAATAAAGTTATGAAAGTCTGAGGTAACAAATGAATAAACGTTTTCTGATTTATTTGAAAAGTTGTTTTGTACGAATATTTTGATGTATCAGTGAATTTATTTCACTGTAATAACCATCCTGCTTCATTAAATCAATGACATTCGATACATTTTCTAAAAACTTTAAAGTTAATGAATGAATGCAATTGTTTCGTTAAATGAATGAAACTACACCGTTGTATCATTAAAACTGTGTCGCTGTATCAATGAAATCATTTCATTGTATTAACGATCCTGCCTTTAAAGTTTTCATTTTCAAAAACTTTAAAAGCCTGTGCTTTTACGTGGTAATTCTCAAATAGTTTTTGACGGCTTATTTACAAAGCTGAAAGACTTTTTTTATTTTGGAATCAGTTGAAAAGTCTAGTGATGAACCAATGAAATCCAGCATAAAGATATACTTGGCCGCACAACAATTGTGTATTTAATAAATTGACTGAAATAAATAAATTACATTTTGGAACGTTATCTCAATGTCGTTATTTAATTTGATCAATGAATTATTTTATTATCCATCAATGAAGCGTAAACATTGAATAAATGAAATTATTTCCCTCTATGGATGAAATTACTTTCTTTTATCGTAGACATTGTGTCAGTGTATCAATGAAATTAGTTAATAGCATCAATGAAAGTATTTTCAATTATTTTAAGAAGTTTTCATTGAACTGATTTTAATGAAACTTCTTCCATTGATTCAAAGAACGATGACGTTACATTTGCCTGAAGTTGAAACTTATTTAGAAGAAATAAGTGTTTAAGTATAAATTTGACTCATAGAGAATAGACTAATTAAGATATTTTTAATTGATTATAAAATAAAAGTCAAATGGTTTTATTGCTATATTTCGGATAGATTCTTTCCTACATTGACTGCCTCGTTTCCGACATTTTGAGAATAATTCCTTCTTTCGTATAATTATATTTGAAACAAAAATAAAATTAATATGCACTAATATTTTTAAGCTTAAGGTCTCTTTATTTTTATTAAATTGTAAATTGTTTTTCAATATTTCGTTACTCCTTTGTGTGACTTCTTCGGGAAATTAATTTTTTCATTTCTTAATTTTTTTATGTTTTAATTGTTTAAATTGTTTTTCTTTTGAAATGTAGTTTATGCGAAAGAAAGAATTCAATCGAGATCATGAAATCGGTGCTAAATCTTACCAACGAGAGTTTGTGAGACACATGCTGGTAAGATTAGGGTTAAGCTGGAGCAGTATTTTGACTGAGGCGCCTAAAGTAGAATGATTATTATTGAAGTAGAGTGATTAATTTTTAATAAAATTAAATTTACTATGCAGTTTTTGTTGTGGGAAACGTTCTTTTAGGCATTTGATGGAAAACCATGATTTTGAGAATAACCTTCTAGACAACTTGAAGTGTTTGATAAAAGCAGAAATTAAAATGCGATCAATCTGAGCCAATTTTGAAAGGGATATAATGAACGATTTATGGAAATTATATTCAAAATCGGGGTACATATTTCAGTGCATTTGGTGGGCAAATATGTACTCTTCTCTTAACGCTGTATTTAGGTTGGAATGTGAGTCAGCACAGTTGGTAACCCAACTTTCTACAATGAGTTTCTCCGGCCTACTAAATTAAATTAAACGAATTCGTTCCAAGTAATCAACGACTTTTGAACTTCGCTTATTATCCATTATCGTGATATTAAAGTGAATTAATTTTTTTTAATAGAGTACCCAGGCGGTGGCTTGTTTTGAAGTGCCATTATTTGCTGGGATATCATAATGAGCTACTTTTACTTTCCGACTGCATCTTAAGTTCTGCTTGAGATTTCTTAATATTTAGCAGTTGCATTTTATAACTAAAAAAATAAGTCATAGAAAATGTATCTTTACATACGTGCATACTTGTCGTTCAGCTTACCTGAAAGAAGAGAAATAAATGAATATATTATTCATACTGTCTTAATTAAATTATCTTATGAAATAACAGTAAAATACGAAAAGAAAAACAAGAAGTATTAAATAGCCCTTCTCATACATAAAAAAAATTTCAATTTCTTTATTTAATGACCTTTAACTGTTCGTCGAATATGTAGTAAAATGTTTAATTAAGAAATAAATACAGTTCTTTAGTTAACAAAAAAAAATTTTTAATTTATTTCAATTGTTGTAGGTTGATCAATGTGGCCGAACAGTGTCCGTGTTTAGGTCTGTTATAAAGCAGTTATAAAGATTTCAACTTGTAAAACTTTCACTGGCTGAAAATAACTCTATTGTTTTCAAACGAAATCTTGTTTTTAGAATTTCAAATGGAGAAAAACTAATTTAATTTCTTTTCAAAGTCGCGGTTGATGAAAGTGCATGATCCAACAGAAATTTATTTTTAATGAAATGCACCATTATTTAAGCTATTAAATAATGCTATTATCGAAGTTATATTAAAAACTATCGTGGATATATATTAAATACTACGAGTACAGATTGTTACACTGTGCGTCTTTGTGTTTATTTAATATTTCACTGTCAATTTCTACTAAAAGTTAAAGTGATTTAACTTCGAATGCTGTAAGTGATTTTCGAAGCACTCGAAATTAATAAATTACACAGTGGTACAAAATTGAATGAAATAGAAAAACCTGGGGAGTGATATGATTTTTCTTCTAGGTCTTGTCGAGTTAAAGAAGAATCCAATAATGAAATTATATATTATATATGTATGAAATTATATAGCAGGGGTATTTAAGAATATATTATCCAACATTTAGTTATTTTTCCCATAATTAAATAATATATAGCGATTTGTTCCGATCAACCAAGTAACGTCAAGAGCACAACTGGGCCGCGGCGATTATTCCTCGCCAAATATAAAATACTAGAGAGCATGTGAAAATACATACAATCATACGGCGCGAACTATGCAATAAATTTATTTCTATTTCTTTAATGCCAAAGCCTGGGGAATAAATCATTACCGTGTGACCATGTTTTGTTTAAACTCTTCCATGTTTTAATAAACGAAAGTGGTTTTCAGCTGTTTCATATTGATTATATGGATTTAAAAAGAAAAAACATACATATATAAAATAGTTGACTATAAAACTTGTAGTTTATTTTTAGTAAAAGTGTGGGCCGGGTTCAACTTGTTCAGTAGATGTTCTTAGAAAAAAAATGAGATAGAGAAAGAGAGAGGGAGAGAGATTAATCGGATATATCCTAAACTTGGGTGTAAATCACTCTCAAACATTTTGTGACATCGCATTTGTAGTGTCATTTAGATTTCTGCACACAAAGAAATATAACAAACTGAAAGACGTTGCCAACAGTACACACTTGCGATGGCACGAAATGACACAGTGTGTTGTAGTCAGGCTTAAGTTCGAAATCATAATTTTACAAATATTTAAGATATATTTTATATTTGTTATACAAGTAGAATGCAGGAGTATTTATTCTGAGGCCCGCTACGCTATTTCACCGGGGTCTTCGTTTATATATATATATATATATATATATATATCTTTTAACTTTTAAACGTGATACCTGTACATACGGTTATAAACTATTTAACTTATTTTTTCAATAATATAGAATATGAGAATTTTAAAAACGTTACTAATCTGATATTATAATGATTATAAAATATATATTTTAGTTTGAAAAAATATATTAGTTTTATGTCTCACTCGCACTGGTGAACTTCTGCAAGTCAGACAACTGTATAGGATTACATTTCTTCTGAAGAATTTTCCATATTTAGCAACGTTGACACCTTTTATATGAAGGCATAAGTCGTGTACAATCAGTCACAGAAATGGATGCAAGTATTTCGAAATTCAACAGTGTTTCGAAAATTTTTTAAAGTTAATTAAAACTTGTTCTTTAATTGGAACTAGAATCCTGAAGATGAAAAATTATCGTGTTCGAAATATAACGACCAACAAAATTTAAAACTGTTTAAAGTGTGTTTTTATTTCAACGCATCGCTAAGAAGCAAAACAAAATAAAATATAAAAATAGAAACGATTAGAAAAGGATATAGAAGAAAACAAATTTCCTGCAGATAAAGAGACCTTAAGCTTAAAAATTTTAGTCCATATTGTATATAGAAGATATTAGCCTTCCACAAATAATTTTATATTTAATAAAATCGTCATATTATTCCCTCTTCATTATTCGATTTGGTATCAGTTCACCTCAGCATACTCTTGCGACTTGAAATCGCTAAGAATCTAGCGATTGCCGATTTACAAAACACCTCTCGTGTGAGTTCAAGTCGCAATCGAAGTCGGGTGTCAGAACTGGTTGCTAAAATTCTGACTTGTCATTAACAAAAAAAAAGTATTTATTTTAAAAACTGTTCAACAAAATATGGGTGTTTGCTGAGTTTATGACCAACCATAAATCTCACACATTTCCGAAGATTTCATCGCAAGTATGGGTCTCCGCGATATTTTTAAAGAAAAAAGGATTTGAACTAATTAAATGTATGAGAATTTTAAAAATGTTACTAATCTGCTATTATGATGATTATGAAATATATATTTTATATATTTTAGTTTGAAACAAGTTTTGTTGCCTGAAGTAGTGAACACAAGACTACGATGCCTTAGATCCCGAGTTCGACTCCGCACTCAGTCATGAATGTGGTGTCAAATTTTTCTGATCTGCTGTAGTGCATCGTGGTGGTGTTAACTGTTGTCTCTTTGACGAAAGAATAGCACTGGTGGCTGAACATTACCGGCAGCAAACAACACCGTCATGTACTACAAGAGCAGAATAAAGCAACCTCCTTCGTCGGTACCTGTAGCAAAAAATTCACCAGCGAAGTAAAAATATGAATTTAAGAAAATTCAAATCAAATAAATTTGACTTAAGAAACATGGAACAATATATTAAGCATAACAGGACATGCAGAATACATAATCAAACGGCAACACTGGGACTTAAAAAAAGTGTTTTACAGTCGTTTATTCGTACGCTTTTTTATAAAAAAAATTTTAACAAATTGAAACTACTATCACATTCAACTGAAGCCTTCCAACTAGTGGTACTAAAAAAGGTCCCACGACTGCTGATAATGAAAGTGTAGCGGTTTTCGAAAACAGCTGTACTGCTCTGCTGTGTAAGTTGAATATATAAAACTGATGTTGACTTTCCCTTAATCATGCCTTCCCAAATTAGAAATATTTTGTGAACAATTAGCCTATAAAATTAAATTTAATAATCTTACTTATTCCTGATTCTATAATTAACTCGTTTTGGTGTATCCCGGTGTACACCATTCAGCCTTCCTCAATATTAAAGCCAAATAAGATTTCTTTGTATGTGTGCGTTTTTGACATGACCTGCTTTACCTGTAGCCTCTGCTCAGTTGTATGAAAGTTCTCACTTCAGCAGCAACTTTAAGTCACAAAAATGGCAAAAAATAAAGAGAATATGTAAAGACGGACAGACAGACTGCAAACCAGCTCACATCGTGATATTTATTTATTTGTATTATTTGTTGTTATTGTTTTTTTTTTTTTTTTTTTGCAACAAATGTTTTCAATACATTCAACTTTTCCACGACTCTTCATTTGTTTGATTTTATTTTTCCATAAACTTGCAACTTAACGTAATCATGCCTCGTAATACCAAATAAATATGTTGCAGCAAAAAATAAGCGATAAACCTTTTTTCTATGGCTTATAAATATTTATATTTTCTTTTCTATTTTTTTATGACGTTGAAAAGACAAAAAGAAAAGAAAATTAATAACAAGTTACTCCTCTTAAGCCAGAGAGACATGATGACTCGACATCATGGCCAGGTCATTCAATTGTTCAACTACATGTTTATACTCGCAGGTATGTGTACGTAGATGTGTGTGTGTGTGTGTGTGTACTTGAGTGAATGTGTGTTGTGACAAGATGATTTATGCCTGTTTGGCTTCTTAAATTCCGTACTTGGCATGGCTATTCGAATATGGAGTTTATCTAATTTCGTTGTTTAGAATTAATGTCAAATCGCGACTTTGAATGTTAGATATTTCTGTACAGAGGGATTATTATGCTTTTTCTTATAGTATTAAGGACAACAGCAACAGGTTGGAAAATACTCTTTAATGTGGCTTTATTTGGAAGTGGGCAACAAGTAGAAAAACTGCCTTAAAGTTCTCAATTGCCTAAAGAATCTAACTTAAGTTGCAAAGCGTTACTCAAATACTTGTATTGGACAGAAACCAAACAAGGGAAAGTTTCTTTATATTTAAGCCATGGCAATTATTGTCGAAAGTTTTTAAAGATTTAAAAATTTAAAGAATTTCTACTAAACGTATTAGAAATATTTTATATCATTTACTTTCTGAGTCTAGTTGCCTCTTCTCCATATTGAGTTCAAAATCAAAAGCTATTTCAATTCATGCATATCATTATTTCCTAACATATTCAATTGCCACCAAACGCGGTAACCTCTAGTGACCTTCGTCTTTGATGCAACAGCAGCATTGCAGATTAACAACTCAGCCACGTTGAAGTTTGTTGGAAAATTTTTAAATATATTAAACGAACACTTTATGGAAAATTATTATGAAAAAAAGTGAAAAATGAAAACATAAAATTAAAATTAGCATACAATACAAAATAATTTAATTAAATGCAATAAATGCAATAAACACAAGCGCTCAAAAATTATTTGATTTTATATTTAAAACAAAAGAAATTTTGGTATTATGAAAGAGATATACGAGATGAATAAGTTGTCAATGAAATTGAATTTCAATGAATGCTGGAATACAAGTTTAAATTCCGTTAATATTGTAATAAAAAAAATTAAGAAATAACTCCAGCATAAAATAAAATGTTCAAAAGCAGAAAATGTCAAAGCACTTTATTAAGCATTAGGGGTATTCACTAAATGATTACCAGATACACTGTGTTGATGTTGGCAAATAAACTTGTTTTTCAAATGAACTCATACTGCTAATAAATAATTGCATGTTCTGGCACTTCAGTGATTATCCCAACGCATGAAATTCGGGAAACGTCAAATTCGTGTGCGATTTGCCATATTATATATCAGCTGTTTATTGAAAGCTCTCACATGTTTGCAAATAATGTCCAAACAAAAACCAAGAGCCTTTTTTAAATCGCAAGAATATGTCACTAATCTGCGGAAAATGTTATACCACTAACCCCGAACGTACCTCTCCTATGGCTGGTGAAAAGGGGAATGTTGCAAAACTTCCCGAATCGTGACTGATGAGAAGAGGACATATCTCGAATATAAAATAAAATGGCTGCAAAATTCCATCGGAGGACATATTAATTTTTTTTATTATTTTTAACAGCGTACTCTTTTCTACTCGAATAGTTCTATTACAAAGTTTTTATGGAACCATATCAGGGAGTGGCACAGTAGGATAAGTACTTAAAAATTAGAAGACTTATTCATAAAATATAATTTGTGGTTATAAGCTGCTTATAAATCAAATCTTCTGTAAGAAACCTGTTAGCGAGTATCTTAATTATGTCCATTAAACGACTGCAATTACGTCACGTAAAAGTTACCGGCACCTCTCATATAACGTTCCGGAGCTGGAACCGGTTGTTAGTTCTTTGGCTATTAATTACGTAACGCATACTGTGACAGGTGCATTTCCTTCTAAAATAGTTATGATGCAAATGAAAGGAAAAGTCAAGATCAAGTCTTGTAGGAAATTATTTTTTAAGCGCAGCCAGACCGCTGATCGTTTGCTCTTTTTCTAGAGTTTTGTGTCTCACTCGCACTAGTGAACTCCTACAAGTCAGATAACGGTTCTTCTGAGGGATTTTTTATAGTTAACGACGTTGACAATTCTTATGTGAAGGCATAAGTCGTGTACAATCAGTCACAGAAATGGATGAAAATATTTCGAAATTCGCCAGTATTTCGAAAATTTTTTAAAACTATTTTCAATTTAAATATTTTATTTATATTATGTAAATATTTTTTTTTATTGGAACTAAGATATATAACAACCAATATATTTGAAAACTGTTTAAAGTGTGCTTTTATTTCACGCAACGTTAAGAAGCAAAAAAATAATAATAAAATATAAAAATACAAACGATTAGAAAAGGATATAGAAGAAAGCAAAATTTCCTGAAGAAGTCACACAAAGGAATGAAGAAATATTGAAACATAATTTTATTAAAAATAAAGAGACCTTAAGCTTAAAAATATTAGTCCATATTTAATATAGGAGATATTATTCTTCCACAAATAATTTTATATTTAATAAAATCGTCATATTATTCCCTCTTCATTATTCGATTTGGTATCAGTTCACCTCAGCATACTCTTGCGACTTGAAATCGCCAAGAATCTAGCGATTGCCGATTTACAAAACACCTCTCGTGTGAGTTCAAGTCGCAATCGAAGTCGGCTGTCAGAACTGGTTGCTAAAATTCTGACTTGTCATTAACAAAAAAAAGTATTTATTTTCAAAACTGTTCAACAAAATATGGATGCTTGCTGAGCTTATGACCAACCATAAAAGTCTCTGGGTCAGTTTATAGTCAAAATGATTTCAACTAATTAAATTTAGAGGATTAGAACAAAAAACAATTATTTTAGTATCAAGATCTTTGAGCTTTAAAAAGTCTAAAGCATTAAATTGTTGGTTCATAAACATGTTTTAGATCCAAATTCATAATCGTTATTCGACTGATGACAATGATTTAGCCAATTATATTTATAAGAAGAAACAATCAGTTGAAATGCTAACCAAAACGGTTAAATTGGATCGTTAGTATCGTATTGGCTTTCATTGACCCAGAGATGGTAACAAGCGTTATTAATTTTTCTTTATCATAGTACTGGGATACTATCGATAGTTCAAATATCGCCATCGATACTACAGACTGAATGTTTACACTTTAACTAAATTTTTATTAAGATAGAATTCATTTTATTAAAAACCAACTGTTTTCTTTTATAAAGTTTCACATTAACATTTAGAAATAATTTCAATAACTAAAGCCCGTTTAGAAGGTAATGTCGATCACTGCAGTACCTTATTTTTTTAAGTGTACAGCACAAGTATATTGTAAAACGATTGGAGCTAGATTTTATTTATTTATATTTGAAATATTTAGTAATTTTATCCATATTAGAAATTATCTCAGCATTTCTTTTTATGTAACGTACGCCAAACTGAACGCCCCTATTGCTTTTATTTTTATTTCAAAAATGTTTCTTCTTTTATATTTATTTTTTTTGCTTTTATTTCTCTACAATTTAATTCATACAATTACATATTTAAGACATGTTACTAGTGGATGCAAGAGCACAATAGCTGACGAACAATTTTTATTCAGTAGGTTGGGCGGCTGAAAATCGTAGTCTGCATACGTACTCCTGGTATTCACAAGTAAGTAATTTCATTTGAACACATTCACACATACATACATACACATGAGTATAAATATATAAACAAGTGTAAGTATTTGTGTACGTTTGTATGCTACAGAAATGGCATTGGCAGTTATGTGATAATAATGAATTAAACTCTGTGAATGTTCATTGAAAGCAGACCTCATGTTTACGCAACAGATCGCGAAAGGCTTTTGAAATACATGCAGCAGAGTACAGATCGAAGAAAATTTGCAAACTTTTTTTTTCCAGCGATTGCAAAAAGTTTAAAATATTTTTTGGGCAATGCATTTCATAATACTTTTACTTTCTGAGTTTTTTTTATTTATTTTAATATAATTTTTAAGGGCGTTTTATTTCCCAACTCAGTCTTTTTGAGATGGATACATTCAATTCATATTCGTTGTTTTTTCTTATGGCCTTCAGAGACTAACGTATTTTTACTGCGCACAAAATAGATATTTATTATCATTTTCGATAATTAATCATGGCAGGCAGTCAAATAATTTTTTTGGAATAGTAAAGATACGCTCTTACTTATCAAATAATAGCAAAAAAAAAATTTTTTTTGAGTAACCACTACACGCTACTGGGCAACATTTTAATTCAGAGAAGTTTTTATTGAGTTAAACAGATTTTAGCAATATTGGATTCTGTAACACGGTCTATTCGTTATTTCCGAAACAGTTTCACGAAATAAGCATGTATCTGAATGAATATATTTTTTATTAGTATTCAATGGTTACGCTTATTTGGGCAAATATTTGACAAGTGCGAACATACTTTAACCCTGGATGGTTGCTTTTCATTTTGGTACATTAAAATTACTCTTTCTTAAATCGACGATCAATTGTTTAAAATAATGATAACAAATATTAAAGTTTAAATAATTTTAAGATTATGTAAATAAATAAATAAATAAAAAATAGTTCTAGCGGAACAACTTTTAACGTCATAAATAAACAAAAATATTTTCAGTTAAGGATTTTATTCAAAAAATAATGAAAAATATTTAATAAAAAATAATATAAAAACCTGTTTTCTCTTAAAATTCTCTAAAATAAATTGAGAAACCATACGATAAAGAGCAAACAAGTTCCATCGGTTCATCGAACAGTAACCATCCAGGGTTAAGTAAATAAATATGGTGTTTTGTAAAAGACTTTTGATATAAAATTTTACTTCAATGATGACAGAATCAAACAAACAAAAAGAAGATGCAGATATATTTTGGATTCTCCACAGGAAAATGAAAGATTAGAAGTCATAAATAAATGGTTTTCATGCAATACTTTCATTTTCGCTTTGCACGGATAACAGAGGGTCGTATGTATAGTGTGCAACGAGGGAAAGGTGTGGCAAAGTGTATTTAGAATCACAATATAATATTTTGAGTGGTTGCGTACTACCAAGAGCTCAATTTTTAATAGACAATATGAAAAATAAAAATAAAAATATATCTCCGCAAATGAGAAAGTGTAAAAGAAATTTCAGCCCTCCCTCGTATATCAAATAAACATACCCGTCTGCCTGTGCAGTGTTAACATGGTGTTGGAATTTTGAGAAAACCACTTAAGTGTAATTTTCAAATATTTTTCAAGATCCAAATCAGTGTTGAAGTGCAGTTTAAATGCTTGTAGAGTTTTCTTCTCAAAGACAAACGAAAATTATTTGCATATAATTAAGTGGATTCGGTCAAAGTATTATATAGAAATTTTTCTTTTATATTTTCTCCATACAATTTCAAATTCAGCGTCGCACATCAAAAGAAATTGTGATTAATATTTTTGTCACTGGCACTGGCCAAATAGTTTTTGGAATGGTAGAAGTGAAAGTTATTGTGAAGCTGCAACGATGTTCTTTAGCTTGAGAGAAGAACAATTACCCGCGTCGTCGTCCTACTTTTTGTAGGGCGCTGCACAGAGTAATAAGTTGGTTTTTGTATGATTCAAATGTAAGAAAATTATAAAAATAAAGAACAAATTTCTTACATACGGAGAGAATAAATTCATCTAAAATTTTTGGTTCTTGCATTCGTCATTATAGAGGAAATCGTGTGAGCAATTTTGAATTAAGTTTTACGCAAAAAAAAGACCCTATTAGAATTACTTCTTATATAAACTTGGAATTCTAAATCGCAGTACATAACTATTATATGTATAATTTCAAGGACTCTAATCATGGATATCTTGACTTATTTTGTGTTGCCGATTTTAAATCCAGATATGACTGATAAATGTCAAGAGCATTCTGACAAGTTATTATGCACAGAATTGAAAATGTTTAAGTTTCCAACGCAGCATTATTAACAATAACAACAGCAATTAAATAAAGTATTTAAGTTTATAGTTATTTTGTGTATAAAATATTTAATAATATTTAATATTTAATAATATTATATAATATTTAAGTATAAAACATTTTTAATGAAACTAATTTGTTGGGCTTTGAAAATAATCTTAAAGGAGTCAGCCAAAAGTTGAAGAAATATAAAAAATAATAAAAAACTCATATAAAATTTAAAAACCCTGCACTTAAAAAACCTGGTTTTATTACATTCAAAAGAGATCGGAATATTAGCAAAAAAAAACATGAAAAAGTTTTTAATAAAATTTGCTCTTCCAACAATTATATTTCATTACATTTTTTTGTGGTACACATTTAGCCGTTTTACCGTGGATAAATATTGACAAAACATATATATTTCAAAAGATTTTTTTGTCTAGATATGCACAACATTATTTTATTAGCCTACAACAGGTAAACTAAAGTTTTAAAATTTGCTTAAGACACGACAATATTTTTGGGTTTCAGTTTAAAGAGAAGGCGTGCCTTTTGTTATGCTATTAAAATTAAGTGTTTTGCAAATAAGAGAAATCCGTTCTTTCTAATTTTTTTTCTAATTTAAATGGCCACATCTTGAAGAAAAAATCCCAATCTTTAATATAAAAAGATCTTACTTCGACCACCAGTAAGACGGAACATCCTTTTTGCAACTGATGTGAGAGCTTCTCACATCGCAAAAAAATTTCCTCACTCTGTGAAACACACGACAAAAATACTATTCTGACTCGAATAGTATTTTTTTTCGCAATTTTATTACACTTTTATAATAATCAACATGTTACTCTATGGAAGGCTTTAAAATAAACAGCTGGACAGAGAATGCTCAAGTTTACGTCAGTACCTGCCTTTCGGCCTTATCTGACGGTGCTAAGAAAGAAGCACTCGAGTGAAATTAGGTGTCCACCACCACCCCTGTCACCCTCAGGGGCCACTCCAGTGCAGCCCCCTAGGGCTTACACAGGTTGCAACTTCACTCATATGGTTTCGTAATAAAACCATATTCATACACCTTGCTAAGGTGTTCGGGCCTATCTCAAACCCTTGTTACTTCCGAGGAAAGCGTGTCGTCAGCACCAAGAGGAACCAAAGTTCAAAGTCGTAAGACTTATCCCTCATGACACTCCCAGCATCAACAACACACCACCTCTTTCATAACTTCTGCTGATTCGCAGCAGCCCATAGAGACTGCCCTCAGCTGAGTCGAAGTCCCAGCATAGTATGAATATGCCAGAACATCAACCCTTATCTGTACCAGCGACTCTTGGTATTAAAACACAGCCACCACGTGGACTCATTGGAGAGACCTCAACCAACATCTGGCCACAGAATCAGTTAGACAAAGGGGAAGAACAAGGTCTACCACACGCCATCAATTAGATGAACATGTATTAAACAGAGCTTCGCCAGTGAAGCAGATGTTTCACACACGCCCAGCCAAAAGTTCACGTGTATGGCAACATCGTCGCTTCACTCCCGAGCAAACATTATCTGTGGGACTCAACCAGATCCCGTGGCACCATTTTAAGGAAACTAGTTCGCAGGTCAAACCAACATCGGTTTGTAACCTACTATTGATTTTTGATCCTTTATCTGGCGGGACCCAGGTATCCTCCCCCCCCCCCCCCGTATTTCTTATCTTTTCCCCAGAAAGCACTGCAACAAGGCGTTACGACTGACCAAGTTGCCTATTGTGCCCCCCGGGGGTATACAGCTGGACAAGCAGAATTATACAATTTTTCGTTGCGAAAAGCTCTCGCATCAGTTGCAGAAACGAGCCGCTGTTTCCCACATTTATATTCACCAGCCAGAAAATCTTGGCTTAAAAAAGGCGTCATAAGTGGCTGATATAGTTCTACGATGAATGTGTAGACTGAGGGAACGAGGAATATTTGTGGTTCCCTATTTATAAAAGCTTTTCATATTAATAATGATGGGCTCAATTCTCTTAAGGAAAATTAACTTGGAGTAGTTCAATGAAAATATTACACGATTATATAATGAAACAGTTTTCATAACAGATATAAATGAGTTTCTGTATTTTGGTTTGTAAAAATACCAGTCATCTCGAATATATATTTTGTTTCCTATTGTAATTATAATTTTATGATTTTTTTTTGTAAAAAATATCTTACATTAAAAGTTTATATTTGACAAGTAGCGTATACAAATTTGTCAGTTATATACAGAAATTTGTCACAGAAGCAGTCAATAAATATTAAATTTGTTTATGAATAAGGCCGTAAATCTTTACTACAACAAAACATTTATTACATACACTCGAATGTGTTTCTGTCAGTGTAAGAGAAGATATAATGCATGTTCAAAAATATAAAATACTGCAGCATTTAGATCAAATAATGAATGCTTTTTTCAAATTCAAGTATAAAACATCTCTTAACTCGACTTAAGTGCATTTGTCAAAATACATAAGCATCTATATGTATGTTTGTGTGTATGTATAGATGTTTGTAATACCATGTATGCTGCCATTTACTCATGTTACTCTATTAATAATATCGCATAAATTTATGACTGTGACAAAAAGTTGTTGTTGTTACTTTTAACTAAATTGAGGTGATTTTGCTTTTGATTTTGAATCTGTTGCACTTTATTCGTGTTTTGTGTTTAAAAAAAATCATTGTTATTATTATTTTTCGAGATGCTTTACTGATTTTGTGACAGTTATACGCGACATACCATACGAACATAAATATTTTCTTGGTTTTGAGACAAACACTCTGCGATAAAACCCATTCAAATTATATGTACGAGTGTATAGAAAATCAGCTCGAGATTTAAGACAAAAGGTTGTTGGGTGACAATAATAACACAGCAGATGTACTCACTCGTATGCACTGATCATGAGGCAGACTAGTTTAAAGCAGGCATTGTTAAATGACGAGTATCAAAATGATTTCAACACGTCAAGCTTTTGCTTAATAGTCTAACTTGTGATTAGCATAAATTTAAAATAAATCGTCTTGCAAGTGGTTTATATTAGTGCGACAGTAGCTGACACTGTCGTAGTTGGCATATCTGCTTTCACTTGCCTGATGAGAAAAGAATTTGAAAAACTGTCTCACCACCGATCCGAAAATGTTTCTATTTCGTAGTGGCATCTGTAAATATTTTATGTTGGAAACAAGTTTACAAGAAGTATTTTATTTTTTTTTAGTTTGTAAAATATGAATTTCAACCAGTAGCTGCAAATTGAAAAGACTTGACAAAAAGTTATCAGCTTCCATTTTTTTAATGTCAGCTTTTAGTTTGTAATACAATATTTAATGCAGAACCAAAGCCAATTTGAAACTGCTAACTTTCCAATCAATATTATTGCAACAGACATTAATTACGGAAAAAATGAAATATATTATATAATATTTGCTCACAAACAAATTTCGCTTTCATGTTGGATTTCAAATTTAATTTGCGTTTACAATTATTTCCAAAGAGATGCAGTCGAATCCATATTGGACAAGCTGCTAAAAGTGAAAGGTTAAGTAAACTTTTCGTAACAGAAAGAAATTAAGAAAAAAAAAAAAAAATTAAATTAATATGTAAATAACAATCTAAAGCAGACTTAATTTGTTGGAAGGGAAATGGCTACACAATTATTAAATGCATAAATATTTAACAATTTTTATCACCTGGTCTTAAGCTAAACAATTTGCTCGTTCGGCCAGTTGTGAATTGAAACCAAATGTGGCCCTTTCATTTTGGTATTCATTTTTCTCTATTTAAATTTAATTTTATTTTATTTTATTCGGCGGTTTTGTTTACCTCGTCTGTTGTGTTAAGACAACAAAGAATTTCAGTTATTGAAAATGTCTCAAACGTTGGCATTTTTTTTATTCGTTTTCTGCTACAATTTTTTTCGTATTCAAAAAGGCCACAATATGAAGCAGCCAAAACTTTTTGTTTTTATCTCTCTATTTCTATTGTACAAATATTATTTACACTTTCCTTTTGACCCATTGTGCAGTTAAATAAGGCATTAAATTAGTTTCATGTTAATTGTATATTTAAATCGTACTCTGCAGCATTTAATGACCTCTCTTTGGCTTTTGGGACATATTTTTGTTTGTTTTTGAAGTCATGCCAATGGCCTATTTCCCTAAGAGATTCACTGCGGTATTTAACGAAATCGTTAATTACCACGATAGAATACTAAAAGATATATTTACAAGATAACTTTTTAATTAAAATTTATTTATATGCTTAAGTGCTTCACTTCTCTGAATGCACCCTGTATAGCAAAATCATTCAAATCAGTTAGAACAAATTTATTTAAGACGTTTAAAATATTTTGCTTTCATTTTTGGCATCAAGATGTTTCCAAAGAATTTCTAAATAATGAAATAAACACATCCATAACACTGTACAACAAAGAAAAAAATTAATTAATTTAAAACAAATACAAGATTCGGACCACACATTTTGATAGAGGAAACAAAAAAAAAATATATAAAAGAAAGACATGCGTTTGAGTGTTTACATCTAAACTTCATTTGAGGGGTGCTAACGTTAACCAGCTCTGACATATTCTTATTGTCAAACGGCATATGAAACCATGTGACCCTTTCATTTTAGATATGAAAAGTGCTCAGTAAAGAGCACTTCTTAATTACGATAATACCGAAAATCCTATTCCAATTGCCTGCGGAATGAACATTAATTAACCCAAAATTCTCTTTTGTTAAGTCTTATTTTTATACCCTTCACAAAAAAGTGCAAGGGTTGGTCATTCCGTGTGTAATTTCTTCGATATTAATATGGAACCCCATAAACTATATATATTCTGGATTCTTATAAATAGCGATGATGATTGAGCGATGACCGTCTGTCCGTCCGTCTGTCTGTATGTGAAATCGATTTTGCCAAACCCCCAGAGACTTCGTTCTTCGATACGTAGATTGGAAATGAACCTAAATAGAGTGCTATTGAAATTTACAAAAAATCCGAAATACGGTTCCAGAGCTGGAAAGCTGACACCTATTTCTCGACGCAAAATTAATACCTAAAACCAACTACTCTTTTGTGTGTTTGTAAATTGAACCTATTTCATGCCTTGGGAAGCCTCAATTGTCTGTTAAAATCTAGAAAAATAACTTTTTTTTCCAGGGATGGGATATTAAAAGTTTTTTTTGGAACATTCAGTATCTTGTAGTACAATTAAATAACTTACATGTTTAAAAATTTCAAGTTGTTCTTAAATAAAACTGCTTTAAACATAATGAAGATTTGCACTGGTGAAAAAATAAAATTTTGTTTTCAGGGTTGGGAAATTTATGGTCTTTTTCATTCATACAAGTAACCAAAAAGGCAACTGACGTTGTTTTTTTTTGCTAACTAACACTATTTTATAACTTAGGAAGAAGAAAATTGGTACTTAAAATATATTCAACGCCAAACGTTGGTGAAGGGTACATAAGATTCGACACAGCCGAACTTTGGAGACTTTTAGTAAAATTTCATGGAGAATATTTTTGAGCAGCATTTTAACCCCTTAAATCCCTGTTTTAATGATGTTTTTTGCTATTTTCGAAGAGAAGAACAAAAATGACCCATACCTTGACGAGTTAAAGGGTTAACATATTCTACAAAAATGTCATTTTACATAAATTCTCTCAACACTTTTTATACCTAAAATGTAAGAGTCACATGGTTTCTTAGGACGATTTACAATAAGAATGTGTCAGAGCTGGGAAACTTTAACCTTCAGATGTAAAACTTTAAAAGTAATGTTGGAAAAAATTTCATGTTGTTGTACAGTGTATTAAAAAATTTGCTCTCCGGCAAAATTTACTTTTTGTTGCTTAAATTTTTTCTCCGCTTCCTGTACATCATTCTAAATGTCATTTCAGTTTTATTAAAAAAACATTTTTATTAATTGTACTCTCAAATGGAAAAGCTACAAAACGAAATGAAAATTTTTGGAAAATGCCAACATCCCCATTCAAACAGTGCGCTATTTGTGTAGCCAATTAATTGGCAGACGTAACGATGAGGAAACACCTTAAATAAGAAACATGACGGGGCACATATTTTTCCCAATCGATTTCCTTGAGCTGCACCACAGATATTCACCGTTTACGGATTCGTTTTCAAATCCAATAATTTGCGTTGAAATACATTTTTAAAAGTGAATGAATGAATCATCGGGTTTTTTCCTTAAAAAGCACTTTTTTATTTTGCCGTAAAAAGCAGATTGATTTTTTCTCCACCAGTCTTGGCTGCTGCATTTACACTTAATTTTTAATTATTATGATCTTTCGTTTGATGCGTTTGGTTTTTCTCCTCCCTCTGCTTTTCTTTTTTTGATTTACTTTTTATAACAATAATAATATAAATAAAAATAATGAAAATAATATATTCTCTTCAGGGTCTATTAATTTTTTCACTTAATATATTTAATCATATTTTCTTTTTTGTTTTGTTTGGTCTGTTTTTTTTGTTGCGGATTTCTTTTTTGTCTTTCAACTAAATTTTATATGTGAAATGTTTGAGTACGAAGGCGGCACTAGAACTAATCAGGGTATTGCCATGCTATAACGCTTAAGAACAATAAAGACAGACGACAATTTGATGCAGAATATTCTGAAGGTTGTGTTTTTATTAACCGCCTCATGATGATGATGAGTGCTTAATAAGAAATATTTTTTATATATAATTTTTTTGAATAGAAAGACGTGATAAATATTCCAGAGCATAAGGGCAAGACCACATCAGTTTTATATATTCAACTTACACTGCAAAGCAGAACAGCTGTTTTCAAAAGCCGCAACACTTTTATCTCTTGAGTATTTTTATTTACTAACATTTTCCCAGTTGAAGGGGATAACTGTTTCTATTTGTATCAATTCCATTATGAAGAAACGTACGAGAATTATATCAGGCATTACACTTCTATTACGTTCCTGTGTTGCCGCTTGATTATTTTTCTTCATGTCCTATTTTTCTAAATAGCTTATTCCATTGAATAGTTCGCTACAAATTAATTGCAAAAACAGCTTTTGTTGGCTTTTTATGATGTTATAAATATTTAACGTACAAAAATATGTCTGTCAATTCAAAACTCGATAAAGGTGAACTATTTTCGATAAACTCTCAAACAAGAGATGAACATCCCCTATGTAATTTGCGTGAAAGTGTGGAGAATTCGGAAGGAGTTATGGGTGTAATTTTAATAGTTTTTTTTGCCGTCACTGTATATAAGAATTAGAAATAGTTTTTATGTTTTCATTATTTTTTTTTATAAATTAACTGAGACCAAATTACCTCCGCATTCGATATCGCATGAAATTTCAATACATAAATACAAAATTTAATCGGCATTGAGTGTCGTAATTTGCACCCTGTTTGACGAAAAAATAAAAAGCAAAAACATTTTAGTTTCTCGAAAAAAATCTATAAAAACCAAAAGCCAAATACGAAATTTTATAATGGCAAAAATAAAAAAAGTGACCAAACACACAAGAAAGTCCGAAAGTGGTAAATATTTTTGGGAAAAATAACAATTATTTAAAAAAATATATGGCAAATGGTTGACCCTAAATGACATGCCTGTAACTTCCCACTGATGTCAAACGCAAACCCATCGCAACCGGGCTTTCGTGCTATTCTTTGAGCTCTTGGAGCTAAAACAGTATTATTTTAATGTTCAAATCAAGCGATTCCCGAGTGATAAGCGATAACTGATGTCGTTATCGATTACCATGAAAAATATCGAGACATTTAACGATCAGGTATATAATTTCGGAGTTTTTCAAATGAAATCACGTTTTTTCCAAATTTTACGATGATCGACGTCATTTTGAAATATCAAGAGCTGAATAGTTTGTGGTACCGATCGATGAAATCGTGTAAAAGTTCTTTTAAAAAACAACACCGTTAATTTTTTAAGTTTCTTTTTTTTAAAGCCGGTTAAAATTCACAAGAAATCATAATTCAGATACACGCTCGAGATCGCCTCCAGTTTGGTTTAATACGACTCAGCCGTTTAAAAGTTATAAGCGGGTCACGTAAACATACTCATGCACAAAAAACACACACTCACACAAACACCCACACACACACACACACACACACACACACACACACACCCACATGCAATCATAGTGACGGACTCTCAGAGTTGTTTGGGTGTTCATTTTCCTAGACTTGGCGGGTTGCTCTGAGCACCCGTCCGTCCGGAATGTACTCATATATGAGATTATTTCCTCTAACCATTTTGCGACTGAACTCGTATACAATTCGCTCTTCTGCTCGTTGTATGATTTAGTGATTTAGCTTTTCTTAAGAAGACGAACAAATTATCAGTGCAATATGGCATTTTGTTGTTGTTCTGCAAAATTTTACATATTTTTTTTAGCCATATTTTTGTTGTTTTTGTTTTTGTTTTTGTTTTCTTTGTTTTTTTTCCTTTGCAAGTGCTAATTTTGTTGCTGTTGATTTCTTGCAAAGAGTTTTGCTTTTTGTGCTTAAACACCAACATATTTTTGCTTTGATTTTATTTTATTTAATTTTATTCTCTTTTCTGCTTTGAGCAAAATTATAAATTTTATAGTTACTAAATGGTTACAAGTATTTAATATCAGCTTTTATGCCAACTGCTCGTGATTATATTTACGACTTGTTTTGCGTTATTAGCTTTGGATTTCATTTTCTATTGAAACTTTAATGTTTTACGTAAAGTTGTTTTAATTAGTACCCGCGCAGTTGAAATAAATGTTTTGAGTTTAATTTTCACCTGCCGTATTGACAAGGAAATAACAAATTGCAACTGTTTGGTGAGCATCAGGCACGATTGGATATTATGCAAGTCGGTTATGTTTTCTTTTTTTTTATATAAGAAAACGTTTAGTGGTATTTAAATTAATTAATGTACAGTTTTTATTTGAATATACAATTTAGTTTGTTGAATGAAAATAAAGGCACGAAATTTCATTCCTCTTAAAGTGCTTAGAAACTGACACACTCAGGATGCTTGAAGATTTAAATATAACAAATGAAAATTTGTGGCCTCCGTTTAGATACTTTTTTGCAGCAACAATCTTAAATAATAAAATAGTTTGAAAAAGTTTTAATTCATCTCACTGTATTTGTTATAAATACGAAAACAACATGAGGTAAAGAACTGGCCGAAATAGACTTTTACAACACCATTTTCAAATTTTTTTAAATATGATTCTGTTTTTTAGTTTCTTTATACCGTCAACAAATGAACACATAAATAATTGCCAAGCTTTTGAAAAGTTATCCATGAGAATTAAACCAAATCCTGTTAACTTTCAGCTTCCGAGTTCGGATGGCATCAGACGAGTGCCTACAAAGTCAACTCACTGATTTCTTAAATAAACAATAAATTTGCTGTTACAATGTCAGTTTTGGGACAACCTTTTTATATTTTATATATAAAAATCATATTCGAAAATAACATGAACTGCCTCTTTTAAATATTTGCTACGCTGTTGTGACACATAAAAACTCCACATCTGCTCAAGCTCAAACAGAGTCCTGCAGATGAGGTGGAATAGTGGCCTCGAAACTAGTACGTTTTGCTAATATGATGATTAAAAAATAATCTCCTGTTATTTAAGCTTTGAATTTAACTCTGAAATTACAATCTAATCTGCGAGTTGGCAGACTTGAACAAAAGCCGGACTTTGATTCTGAAATTAGTTATTTTAATTGGAAACCAAAAGGTTTCAATTTCAATTAAGACTCCCAAGACGTTGTGCGTTAATTTCAATGCAAACACAAACAGGAACTTTTAAGAAAGAAACTATCAGGCCTGTTCTGAATTTCATATTTTATTAATGCGATTTTAAGTCACAAGAAGGCATGGGGTGTAGCCAACATACTTTTCAAATCACTCTGCTATTATTTGACATGTCTACGGTGATTTTTATAAAAATAAACTTCTATAAATTTGCTCAATTACAAATTTTTTATAAAATCGAAACAAGGGCTTCAAGGATAGGAAAACTTTAAAAACAACTTTTCTCCTCATAAAATATATTTGCTTTTGTGTTGTTGGATTGATCCCTGGATTGTGAGAGAACTATAAAGATGAAGACAGATTAAGATATCGAGCATTTTGTTGAAACTACTTTTACTTCTCTACTGAATTTTTTTGCTGCAGATAACGACGAAGCAGGACGCTGTATTGTGCTCTTGTAGTACATGATGGTGTCAATCGCGGTCGATAATGTTCAGCGACCAGTGCTGCGCGCCTTCGTCATTGACACAAAAACACAACAACTAACACAATCCTGTGCTAAAATTCAGATCATAAAAATATTCGACGCCATATTAATGACTAAGTGAGGAGTCAAACTTTTCGATCGAAGTCATTGTAGTCTTGTGTTCACTACTTCAGTCAACAGCACCCTCAGACTTGCTTTCCTATACGTTCATCTCTTAATATTAAAAACAAAAAGGCAGCAGCCTTTTTAATACCCTACTTTTTTGGAAAACAAGCTGAAGAACACAACAATCAAAATATGTAAGACAATTAAGTTTTCAGCGATTGAAAATCAAATCGACAAAAACAAAAAGGGTGAGCAGACAATCGGACGTGTGCTTTTAAGAGAACATGTTGTTCCAAATCATGTGTATTTCAGAATAGGCCTGCGCCCTACACATGTTAAAATTTATGCCGCATTAACGTTCGACTTTCAGCTCTCTTATTTGAAATCTATTTGTTCTCAAAATAAATCACAACTGCCACAATTGCTGGCATATAAAATATTTATGTGTTTTTCCTTCCTTCAAACAACTTTGAAACGTATTAATTAAAGTCGTTGCTCGAGTTGGAGATAAAGAAAATCAATTGAAAGCAAAAAAACTTAATGTTGGATTTACTTTGGAGAAGTGGGTTACCACTTTTCATTACTTTTCATTTTGAAATAACAATTAAAAAACTAAAATTCTGACAAAAATTCTTTCGCCACGTTGATGATCTTCCATTCGCGCATGTCTCTTAAGTCTTTTGTACCACATGTATTAACTGTATCACAAGTGCGAGTTTGTAGCTCAAGTCTTTTGCTTACAGCCAAATAATGTCAGTTTATTAGAGGCATTATTTGTTGAAGTTGCTGAAATGTTGCAGTCATACGAAGAAGCAACTTGAAGAACTACTGCACAGTCTTGTAGACTTAATCATGTGCAAATAACGATCGCCAGAAGTGTTGTCTGTGCAAAATGCAGCCGTTTGAAATAGTCTTATTAACTCTTAAATTGAGGCATTAAACTTTTATTTAATGTCTGGCTTGTTTTCGGACAGTTTTTGGTTGTACAATTGCTTGTGCTGTTTGTTATAGATAATGATCAGTGGACTTTAATGTCACTAATTGACAATTTGGCATTTTTTTGTTATATTATTTGCATTAAAAATGTTGCTCTAATAAGTGGCTGGTGGCTTGTTTATTTTCTTTTAAGTTTAACATCTCAATAGAATTCGTTTTAGTAATTTTTCTTATTTATGAAAGTATATCGTTTTCATGACAGAGAAAGCATTTTTTTTATATGTCACCAACAAACAAAACACCATCAATTATTAACAAATCGTTATGCGCAGAAGGAACCATAAATTTATTTACAACTTCCAAGGAGTTTTGCCATGCCCCACGTTATGTTTCAAAGACAACATGTCTTGTTGTTGCTTCAAAGCAAATTTGATATAGTGACAAGTGCAAAACTGCTACAATCTCACATCGAATCATATATTCGGCCAGTTATTGAATTATTTCCTTTCCCAGCTGAGTCAAGGCTCTGAAGAGTTTTGCGTTCTGCACGCTAAAAGAATTGTGCTTCATAAATGCTGCGAGACAATGTCATTAGATCTTTTCACAAATTCAACGATAATTTCGCGAATATTGCGAAGGAGTTCCCATAGTTTCTTAAAAATATTTCATTGGATTTACGGCAACAACATTTTGTTGCATCTTTTAGAAAACACTTCATGTACAAACATATTCAGTTCTGGTTTAAAAATATTCAAATTTAACACAATTATAATGTTAAGTTCTTTAAATAAAAAATTTTTAAATTTAAGATTTCATACGGTCTTTGAAATATATTTTGATTAAAAAAAAACGTCGAATTTATGAAAGTTTCTTATAACAAACGGCAACACATTTTTTTGATTTACCTCAGCAGTTGTCAACCAGAAATTATTTTGCATAATCTTGTTAATAAAATGATATAATTGAAATAATTTAGAATTTTTATACCCTTCACAAAAAGTGTGTCCGTTTGTCTGTCCGTCAGTCTGTTCATAAAATTGGTTTTCCGAAGCCCCAGAAGAGCCAGAGACTTCGTTCTTCGATTGGTGGATTGGAAATGAGCTTAAATAGAGTGGTATTCCGATATACGTTTCCAGAGCTGGACAGCTGACACCTATTGCTCGTCGCAAAATTAATACCAAAAACCAAATTTTGTTTGTTTGTTTGTAAATTGAACATATTTCATTCTTCGGGAAGCCTCAATTGTCTATTAAAAACTAAAATAATAAAATTTTTATCCAGGGATGGGAAATTGAAAGTTCTTTTGGGCACATTCAATATTTTGTGGTACACGTAACAACTAAAATGCTTAAAACTTTTAAGATTTTCTTAAATAAAATCGAGTTATACTTCATGAAGATTTGCATTGGTAAAAAATATTAAGATTTTGTTTCCAGGGGTGGGAAAGTTGCCAAAAAGGCAACTAACGTTTTCTTTTTTTTTTCTTTGCTAACTAAAACTACTTTATAACTTAGGAAGAACAAAATTGGTACTTAAAAATATATGTAACGCCAGACGTACGTTGGTGAAGGGTACATAAGATTCGGCACAGCCACATATAGCGCTATTACTCGTTTTATAATAATCTGGGAAAAAAGAATGAGCACGAAATTTATATGGAAGAGCCTTAAACGACAGTTTCCAAAAAAGTATTTATTTAAAAGTAGGATCCTTCCTGCTTCATTAAATCAATTTCAATTTATCAATGAATTAACTTCAGTGTATCAAGGAACTTCATTTCAATTATTTCATTTGAAAACTTAGTCCCATAATTTTATTATTCGACATCCCATTAAAAAATACAGTTCACCAGGAAGCATGTTTGTAAGCGAAAGATGGCCAACTCTCGCTTGCCAAACTGCTGATTTTTATTCGCAATGTTCCAGTTAACAATTTTTGCTTTAGAAAAAAGTCACTCCGTGAAATAGTTGCATATTCGTAAGCGAAACATTTCAATTTCAATTAAGACTCCCAAGACGCTGTGCGTTCATTTCAATGCAAATACAAACAGGAAACTTTTTGGGAAGAAACTATCAGGCCTGTTCTGAATTTCATATTTTATTAATGCGATTTTAAGTCACAAGAAGGCATTGGGTGTAGCCAACATACTTTTCAAATCACTCTGCTATTTTTTGACTTGTCTACGGTGATTTTTGTAAAAAAAAAACTTCTATGAATTTGCCCAATTACAAATTTTTTATAAAATCGAAACAAGTGCTTCAAATTTAGGAAAACTTTAAAAACAACTTTTCTCCTCATAAAATATTTTGTGTTGTTGGATTGATCCCTGGATTGTGAGAGAACTATAAAGATGAAGACAGATTAAGATATCGAGCATTTTGTTGAAACTACTTTTACTTCTCTACTGAATTTTTTTGCTGCAGATAACGACGAAGCAGGACGCTGTATTGTGCTCTTGTAGTACAAGATGGTGTCAATCGTGGTCAATAATGTTCAGCGACCAGTGCTGTTCGCCTTCGTCATTGACACAAAAAGACAACAACTAACATAATCCTGTGCTAAAATTCAGATCATAAAAATTCGACGCCACATTCATGACTGAGTGCGGAGTCAAATTCGCGATCGAAGGCATCGTAGTCTTGTGTTCACTACTTGAGTCAACAGCACCCTCAGACTTGCTTTCCTATACGTTCATCTCTTAATATTAAACACAAAAAGGCAGCAGGCATTTTAATATCCTGATTTTTTTGGAAAACAAGCTGAAGAACACAACAATCAAAATATATAAGACAATTAAGTTTTCAGCGATTGAAAATCACATCGACAATTACAAAAGGGGTGAGCAGACAATCGGACGTGTGCTTTTAAGAGAACATGTTGTTCCAAATCATGTGTATTTCAGAATAGGCCTGCGCCCTACACATTTTAAAATTTATGCCGCATTAACGTTCGATTTTCAGCTCTCTTATTTGAAATCTATTTGTTCTCAAAATAGATCACAACTGCCACAATTGCTGGCATATAAAATATTTCTGTTTGTTTTTCCTTCCTTCAAACAACTTTGAAACGTTTTAATTAAAGGCGTTGCTGGAGTTGGAGATAAAGAAAATAAATTAAAAGCAAAAAAAGTTAATGTTGAAATTACTTTAGAGAAGTGGGTTACCACTTTTCATTACTTTTCATTTTGAAATAACAATTAAAAAACTAAAATTCTAAAAAAAAACTTCTTTTTTAACGAGTATTTTAAAGTGAATTCCCGCATGCACGAGTCTTTTGTTTATGACCAGATAGAAGTCAGTTTATTTGGTAAAATACCAGAAATAGGCGGCAGATATTCGTTAATTATATGAAAAATAAATTGAAGAACTGCTGCCAAGTTTTTCAAACTTCATCATGTGCAATCAGTGATCGCATCTAATGTTTTCTGGACAAACTACAGCAGATGCAAGTTGCAGAAAAATAGTGTGTGTACGTGTGTGTGTGTGTCTGTACTCAATCTCAAACAAATCAATCATGCAGTTTTTGTTTTTGTATTGAGATTGAGTGACGCACTCGCACATTTTAACATTTGCAGCTAAGAAATTTTTTTTTATTTTCCTTTGCTGTTTTGTGAGACTTTAATCCTTCGAATAAACTGGCGCTTTAGGCTCGTCAATTTCTCTTGATTATTATATGAAAATACTTTCCTTTTTAAATGATTTTGCTTTATTTTAAGTGCGCTTTACTTGCCTTTTTGAAACATGTTGTTTATGCGTACGTACCCCATTCACAGATTTTCACTATTACAAAAATATCCTTTTTATTGAAGAAACAAACGGAATTATCTTCGTATTCCATTAAAAGACTGCAGGCGTTTCGAATACATAATTTTCAGGTTATGCCATCGACAAGTCCATGTACAACCGCACATACAAAATCACTAATTTGACTTCTTAATTAGGCAACTCTGACTGATTTACATGCCATATTTGCGTATTTGACCACTTTCTTGTATTTTTGTAATAAATTTACATGCAATTAATATAATTTTTTATTAACAAGACAACATTAAAAAGCACTTGGCATTTTAGCAGGTGATCGATCGTACACACGAACTGAAATATAGAGAAACACGTTTCGCGCTTAAAAATTGTTGCTCAAGTTGTTCTCCAATAAAAGAAATTGATTATTTTGTTATTTTTGTTGCGGACATTTAAATGATTATTTCGAATATATCCGCACTTTTTGTTTCTGTAGATTTCTTGTTTCGTACATTTGTGTTGTTGTAAATTGTATCATTCGAAATATTAACGTGTGAAGACTTCAGTTCAGGTTAATTTTGGTAGACAAAAATTAGATTTTTGAAAGAAAAGCTGCAGCGTGCAGCAGTTATTGAAAAAATGTGTTGTTATCACGACCGTTTCTTAAAGTGTTGTGTCAGGTGAGTTGGTTACCGTTTTTCCTTAAAGTCTTTCTCTTTCTCTTTTCTTTTTCTTCTTCTTCTTTCTTCTACTTTGCTTTTGTTTGTTTTGATATTGTTTTTGCTGCGATGCATGTAATTTGTTGTTATTTTGTGGTTGATATTGGGCAAAGCACTTTGTTTGTTGTTTATTGACGATTTGACGTGTGGAGAATTGTGCCCGTTTGTTTACTTCTTCTTTAAGATTTATTTTTTTTTTGCTTCATGTCTGGCCAGTGCTCCCATTTCCAGGGATTTATCATCGAATTGGGTTTGTACGGGGAGAAAATATATTCTTTTGTAGGGATTATAATCGGAGATTATTGTCAAATAAAAATTGTTGTTGGAAATTTCAATTTGCTAATTTTATCGTGCAGGTTCTTTTTAATTTTTCTTGAACTCATACACGTAAACTATATATACATTCAGATTGCTAAAGTCAACTTTCGCTCCCGCAAAAATGGCAAACATTTTATGTTGATTTTTTTCTATAAAAAATGCAAAATTTTTTACACTTTTTAAAGGAAAACGGCAACATTCCGTCATTTGAAATTAAGAATTTATTAGAAATTATTCTCATATTTCTTACGAAAAATATTTTCTGTTTTAAAGCTCTGCCGCACTGCAACTTTTTAGAAAAGAAGTGAAAAAAGTGTCACATATTTTCCAGAAAAGAAAACGCCATAAGTTGGGCCTTAAAAGACGATCTAAAGCAATACCATTATATGAGCTGAGAAAGAAATGATCCTCAAATAGATTGATAAAAATTTTTAGCTCTCTTAAGTTTTTTGGCCATTCCTCAAGAGTTGTAGGAACTCACGTACTCTTAGCGCTGGTAGCTGGACATTAACGAAATCGGTACGTGTAACCAGAATTTCATCGACGAAGTAAAATCGCTACAGCAAAACTCTCTATCTTCTAATATGTCTTTGTCTGTCCTCTTAATATTATCCCCTCTTTCTTATTTCTATTGCAATTCTACTCGAAAAAAAAAGAAAAAAAAGAAAAAGCACAGCAGAGCAGAACAGCTGTTTTCGAAAGCCGCCACATACAATTTGCTAACAGAGCTCATGTGACATTATTTTGATAACCACTTATTAGGAAGCTTCATTGAATTACTTACAATTCGAATTTAAAGTTATAAACGGCAAAAGCATTCATGTGTATTTCAGAAAATATGGAACAAAAATTTCAGAAAATAGGACATGAGAGATATAATCAAACGGCAACAAAGGGACTTCAAAATACTGTGTTGCCATTAATCTTAGATTAGAAACTGATATCGCACTGAACTGAAGTTTCCTATGAGACAAAAGTGCACGGGAGTACTGCTGATGAAAGTGCAGCGGCTTTCGAAAACAGCTGTGATGCTTTGCTGTGGAAATCGAATATTTAAAACTGGAATTGACTTTTGCTGCTGCTTTCGAATATTTGTTATGTCTTGCTGACTTAAAAACACTTTTCAAACAATTAGAATATCAAAATTAAATTTCATATGACAATAAATAATTCGACACAAGCTACTTACAATTAAACGGTATTTAATTACAACTTCTTTTGATCATTAATTAAATGTGAAATCAGAGATTAGCCTGACTTTTTCACTTCTTACAAACCTAAAATGCCTTGAATGTTTCTTAAACTCTTTCATTCATCTTCACAGTTTTATTATTATTTTTTTCGCAAATAATCGTTGTACCATGTAAAAATATATTTGCTTATGCTAATTATGAGTTTATTGTTCATCATATTACATTTGAATCCCACACGGTTTCTTCTTTAATTTTTTTTTACTACTTCAACCACAAACACTTTTTCATTAGAGTAAATTTAACATGTTATTTTTATTGTTAAACATTTAAGATTTTCAAAACAAATTTTATACTTTTCTAATGAGCAACACGTTCCATAATTAAGTAGCATATAATTTATTAAAAATTCAGATTTTTCAGATTCCCTTTAATGCGAAAAATTTCATTTATGCTAATAGTGTTAAGGGGAAGTGTTAGTATTTTTTGTGTCGCAACTTACAGTCATTATGCGTCGTTCTAAATTTTTAATTTAGACGATAGAAAATGTTTTGATACAAACAAAAGTTTTTTCCTGACTATTTTCGAGTATTTTGGCTTTTTCTGAGGTCGTGATGTTAAAGATATAGTCTAACTGAATGCTCTACAATAATTTAGTTAATGATTCTGTTAAAGCCCTTATTTGTATGAATATAAAAATTCATTATCCGTTAGCGAAAAATTATAAAATAAAATTAAAAATATATTTGGGGGATTCACACTGTAGTCATAGAGTCACAAGTCATAAAATAATAGCACTTAAAATATGACAAGTGTGAACAACCCGTCATAACTTGGTCTGATAAATAAAGTTGTATATATAAACTCTAACAGCTGCTGCCTTGTTATGAGCTGAATAGATTCTTTTTGCGGAGGCATATGCCAAAACGTTCAGTGGCTGCCAGCTACGTAATATAAACGAGAAAAAGTTTTAGTGCTCCTTTAATATATTTTATGTTATAAGAATCTGATTTAATATACAGACATATAGATATGAATAACTTTTTATCCGCTTTTTAGTCGTGAAACATATATAAGTAACGGCGGCAAACGTATACTTCCGCCGTCTCACTTAAAAATGTTCAGAGTTCGACTTGATCTCCAGAGCTATTTTATGACAACACAAAAACATACCTGCAAGATGTGCTATTATTTTATGACGTTTTTATATACAGCACAATAACAACTTTTTTAGACCAGTCTAAAATTTTATGACTCTATGACAATATGACTAAATAGCACAAAGTGTGAATCCCCCAATTCTATTTTGAAACTTTTGCAAGTGATGTCAACTTGGTGATTTTTCCACTGTAATTAGTGCTTTTTCGTTTCATCGAAGCGAAATGGGCGCTCGTTGCTTTTAAAAATAGTTTTGGTGCCCTCTTTTAACCATGACGGCATCACAAAGACCCACATTCAAAATGAAACTTTTTATTAAAATATTAAACTAAATTCTTAACTATAAAAGAGAATTGATTAGCACATAAAATCGAGTAACTTAAGATATCATTTTCACAGGGTAAGTTTTCATTGACAAAGTCCTTTCGATTTTCTTCTAAAATGTCCCATCTAAAATGTGCATCCAAGCCCACAAACAACACTGAAGCGGTGGACACTGATGAAGGACACGTAGTGGCTTCCGAAAGATTCGTTTTCTTATGTGCTGTTGTGTTTCTAGTTCTTCTGTCCTCTGTCCAATACTTTTTAATATCATTTTTATGTTCTTTAACAACTGAAGTGTTTTGCTTCGTAAAATATTCAAATTTATATATTTTGTTCTGGAAAAATTTTTATTTTAAATAAAACCAGGGGATTTTTGCAAATATTACGCGGATTTTTTCTTGGTTTGACAACTCTGCTTCTATGCATTGAAGAAAATGTATGGCCTAAAAGTATGCTTGATTATTTCAACTGCACTTAAGTTGCAGAGCTGTCCCTCACACTGGTATATTAAAATGAAATTAGTTGGTACAAATTGTTTGTATCAAATCCTTATATATCAGGAATTGAAAATTTCAATTTATGGTTTGTGTATCTGATGTTAGAACATCTTGCATCGTAAATCTTGTGAAACACAAGATATCAGAATATATACTCGTCTATTTATAATAGAATTGGTAACAATAGAAACTATTATCACATACAATTATGGAATAAACAAATATACGCATAATATGAAATTTATTTGTTGGGTGGTTAAGCAATGTCTATATGCATTTCATTGGTGCTTCTTACCAAATCGTCAGTAGACTTCAACCACAGTTTTGCAAAGTTTCAAACTTCTCAACTTATTAAAAGACTTCCAAAAACCATCTGAGAATTATGTTAAATAAATTAACTATAAAAATTCACAAACAATTTCAAAAAATCACATTATATAGTGTAGCAGGCTATGAAACTTGAAATTAGTTTATTAACAAATATACGCATGATACTGATGGTGTAGCGGCTTTCGAAAACCAGTTGATGACGTTCTCCTGTGATTTAGTGTATATGTACATCATGTCTTTCTGAACTAAAACAATTTTCAAACAATTTGCCACTAAAAATTTGATATAAAAATTATTTAACTTTTTTTTTAATGAACTGTGGTACTCAGAATATGAAGTCCACTGAAACAAGGCCTCGTGTAAGAAGTAAGAAAGGAAGAAATAGTCTTGAGAGGACAGCTGAAGAGAGAAAAAAGTTAAATGAAGAAGTTTGTTGTAGCCACTTAAGTCTTCACTTCGTCAGCGAATTTTTGCTGCAGGAATGCCCTCTTTAGTGTCAATTATTGTCCGCAATGAGCAGCAATCAATTCCATGTCTTCATTGGTGAAAGCCTATTGAGCGTTGAGGTAAATTCTATCGATGTAAAATAAATTCTTGTAAAAATATATATTTAAATAAAATATAATAAAATCCAGGCCGACTTCAACTAAAGGTACGTTCACAGTTATCAAATATTTGCCCACAAAAGCGTAACCCCTAATTACGAATGATATATTACTTGGTTGTGATACGAATTTATTAATTAAAACAGTCTAATGCAGAGCTCGCAGACAGTGTCATAGAGTCCAACAGTATTTTTTACTTTTTAACTCAACAAATATTTACCTGAATTAAAGAGGGTTTTCATAAGTATTTAGTGGTCACATTTTTTTGCGCAAACAGTTGATAAGTGTGAATGTTCATGAAAACAATCATGCGCTGCGCTAATAAAGCAAGACAAAATTGATTCCATATTCATGACGGACTGTGGCATGGAGCCCACAACGTTCAGCTGCGTAGTCAACTACTGAATATATAAATTTATTGCTCATCTAATACGACTTTTACCAGGCTTTCTAATTTAGGAAATGCAAAATATTTGTAAAAAACTTTATCGATACGAGATGCTCTCGCAGAAACGAGATTAAACTGGTTACAATAATTTTCTATATGTAATTCCAGATACTTAAGAGTATGACAAAACAACGATACAACATATTTGCCTTCTCAGAGCAGTACAAACAATTCGCTCAATTACTTCAATAGTGTAACAACTCCATAGAAAAATGAAACACTTTTAAAGTTTTAAATTTAGTAACAGATCAATAAAAATCTAAAAACAAATTCTTTTATCAGGACTAAGTTATATAAGATACTTCAATGAAATTTTTACATCAAAACAAGCATGACATATGGATTAAATCTGCATCAAGAGTTCTGAAAATGCATTACTTGACTTGTAACGTTGTGGAAGTAAATGAGCGAAATGTCATTGTCTACAAAATCTTTTTCGAGTTTTTATAGGACACCCCAGTTATTCTCCAACACCAACGAAATGCACAAGATTCTGAATACCGCCACCGTTTTATTTTTGCTGAAGATTCAAAATTTGTACAAAATTATTAATATTGACAAGAAATTATTTATTGTTATATAATTCCAAGTTTTTTTTTTACCAATTAAGAACATCCTGAGCAACTATTTGATACAATTTAAAACGTTTCGATTTTTCCAACTGAATACATATTCAATTTAAAGAAAAAACTTTTTCAATTCAAAGTTATTTTAAAAGGAAAGACAAGGTCACTCTTTTTATGTCAATGCAAATGAAACAAGCTTTAAGCCTGATCTTGAAACTTGAGTTAAATGAATAGACGTGTAAATTGTAAAAACTAAATTATTCGCATGATATTTCAGCACACCAGTGCAACCAAATAATAGAGAAGCCTTGTCAATACTTCACACACACACACTATTTATGCATTTAAATTTGAAATATTTTGCACAAAAACATCTGAAAAATCTTGGCACAATCAATATTAAATATATTGTTGTCATAAATATGCAACCATGTGACATTCAAAATGTATGATTGTTTAGTTGAATATGTTTTTTTTTCTTTTTTAAGTCAAACGACTTAATTAACACCCCTGTCGTCTAGAACAAGTTGCCGCAAATTGAGCATCTCTTCGTTAAGAAGCTTTTAGCATGTTTCTGCTTTTAATCATGTTGGCAAATTAGTTGTGGGTTTGCCATCAGTTTGAATGTCTTGTTTTATGGCTACCAAGATTCAAGCAAACACTACCCTTGACTATCGTTTTGAGTTGCAGACAATGAGTTTCTTATTATTTTTATTTTTTGTTTGTTTTTTTTGCGTGTTTTAAATTTAAAACTCTCAAAGCCAGTCGGTTAATGTCGGTACATAAATACTGAGCGATCATGTGTTGAAAAAAAAATAAGCCGCTGATCAAGAAATAACGCCAGGTTTTGTGTGTTAAACAACAATCATGCCAATCAGAACTTGAAAGGAATGAGATTTTAATCTTTAACAATAATTTTGAATAGAATTATTGAATGCGGCCATTCGGCCCCTGCAAAAACACAACAATAAATGCCCAGTAAATATTCTCATAAAAATAAAATACAGTGTAAAGTAAAAGAAGATGAATCAGAATAAAAATAAAATAAAACATAAAAACTGTTTTCAAAAATTCAAAACAAGTTTGAATTTTCAGACTTCAAAAAGTACAAAACAACAACAAATATAATGAATATGTTTTAGTGTACTCGCTGCATTTGCTGTAATTTGAAGTTTCTTTACTTCATTGTCATTTGTTTTGCAAGCACAGAAAAGAGAAAAATGTTTTGTTACTCTGTTTTATATATCGGGTGTTTTTATAGAGTGATACAAGTTTAAATCATAATAATATATTTTTAGTATCAATGAAACTGTCTTTTTTGGATAGAAAATTTTATGACATTAACGTTTAAATATGTTTCCTGCCACATGGCATCCACAGTTGGCGCGTACAAGGCGCTATCTAGAACACCAATTTGCGCAAACAGTAATATTCTGACCATCATCGTTTTTGAAGACACATGGGCCAATGAATCTGACATCCCATAAAGCGCACCAAACAGTAATTTTTTGTGGATGTGGATGGTGTTTCGACAAAAGCTTGTGGATTCTCCTCACTGCAAATGCGACAATTCTGTTTATTTACGTAGCCATTCAACCAACAATGGGCTTCATGGGAAAATAAAATTTTGTATGAACGAAGTGCACGACAAGTTTGACGAACAGAACCATTATTTTGATTAAAAATTTCCAAAATTTGCACGCGTTGCTCTGATGTAAGTCGATCCATAACAAAATGCCAAAGCAAATTAAACAAAAAGCAACTATCAGCTGTTAAATGGGTGGTCAAACAAAGCAGTGATGCCAACTCAAAGTTGTAACACTTTATAAAAAACACCCTACAGTACATTTACAATGAAGTTATTCTGCTTGGAAGTAAATGCAGTAGAGCACAGGAGTTCAGCATAAATTGGGCAACTCTTCAGTAAATGTCGAGCCATATAATACGGATTTACTTTTTCTTCAAAGTACATAATTGTTTGCTTTTGTAAGCGTTTTTAATATTCCACTTCCATTTATTTCCTTTTTTATGATTTGAACTATTTAATCTAAAACATTTCACAATATAATCACATTTTCAAGCTCAATACAATAGTTTTTTGTACCCAATTCTTTTGGCAGCATTTCGTTTTCTCATTTACATTCTCATCGTCTGTCAGTTCACCAGTCAATTGTGATGAAATGGCCTAAGTTTGACGCTAATGCACTTAACTGGCTGGCAGTGCTAAAAGAACCCCATACACAGGCAACAAAACAAAAACAAAACAAATTCACGCATGAGCAGAACACTTGAATTCGTGTGCAAGTACGAGTGCAATAATAACAGACATTAACTTGCTACAATTAAATAATATGCAGGGCAATTTGCTGCAGCATGTTGCGGTTTGAATAGTTGTTTTCAACAGTCAACAATGAATATTAAGTTCATTGTAAGATCACTGAACAACTGATATATTGACTGACAACAGATTGCAATACTTTTGAGACTTGATTTAATATGAAAACAAAAAACAAAAAACAATATAAAAAAAAATAAACCGACAAATTATAACCAAACCGAATAAGAAATTGGGAAACTTGTTGTTTCTATTAACAATCTATTTGATGTGTATTTATATTTTGCCAAACAAACGGCTTGCGTTTATACTCCAGTAATTATCGACAACTAAGACAAAAATTTTTTTTTTTTTTTTGCAAAATTCTCTAGCCAAGGCCACATGAAAATGGAAAACTAATGGAAATAGTTTTAGGTTTTTCATTGCACGAACAATGGGTTTTATAGACTGCAATTACTTAGAGAGGTTTAGCTAATTGTTTGTAACTTGTAACGAGTTCTTTTGCTTGTTTCTATTTTTGCTAGAGTTTAAGTTTTTTACACAAACTGATTGCAAAATAAAATATTGAGTTTTTATAATAAAATTATATGCTCCAACGTTTCTATCAATAGTTCTATTGCGAATAACCGATTGTAATAACACAAATTTATTAGTTAATTAACTTGGCCAATTGCGCCCTTTTCCTAAAATATTGTGAATGTAAAATAATATGTAAATGAACAAATTCAATTTTTCAATTCAGATTAAAATATATACACATCACCATCATGCAATAAACAACTTTAGGAATAGAGCAGAGAGACGCAGTGTCTGTCCGGGCATGGTTACTTCCTCAAATACCTTTACCGCATGGGCAAGACAGAGAATCCCTTCTGCACGTACTGCACAGTGGGAAATAATGACGTTGAACACACGTTTTTTGACTGCAACAAGTGGCAGGTGCAGCGAAGTGACCTATACGAACAGATCGGTGAACTTACTCCTGACAACGTTGTTGGAAAAATGCTTGAAGGAAGCGATAAATGGATACGTTGAATCCATTTTGCGGAGGAAGAAAAGGGACATGGACTAACTTTTAGCGGAAAGGGTCCACTCTTTGAGTTCCTCATCATAACCATTTAGAAAATCCACAAGGGTTGTAAACGGCGGGCGCAGACGTGGGCACATAAGGAAAGGTAATTTTTCAGGGCGTTGATTCTGAACCTTCACGAAATAATGCAGAAAGCAGTTCCGTGAAGGTAAACACCAGAAAAGGAGGGGGGGGGGGGATTGTTTTAGTGGAAACATCACTCGACGCAGATGGCGATGGCCGCTGTAAGTGCGAAGGCAGTTTAAACCCTCCTCAACGTAAAAACAAGTTTTTGTGATTAAAAAAACCCCATTCAACAGACAGACGCCTGAAGACCGCTTCCGAATTGTGTCGTGCCTTTCAGGGAAACTGACAATTTATTGGCTTGTGGAATCATTGATCTGTCCTTCTTTAAAAACGTTTCTGGTCAGAACGTCACAACCAGTGGTAACCGGTATAGAGCGACGATTTCTGACTCATTCACCGTGGTGTGAAGCAGCTGCGGTTTCAATAACATGGTGCAACATGTCACCCAGTTCGTGCCACAATTGATTTATTGTTTTACGTTTTGCTCCCGTGATTTTGCCTCCAAGATCCTGCGACTTAACGCCACTAGAATATCTTCTGTGGGGATATGGGAAGTCGCTAGACTGCGCCAATTAGCCCGAAACGATTGGCATTCCCCGCCTTATTATCGAGTTTAATCTGGACCTCTAGATTAGACTTTTCTTTGGCGGTCTTATGCCGGAAGTCATAGTGAAATTATAATACCAGAAGATTAACTTTCGAATGCAATTTTATAAATTCATCTCTGTTTTGTTGTTTTAGAGTTATATACCTCTATAAAAATACCCTCTACATGAAATAGGCTTGTCGCATGTCGAAATTTCCCACCAGATTCCGGATATATGCAACTGTTTTCCACCGCCCGGAGTTTAGATTCCTGGATTGGCACTGACACTGTCAGGCACAGCATCGATATTGACATTTGAACTTCATGTTTCTCTTCCTCAAAGAACCTGGTTCCCTGAGTTTTTCAATTAACTGTTGACAATGCCGGCAATATATTTTATGAAACTGTGGCTGGCAAACTTCTACTACTTTGAATGTTCAATAATGAAGATACGTTGTTTTAACGCATAACGCTCCGTTTTTGCTAACCCTAAACTGCCAGCTTTAGAAGTTTATTTTAGAATTGCCCGCACTTTATTCCACAAAAAGAGCGACGAGTTCAAATTTTGAGTTAAGTGTGGGATACCCTGACCTTTATTTAAGAGCAATTTTATAGCACCGAGAGGGCGATGGTTTCCTGGTTGCAGCTACGAAAACCGACTTTAGTTTTCAGAGAAAACTACCAGAATGAATGCATGATATTTATAATTGTTGAATATGGAATTATTAAGATAATTAAATTTCTAAGAAGAGATCTCGAATAAAATATTGAAAAAGTTACAGATTCAAACGACTTAATAAACTCCTCTTTTCGTGAAACCTAAAGAAGTTCGTGTGCTTTCTTACAAATACAAACATTTCAATTGTTAACTTTATTTCAGAGCTCTTTATTTGCTACAAGAGACTCCAACATCAATTTTGCTTTATTTCTTATACACTTGTTGTTGTAGTTATAGGGGAGTTTGTCAACGAAATACACGCCAGCATTAAGTTGTTTGTGCGGCACAATTAAACGGCTTCTAACATGATCTTGTATCTGAAGAGCTGTTAAAGAACTTTTTGCAGTTTTTTCCACTAACGCTCCGGCAACATCGCCGTGTTTATCATCGTGAACCGACACCACACACACATCCTTAACGTCGGGTATTTCAGCTATGACATGTTCAATTTCCCGGGGCCAATACTGATGTCCCTGATATTTTAAAATATCCTTTTTACGATCAACGATGTAGAGATAATACGCGTCGTCAATGTAACCCAAATCACCAGTATAAAACCAGCCCTCATCATCTATGGAACGGGCAGTTTCATCGGGATTTTTATAGTAACCTTTCCAAGGTACAGCAGTCTTGACCAATATTTCACCCACTTCATTTAAACATAGATTTTCTCCTCTTTCATTTATTACACGCAATTTCAAAGATGACAACAATTTGCCCACAGATTTGAGCCGGGTTTTATTAACATTAAATGCTACAGCTCCTGTTTCTGTAAGGCCATAACCAAAACCCAAGACATCTTTAGGAAATAGTTCTGTTAAACGTTGCAAAGAAGCCTCTGACAGAGTACTGCCTCCAAACTGTACAACTTTTATAGGGGATATTTTCTGCGTGGTAGCCATGGGATGACTTACTAACATGGCCACATAGCGTGATGACAGAAAAGCATAACTAATTTGGTATCTGTTTACAAGTTCAAGGAAATGGTCGACATCAAAAGATCGTTTGCTTATGATACGAGTGCAGTTAGTCAAGCAGTTGTTAACGAGATACCACAGGCCGGTAAACCAGTCAATACTACTGGCTATAAAAAGCGTCATATCTGCCGCCAATGAGCTGTAGAGAAAAAGAGTTGTTGTTGTTGCGGTATTAAGTGAACAAAATGATCACAACACTTACGGATTTTCTCGTAACAGGCAAGCGGCTGTAATGCAAATTGCCTTAGGATTTCCAGTAGTGCCGGAGGAACTTAGGATTGCTGCTGTCTGAGTGGCTCCCTCCACAAGTTGTTGTGGCCTGTGCGTTAGTATTTCTTTAATATTATCATTTAAACCCTCAAATACGCGTGAAGTCAAAAGATCTTTGCAAAAACATGGAGTAATTTTTTCCTCTTGATTATTTCTTAGCTCAATAGAAAAACTTCTGTACAGACTCTTAAAATTTGTTTAGGACGTCTATGTGATCAAAATGGATTTATCGGCAGAAAAAGCTTCGAATCAGTCGATGCCGCTTGAAAAGGAGTTCAAACGTGCGAGAAATGTATTCAAAGAATGTGAGAAATGCGTTTAGGGTTCGGCTATCATCTTCAAACTTTTTCATAGTGCACCAGAGCATAAGATAACTCATCAAGCAAAATCACTGTGTCCCGTCTACACGCAGAGACTTTTTGCAAGAAGGCAACTAAAAGTATAAACACCAAGGCCTCGATTTGCGTCGAATCGATTCGAGTCTTTGCATCGCTGAGGATTTAATTTGCTTTCATTTGCATTTTGATTCCGATATTCGTGAATTCAACCTGCGTCGCTAAGAGTTTGATTTGCGCCGATATTTACGGCTGAAGTTTTCCGCCGAAGACATGCACAAGCATGTCTTAACTCTTAGTTAAAATATTATGTCAAGGATTCAATAACATACAAAATGCCAAAAGTATGGGAATACGATTAAGCCAAACATTTTACCAAAAATAAACTCTAGTGAAATTAAAAGTTTAAAAAAATCGGGAAGCTATTGACTTAATTTAATTATTGAGTCCCAGGGAAGTGTTCCTGACTAATTTTGAGAGGTAGTCGCTGCCTCTGTTTGTGTAGGTGTCACATCTGAACCAAATCAAGTTAATCTGGTTGAGTTCTGAAAACCGTTCATCACTGTTTGAACCGTTTCGAGCCGGCAGATTTCAAGAGATAAAATTCAGATGATTTCGCAAAGACTTGTTGAGTCCCTCCAATAATTATGATATGCAGAGTGTACACATGTACGATGTATGTTCAAGAAATAAGGTTAACTTTCTCATTTCATGGGCTACATATATTCGCCTCGTCGCTACTATTTAGCAATTTTAGTTTGTTTTTTAAGTCATAAAAGTTGATAGTGTTTTGTGTATTCGCCAATTTCGAACATACCTCGTATATAACCAAATAATAACACTAAAAACTAATTAATTATGTAAATCTCTTACACAACACTTACTCATAACCGTCCACTCCTAATGATGCATCCACTAGGTCCAAAACTTTTGCCACGCCCTCAATATGTTCCGATATGGTAAAAATTGCTTGGCAATAATCGTGTGTTGCTGTCCTAATCTTTCCGTAAACTTCGCCATCACAAAATATCAATTTGGGCTTGGTTAAGCCAAAACAATATGCGACAGAGGCTAAACACAGATAAACATCATAGAAATAGATTTGAAATGACGTGGCTTAAGAAAGTTGAAAACACACCCTCATCCAAATCCGAATTGATAGCATGGAAAGGAGTGCCATTGAAAAAGCAGGCCAAGACTACAGGCAATACGTATGTCGAATTTTTTGCAGTTATACCCACAATATCATTGTGATCCAATCCCCGCTGCCTTAAATTCTCAGCAATACTTATGGCCCATTTAAGAATCTGATCGTTGGTGGCCTTCACACGGTACGTATCATCAATCTTAAGGGTACGAAATTGTTGTTAAGCAAAATAAATTGTTGTTGAAAAACTCAAAAACCGTACACACCTGCAATATGTTGTTGGGTTTAGTTTTCAAATGGTCAAATAGCACTTGGCCTATGGAGTCTTCAGGCTTAAATTTGGTGTCTAATTTGTAGCTGGTTAGTATCCTCTCCTTTTTATTATATTCGCAGTTCTCCAAATTCAACGACATATTTTTTTTTTGTTCTTTTGAATTCTCTTACGGATTTAGTTTGACAATTAATTGCGTTTGATAAAGTTTTTATCTGGTAAAAGGCGTATGAATTTTATATTCATAAAGCACTCGTAACTGCACTCTTTGAATGTTATTAAAAAACTGGCCGTCGTATATAAAATATGCTAAATTAAGAAATAAAGGGAAGACTCTTATTTCTTAATTTAGAAGCGTATCTGCTGATACGATTTCTAGAGTTTGCATAATCGTTATCTTTTACGCCGTTTTAATCGTAATCGGGCAAATGCGTTTGTCTCCGCTTTCAAGAGTTCACGTAAAAGTTATCAGTTAGTGAACTCTTTTATAACACTGAATTTTTTCAACCGTTTTTTTCGCTAAAGAGCTACGAGTATTAAGACAACAGCCGTTGTCATATATTTCCATGTGAGGCACTCCTTTGCAGACTTTTAATTTCCCAAAACACTTTCGAATCGACATATTCGGTTTTTCTGCCACATTCTCACTAATAGAAGTGACATATTCGGCGATGTTACACAGGTTACAACCATAATGCGCCCAGCCTTTCTTGTAGTCTCCTAAACCTGCCCACTGTTTGTTTAGTAAGTTGATTATAACGGCCGTAACCGCTCTAACCCATCAAACTCATTCGGTTTGTTAAGAATCCAGTTTCAAAAATGGCAAACTGGAACATCGAATGGCAGGCGTTTAACAGCCGACAGTATTGCCTCACTGCCGGTCTAGCAACCGTTGTAAAACTATTCCAAATTATTCATGATCACTCTGTTAATGTTCGAACTTTTTAGGTTAAATCACTAAAGTTGAAAAGTATTAGGCAGGCTCAAGTTCAAAGCTGCGAATTTATATACATATAATTTTTTGTAAGAATTTGTAAGGTACGCCTCATGTTTACTTGTTCATTGTTGATTAAAAAGGAAAAGTCTTTTACACCGCGAGTTAAAACCTGGTTTTCACGTTAAAATCATAAGAATGTGATATTGCGTTCACACTGCTAATTTAATAAATCCAGCCCTTAACACACAAGATGTCCATTGTATTTAATCACAACAAATGTAATTTCCCAAAGAAATACTCGCATATGATGTTCTTCTTTTCTTCTCCTTTTATAACACTTAATTCACAAACTGTACTGTTTTGGGTTGTATACAAAAATAAGCAACTTTTCACTGAATTCTAAAGGAAATTCTTTTTTTTTTTTTGCAAATTATTGTTTTAAAATTTAAAAATAATTATACAGAGTGAATAAACGCTGGGAAATCACATTATTTCATACAAAATTCATGCAAATTATGTAGATTTTTTCGCATTCTTCACATATTATATATTGTTTCCAATGCATAACTTGGCAGCACTCAATTTAGCACGGACAAAAAACAGGCAAAAATTAGATTAAATTTAATAAAACCAACTTACAACCAATTCAAATAGGGTTTTAAGTCTTTTGTATGGTAAAACCAGGTTGAAACAGCTGCTTACAGCATTAAAACCAGCCTTCATTAAAACCATGTCAGTGTGAAAATACTTGGGGGATTCACACCGCTGTCATAAAGTCATAAAACAATAACTCGAAAAATATGACTAGTGTGAGTAACCCGTCATAGCTTGGTCTGCTAAATGACTTTGTATGTGTAAAATAAAACAGCTGCAGTCTAGATATGAGCTAGACACACCTTTTTGGCGACGGCAATTGGAAAAACTTTCAGTGGCTGCCAGTTAAACGAGAGAGATTTGAATCTAGTTTATATATAGATTTTGCGATTTAATTCTCTTTTACATTTTATTTTATAAAAATGTGACTAACATATAGGTATGAACAATTTTTTTTAACCGTGTTTTAGTCGTGAATCATATTTAAGTAACGGGGCAAACATATACCATCGCCGAAAGATTTTCAGCCGGTTGACTCAGATCTCTAGAGCTATTTAAAACAAAACAAAACAAAAACATACCTGAAAGAGTGCTATTATTTTATGACTTTTTTATGTGCTGCACAGTAACAACTTTTTTAAACTTGTCTAAAATATTATGACTTTATGACAAAATAGCACACAGTGTGAATACCCCAACTATAAAACAAATAATCAATTGTAAATATATAAAAATAGGAAGGGCTTTTAATCTCAGCTGCTAATGACTGTGATAAAAGCAGATATCAAATGGAATATTTGGAATGCTAATTATCAGAGTTGGAGAATTTCGTAGTAGGCAAATGTGAGTTGACTTAAAGATGAATACAACAAATTCTCACATCATATTTCGTTAAAAATATTGAGTAAATAGTTAATGCTGATATTGACTAGAAGCAGAGTGAAAAGTTAAAACAATTAACAAAGAATTCTAAGGCACAAGGGACATCAACTTACACAGTCGAGCAGCAGATGTGTTTTCGAAAGCCTCTACACTTTGATCATTAGCACCCATGTGTAGCTTTTTTTATTACCACTTGCCAGTTGGCTTTAGTTGAATGCGATAACAGCTTCTATTTGCAAGAATTTTATTATGAAAAAGGATACGAGAGTTGTTCAATTGGTGACACACTTTATAAAGCATCCGTATTGACTTTTGATTATTTGCTTCATGTCGTTGGAAACATATTCTTAGCCCAAACAAATATTTATTGCTTTTTTTTATTTAATATGTATTTAAAAAATATTTAATGATAGAATATTTTCTTGGTATAGCCCAAATTTAGGAATAATTACTACTAATGAATTAATTGTGAGTAGGAATAGTCGAATATATTGATATGCAAACCCTACCATTTTGCCACATTTAAATATAATCAGTTAATTGTGCGTACCTGTACTGACATGTTGTAATAATCAGTCAGTTAAGACTTGAATATCTGAAAAAACATTTTTTGATTATCACATATTCATTATCTTATTTAACTTAAGCAATTTAAAGCGCAAATATAAACACTTATTTCACCCTACAACTGAGAGATGTTTCTTATGTTGCTGTTGGAGGCTGTAACCGAATTGTAATTCATATTTTTCTAATTGTTTATTATATTCAGTAATGAGAATGATAAAAAAAGAAAAAAGAACTTCAACTCTATCGCAAATGGTATCAATTATTATCTTTATAAAGTGTGTTTATTTTTATAAAGAACTTTGAAATGGAACAAACCGAAGATAATTTTTTGATTTTATGTGGAATTTATTTCATTCGGAGGACAATCTACTATCATTGCAATATAAACTTGACTTCTGGCATGTGATAGCCATGGCTGGCTCGGACGTAATCTGATCTGCAAGAATAATTTCCGTTGGCTGTTCCCAATATTTGTGGCCGCGCTATTACTGATGCATTGGAAGTGGTTACGGAAAATCGGATTTCTCGCTCATATGCCTGAAAGCACTTGTAGTGCCAAAAGATTATATTTCAAAGTTCAAAGCTCTATACCTCTCTAAAAAAAACACCCTTTACAGGCATGTTTTATTTGACACTTCATGACAAGCATGTCAATATCGTACAAGAATGCGATTAAGTTTTAAGGAAACAAATTTTATTAAAGCAATTTAATATTAATATTATACTCTTTTAAAAATGTGTAAAAGCATCATTAAAGGGATTTCTAAATTCGTTGAGAGTGCGTACGTAACGCATCTCAAAAGATAACTTTTTGCTGACTCTTATTTTGTTAATAAACAAACAGAAAACTAAAACAATTACGCAAAATTGTAGTTATAATTAAAAAACAGTTTAAGAATTAATTTTTGCTGCGTAAAAAGGTGGAAAACTTTAAAAATATGTTTAATGAAAAATTGTACTCTTGGCCAGATCTTAATCACGTCTGTTGAAAAAGTCTTTTAAAAAAGTAAATTGTATGGATGTTTGCTTCTTAAAAAGTTGTTTGTTTATTTCATAAATATATAAGATAAACAGAAAATTTTATAACGTAATAAAACCTAAAGTTGAAACCACCTCAAGTAGATGCTGGTGATAGCAGTGGAACTCCATTTAAGAGATTTTCTAATTTTTCTAATCTTTTCCTCGTTTTATCTAAATACAAGAAATTATTTATTGCACCAGTAAAGTTTGTGCTATTTTTTATTTGTTTTAATTTAAAATATTTTAAATAAATTCTTCACGCAAGAGATTGATTTCATTTATCTTGATCTTGTTTTAGAAAAGAGTGCAACATTTTTTACACTTTTTTTGAAGTAGAAAATATAGGAATGTATTATAAATTATTCCAACAGGTCTAATGAAAAGTACTTTCTGTTTTAAAACTCCTGATACTTTTTAGCAGAGAAGTGAAAAAAGTTACATGTTTTCTAGAAGAGAAAATTAGATTTATATATTCTTGTTCCAAAATACCATCGTCTACATTTTTATTGAATTAAATTTAAAACATTCGATTAAATAATATGATTGCCAACTATTTTATTTCGAGTGTCTTGAAGAATCAAAATGATGTATAATTTTATTAAATATATACTCTCGTTTATTCTAGCCTTGAGGGAGGCCAGGTTAAGAGCATCATTATACCGTCCAATTCAATTAATGTTGCGATATCTTTAATAAGCTCTTTAATGGTCATGTCCAGCGAATGTGACATCACGTTTATGATATCAGTTAGAAGACAATGTTGCATTACAGAATATGCATATGAGATAGACCATGCCACTAGCAGACACTAGTGTGCATGCTTGTGCATGCTTTGCAACTATATACTAGTAAATAACAAGCGTGCAAAAGTTTTCTTTTTTTGTACAATGACTCACCGACTGCTCATTTGATACAATTTACGAATTTCTTTTTATAGAATTCTTTTACCAATTCATCTTTGCTATCATTTCTTTGTGATTAACTACCCTTTTTACCACTTCGAAGGAGTTATTTGAAACAATAGCAATTTAGAAAAATTTTACTGTTGTTTCAAATATAATTGGGCGAGATGAAGAACTCCGTTCGCTTTGTGAAACAGGCTGTTAGTTGTTCTGTATTCTCCTGTTAATATACAAACAACTACAACTAACATCACCTTCTTTTTAGTAGTTTTCTTTTATAGAACAACAATTCCAAAAATATTTTCATAATTTGATTTGAAAAAATCAATATATTGTTGCATAATAAATAAAACAAACTGTAATTAAACTTTTACATGCTATTTAAAAAGAAATGGAACTTATAGAGGCTCGTAAAATGGATTTTGACCCCTATATTTAAAAGAAAAACAAAACGAATGTGAAGAATTAACTAATTTTTTTATTCTCAAGTAGGCAGAGAACCCCAAAATAAATTGTTTGGTACAATCGGTGTGGAAAAAGTACCATATCATGAATTTGTTGGTACAATTTTCATAATCTCGTTTTGCAACTCTGGTAGAGAATCGGACACATACAAACATTATTGTATTGTTTCCAAATTTATCAGTTAAGATATACATTTTTTTAAATAACTTGTGGGCTATTCGATTTACTATTTAGAGAGAGAGAGAGCGAGAGATAGGAGAAAATGAAAACATGCAAAGAGCGAGATTAAAGCAACGATTGAGATTCACACAATAATTTAACGCTGGATAAGAATATGAAAAATAAGACTTAAATGATAAGACTTGAAAATTTTTTATGTCAAACAGTTTGCAATAATAGGATTTTATTACACACCGAAAATAACGAAAACTAAATTATATGACGTGTTCTTATTTTAATGTAGAGTTTGCAGAAAATATTCTTTCATTTGTTCCAACACAACATGATTGATAGACGGCAGGAAATAGTTTTTGAATCAATTACTTTGAAGCCAGCTATCGAAGTTACTCAACAAACATACCCACACATGACAAGTTATAGAAAATTTTATATAGACAAATTCAGTGCACTTATTTTGTGGTTCACTTTTGTTTACATTACGGCAACAAATATTCGATAAATACATAGATTTCCAAAGTTATTTTTATGTAGATGTGCACAATATTATTATTTTTTAAAATTATATACAACAATATTAAATTTGATGGATAAGCAACAACAAAGTATTTCAAGTACTTGATATATGTATACGTGCATAAGTGTGAAATATTATCGGGCTAATATTTTAAAATAGATTATGAGTCGTTTAAATTTAAACTAGTTTCGCTATTCGAAACTAGAGACCCTAATTTCAATCCAAAAAGTTCTTTGGACTTATTTTTCACAATATCTGTTGGCAAGATAACAAAATATATTTAACTTTATGAGTTTGCGACAGATTAAATGGAATAGAGATAATTTTTCATTCCAGCTTGTGAGTTAATATTTTCTGAATATGATTTTGTTTTTCTTTTCATACTTGTAAACAATATCACTTTGCGAAATGGGTAATGTTTAAAGAGTTTAATATATCCAGACAAATTGCGACGTTTTATTTTATAAGATTAAAATATAAATTATAAAATTATTTACTTGCACCCAACCCCAATTGAAAATAAGTTCCATTAAAATGGCAAAGTAATTCATGGTATATCGAATATTAACGCCGCTGATCGTCTTGCCGTTAAATAATAGAATAGTAGATGCGATTAGGACGATCGCGGCCTTACCGGCCCTTGTCTCTTTCAAAGACAGCAAACAGCTGGCTTTCCTTTTACTTTTACACTTGGACCAGTACTCAGGCATGAACTCTACTGATGCAATACGTTGTGCTGGAAATGAGAAAGGAGAAGACAGAGTTGAGAGGACAGATCGAAAGGGATAAGACGCTAGAGAATTTGTTGTATCAATTTTATTTTATTAAATTTGCAGGCGAATTTTCGCTACAGTACCAACAAAGGGTGTAAACCGCTCTTTAGGCCTCGTACCTAATAGTGTCAATAGCTGTCAATTATTTTCAGAGACCAGTGCTATGCATTTGCCGTTGGAGGAAGACGACAGCAACTAACCCCAGCATGCATTAATGCTGATCAGAGAACGCACCCGAGATTTTCGTTTTTATAATCTGCAGGTTAACTGCTTTAACCAACAGAACCCTCAAACGGTTGGAATACTATCAATGAAATGCAGCCATGTAGATTGTCTTAACCCCCAACAAACAAATTTTTTTAAGTACCTAAATTAAATATAATAAATGTTGACAATTTATTTAATTTACGGTGAAATTCACAACCAGCAAAATATGCACATCATCTCCGTTATCTACTAGTACGAGTATTTCACTTGAACGTTTTCTTATTGCAGAACAATACAATTAATTCAATATTTAGCATAAATTCATTTATTTTTAAAACTCACATAATTAAAAAAAAAAGATTCATTTAGTTCTTCTAAATCACATTTATTGAGATTGTCGAACGCATGCCTCAATCCAGGCCGTGATGAGATCAATATTGTTGTTGGCATTAGCAACAGCATTATAAAAGCACTCCAAATATTGATCAGGATTAGTTGTGCAATTCCTTCCAGCATATTCCATATCGTTAAGTATCTGAACAACTTTGATCTGCGTCTCATCATTCAAACATCCAGAATTCTTTGAAATGTTGTTTAAGGCCGCTTGTGCTTTCCTTACAACATTATTTTTAGCCACGTTTAAATCCTCATTATTTAGATATATAGTGGGCACTTTATTTCTTTCGATACACTCTTCGATATTTCTTTGAATGAAAGCCAATAAATCAGAGGCAAGCTGAGCGCCAGCTTGAGAACAGTAATCAGGAATTTGTTGGCTGGATCCGTTCACCTCCGTGTTAATAACAGCGACTGAAAAAGAGCCGCAATTTGTTAAGGCCTGTTGAATGGCATTATACGAGTTTACATCTCGAGAAAATACACATTCGGGGAACTGATTACCTAAGGCCACAATTCGTTTCGATATTTCTGTAGCTCCTTGCAAAATACTTTGAATATATTCCTGGCCATTTACCAGCACCAACCACGTTGCGAAAAGCACAAAAATATACTCGTATTTCATATTTGTTTTATATCTAAACTATGGCCTTTAATATAGTACTGAGGACATATTTGCAATATCTCCTTTCTTTTATAATGAGAAAATATCTACTGATAATAATTTTAATAGCATTTCTTTTAAAATATTTTATTACGATTTTGATAAGAAAAAGTCAGGAACTTATCGTTAGCGACAGCTTAGCACAATATCCACGCATACACGACTTAATTAGGAAATACAGGAGATAACGAACGAAATTATTATTTGAAAATTATGGTGGGCACGTGATCAGTGTAACAGTTCCCGAAGAAACGCCTTCTGGACGTTCAATTTCGGACTACTGCACAGGAAATTTTCACATCCGAGCATTCAGTGAATTGTTTCAGTTTTAACAGCATTAACTAGTGACTTCTCCAGCTCCCACAAGAAATAAGTGCGGGGTTTGAAATCGCATGACCATGGTACATTAAACACATTTACTGCAGCAGACTACCGACTACAGCTGGTCTTTTTATGAGCACAATTTTCACGACAACAGAGAAAAACGGCCAGTGTTTGTTGCTTATGCTGATGCTGTAGTTGAATTAATTAAATTTCTATTTTTGTGAACGACAGAGAGTGCAGTGTTGCCAGTGTAATAGAAATGAATTCAATTATTGTTGACTTGAAAATATCTATGTTGTTTTATATGACTTGGGAAAAAATAAACTATAGGACTTATTCATAAAAATTAGTTCAGGCTTGGAAGCTGCTTATAAGACAAATTTTCTATACGAAACGTTTTTTATTAGCCGTTTATATGCATGAGATATTTTTTGTGAATAGGGAATTATGCCTTTAGGCAAATGCAAAGATTTGTTTTTATATGTTTTTAAGGCTTAAATATATATTGATTAAGTAATAAAATTTTTCAATAAAATGCATGTGAAAGCGGCAACACTGTCGTAAGAATACGTTTATACTGTGAATAACTACTCATCATCATTGATTGGCTGATGTCGTTTCCAAAATATTTCAGTAGCTGACTACACAAAGGAAATTGTTGCTAAGGGCATTGGTAGCGGCACTGTAGTTTGTAGCCGGCAGTGGTGAATGTGTTTAAAGCAAAATTGTAGTATTCATAACATTTTTAAATATGCTTTCAAACATAATTTGTAGTCTACGTGAGTGTATGAAGCCAAACTTATTTGTTGAAAAACTATTGGCTGACCGAATCTCTACTCTCTTTTGCTCTCTCTCTCTCTCTCTCTCTCTCTCTTCCAGCATGGCTTCATAGAGCTTAAAAATACTTTATTCAGCTGGCATTCTGCCGACAAAAGCATTTGCAACAGAGTTTGTCAGAAGAAGACAGATTAAAAGTGCTGAATTCCCGGAAAATATAATGGAAAAATGCCCTACAGTGAAAATTAAATAGGTAATAGTTTTTGTAACATTGACTTTCATTTATATAATTCATAGAAACAAGTTATGGACTTCGCAATCATTTCCACATATCCAGACATATATATACGAGGTGTGCTACAAAATAAGGTAAATTTTTGGAACATGATTATGTAGTGGGTGTTTTTTTTATGGAGTGACGCAAGCTTAAGTCATAATAAAAAAAGAAAATATATTTTGTATATCAATAAAACGGGCTTTATTTGAAAGAAAATTTTATGAAATTAATAGAATTTCTACCATGAGGCTGCCCGTAGAAGGCGCAACCTGAAACACCGATTTCAACAGCTTTTCGCAGAATTTGAGACCGTATAACGCCGATAACTCTTCGAATGTTCATTTCCAGTTGCAGTCTATCGATGTAGACTTAAATAGCCTCAAAGAAAATAATCCGACGGGGTCAAATTACACGATCTTGGTGGCCAATTAATTGAGTCATGACGTGAATTTATTTGTTCATCAAAAGTTTCTTTGACTAAATCAATTCTAGCGCCCGCTGTATGGCATGTGGCTCCATCCTGTTGGTACTATATGTCACCAAGAAGAAATTTCGAATCGTGTTCCTAAACCCTTCACCATTGACAGAAACATTCTGACCATCATCGCTTTTGAAGACATATGGGCCAATGATTCCGCCAGCCCATAAAGCGTACCAAACAATAATTTTCTGCGGTTGTAGTGGTGTTTCGATAAAAGCTTGAGGATCTTACACACTTTAAATACAACAATTATACTTATTTACGCACCCATTCAACCAGAAACGGGCTTCATCGGCAACCCAAATTGTGAATGGATTAGATTGAAGAATAGAACAACTATTTTGGTTAGTTTGTACGCGTTGCTCTGGTGTAAGTCGATTCATAATGATATTTCAAATGAAACTAAACAAAAAGCAATCAGCAGTTAAATGGGTGCTCAAATAAAGCAGTGATGCCAACGCAAAGTTGTGACACTCTAAAAATATACGCTTTATATTAACGAACTTTTAGGATGAATTATTTAGCTAAAAATTATTATTTAAGCTGAAATTCATGAACAGTGAATTCTGTTGCATTCGAATTTTTTATAACGAGTGGACAATAAAAAACTTCGAAAAATATAAAATTGTTTACTCGTCCAGCTTTCGGCTGCATTCGGTTTCTTTGTTTTAGAACAGCACTCACGTGATGACGAATTCTGATAGCACATCATTATGTATGTGTAGGCTTTTGTATGTACCTGTGAGTCTGACACCCGCTTGTAACTTCTGACGGCTGAACTAAATGAAACCAAATTGATGGTGCTTTCAAGAGTGTTCCTAAAGTTAGATTTCCTGTGAATTTCAATCGAACTGGTAGATTAAAAAAAAAAATAAAAAGTTTTTTTTAAATAACTTTTAAATGGCTCTACCGTTCAAGATCACTGCAAGTCGGGCGTAAATCGGCTAATCCGTTCGTGAGATATCGTGCACGAAAAATATTAGAAATATTTGATATTTTTAAAAACCTAAAACTATTAGTAAAATAGTGCTTTACTCGAAGAGCTCAAGAGCGTAGAACAGCGCAACAAACCAGGTTATGACAGTAGGGTGAAACCTTAAATAGGCCATAAAATGTGTTTCACATGTACATTTTTGAAACGCATCTTTTTTTATTTCCCCTAGAAGAGTCAACTGGCAGAATGTCCTCATGTTTTCGTATGTTGGACAGTGTAATTGAAATTATTTCAGTAAACAGAGTGCAGTCACATCAAAATGATATTTTCCTTTGTGGTCACCAAAATTAGGCCAAAAGCGAAGATTAAAACAGTCAGCACCAATTTTGCATTTATTCAAATTCAAGTTCAAGTCTTGCAAGAGTTACCAATAAGATAATTTTATTTATTTGGCCTTGACCATAAACTTTAACTGATAAATCTCCATAGAGAATCTACATACACAAACGCAATTATAAAGAGAAAAACTGAATTCTTTTAAAACAATTGTCTTCTGGTTAATGGAACCACTCCATATAAACAAGTTCAAAAAAAAGCTTAAGATAACAAAAGCCGTTATAAACATTCAACCACACATACACACACACATATGCAAGATGCAAGCCGGCTGGTTAAAGTTCTGAGTGTATTTTTCCACTTGAGTTTTTTTGTTTTAAACTCAAATGCGAAGAGATCATATTCGCTGCTATTTTGTTTAGCTTTTTTTTATATTATTTTTGTGTTTTTTTGTTTATAAGAAAACCAGTTTGAAAAAGTAAAAAACAAAGTCAAAGAGAATGCTAGGGAACTAATTGATCAAGCTAAAGTAGTTGAAGCAGAAATTTAACTACCGTCTGAATTAAATGGGTGAAATATCTATAGAGTGTTTGACTTTAAAATCAAATAAAGTTTATTGTTATAAATGAAGGTAAGTACTTTATTGTTGTTATTATTGGATATAAGGAACTAAAATAACGTGTGTACTGAGAAGGAATGGATGCATGTACTTGACAACGAAAATATCTTTTAAACGGAACACATTTTGCAAACATGTTTTTGTGGTACACTTTCAGGTATCTTATCGTCTACCAAAATGGATGAAATATATATTATTCAAGAGGTATTTATATACCGACATGTAAAAAAGTATGAAAGTAGTAAAAATAAAACGGTTTTAGATTTTTTGCGAATGCAAATGAAAAATCTTTCCATTTCGATTTTTATTTACAGACTGGTATTTAATTGTTTCATTAACAACTTATGGTGTACCTATAAGGATTGAAAGGATATATGAAAAGTTATTATTTATTTTTTAAATATTTATTTCAATTATAAACATGAAATGGTGGAATTTTGATCACAAGCCGATCTTAGGATATATAAATTTTTCAAACCATTAGCTTTTGATTTTATTGTTATTACCAGCACTTTTTTGCATTGTACAATTAATAGAAATTCCAAGCTAGCTCGACCCTTTAGGGTCTGCTGTTTCACTCAACATCAGCAATTCTACTTATTAAACCATCCCTTAACCGTTAGATCACTTTCCCAATGCCCTAAAGACCAATCGGCGATGGAGTAACGCATAAAATGGCTTCAATTCCTACAACAGCTGCCTTTATTTTTATATTTACTTGGGCCACTTCACTCATGCAAATACATTCAACTGGAACCATGAAAGGATTATATTGAGAGGATAGTTGGAGACAGACACGGAGATAGAGAGTCATTTTGTTCTTTTCTTCGCCGGCGAATTTCCGCTGCAGTAGCGATAAGGGGTGTAATAAGCTTCTTAGCACTCCTACATAACGTTGTCAATATCTGTCAGTAACTATCAGCGGCCTGTGCCTCGCCTTAGTCATTGAAGATGTCCGACAACCACTAACACTCTTGCAGGTCAAAAAAATACGTTATCATTTTCATGAAAAGAAGAAAACACTGACTGCATTTCACTTATGTGATAATATGGCGTTAGTAATAATGAAATACAACCCAGGGGATTATTTTAATCCACAAGAAATAAACATTTTGAGTATCTCGCATAAATTAAAGTTGTTTCGTTTTCATTCAGAGCATGACCCCCCCACCATACACGAGTAATACTTGAATTAGATTTTAATTTCTTTAAGTTAAACGTAGCAGAAAAGACACCCGAACGAAGTTTATTTCACATACGAACCGTTCGGCCAAACAACGAAATCTCACTGAAACACGTGGTGCGGTTCACTGTCAAGTCGAATGTGGCCTGTGTGAAGAGCTCGTAAGAAAAAATCGTGGATGTTACAAACTTTTTTTTCGAAGCACTAAAATATATTAAATATTTTTAGCTTAAATTCATTTATTATTTGAAATAATATAATTTAAAAAATCTATTTAGTTCTTCTGAATCAGATTTATAGAGATTGTCAAACGCATGGATTAATCTTTGCCATGATGAGATCCATTTTTTTATTGGCGTCATCAATAGCATTACGAAAACAGTTCAGATATTTATTACGATTAGTTGCGCAATTCTGTCCATCCTTTTCCATACCGTTGACTATCTCAACAACTTTCATCTGCGTATCATAATCCAAACATCCAGAACCGTTTGAAATTGTCGCTTTTGCTTTGTTTTCAACAATCTTTTTATTTTGATGTACAGTGGGCACTTCATTTTTTTTGATGCACTCTTTGTTATTTCTTTGAATGAAAGCCAATAAATCAGAGGCAAGCTGAGCGCCAGCTGGAGAACAGTAATCAGGAATTTGTTGGCTGGAATCACTAACCTCCGTGTTAATAACAACGGCTGAAGAAGAGCCACAATTTGTTAAGGCCTGTTGAATGGCATTATACGATTTTACATCTCGAGGAAATACACATTTAGGGAACTGCTTAACTAAGACCAGAATTTGTTGTATCAATTCTTTAGCTTCTTTCAAAGGACTTTCAATATTTTCCTGGGCATTTACCAGCACCAAACACGTTGCGAAAATCACCAAAGTATATTTCATACTTTTTATATCTAAACTATTCTGTTCCATGTGGCACTAAATACTGTTCTGAAAAACTATTTTATGGTTAGAAAAGTTATCCATAGTATTATTATTACCTTCAGCTGTAAAGTTCGCTCATATCATTTAGAAGAGTTTATTACGACCTTAATATAAAATATACTAGAACATTTTATTGTTTAACTTATTGTTAGTAACAACTTATGAAAATTTTAAATGTGTGCTTATCTAAGGGGGAAGTTAACCATAAAACACAAGCGATAGAAAATTTTAACCGAAATACGTTTTTCACCACACGAGCGATAATGTTTCTGCCAGCAGCTGCATGTTTGCGGTTTTCCTAGTTGCAACTTTAGATAGAAAAATATTTGTACTACTCTTTGAATGCTGTTAGAATAATTAATTCGAAAAAAAATTAATAAATAACAAGTGACTTATTAAGCATATGGTTACTGTAAACCTCCTATACATTCAACTTACACAACAGACCAGCTGTTTTCAAAAGCCGCTACACTTAAATCACCAGCATTCATGTGTATTATTATTTATTACCACTTGTGAGGTCCTTTTGGCAGCATGTTATAACCGTTTATTTATTATGTGTACAAATTTTATTATGAAAAAGGATACGAGAATTGTATCAAACCGATGGTAACACACTTTTATTAAGTCCCGTATTGAAGTTTGATTATTTTCCTCATAATATTCATGTCATATTATATCCCAATACTTTTATGCCATATTTCTTAAGGGAAACTATTGCAGTTTGAATTTTCTTATGTGTATATAAAAGCTTTCTCCCTTTTGTGGCTAACCACAAGCCATAGATTTACTTTTTTTAATTCTAAATAATTTACATTGAACTATTAAATTATGAATGATAAATATATCAACATCAGTTTTATATGTTTAGCTTAACAGAATAGCTGTTTTCGAAAGCCGCTGCATTTTCATCATCAGTATGCATGTGCATTTTTATTTACCAATTTCCTTTATACTCTAAATTGATAAGCGCAAGTCGTCTTGTTTCACATAGAATTTCGAAATATCGAATTTATCTTTATATTCGGTTACACATTCTTTTCTTGATACAAAAAAGATCTTTAACATTCGAATAGCAAGTTTTTCTAATTGCTACACTCAGAAACTGGCTCCAAGCTGCTGCTAACTTTGTTGTCTCCACTGTCGATATGAGTTTGAATGTTTACCAATTCTTTGGCTGTAGGAGACAAATTGTTATGGAAGCTCAGAACTAAAAAAATGATCTAAACTTGATTATATAAAATTTGAGTCACACTCAACTACGCACGCACACAAGCTCCAAACATGGACAAAATCATAATAATTCTGTTTTTCTTCTTTATTTGTTATTTACTTATTTCTAGCTGACGGTTGTTTAATTCAGTCTTAAACTCGGCTTTAAGATTCAGTCATTGTTCTGACGTTGTTCACGGAACATGAACATACTGGCTAAGATACGAATATTACAAAAAGAATTTATATTATTTTAAAACACTTAATAGTTTTTTCGCAGTTGAAAATAAAATATTTAAAAGTTCTAAACATGACTATTTACGCCATAATTGTACAAATTATTTTAGTGTGTAACTGAAGAACAAAAAAACTAGTTGAACTATTTCAGAGATAAAGAAAAAGAAAGAAACTTCAATGTTTTCATTATTAATTAATTATCAGTTCGCGAGTCCCGAAGAGGATCTTGTTTCAAAGGTGGGTTATATCGGGTGTGAGACGGTTCAAAATTGCTTAAAGAAATGCCAACACATAATTCAGTTCAAACATTTATTATGAACTCAAAATTATTTTAGCATGAAAGTGTTAACTGTCAATAAGTTTTATTATACAGACGAGTCGTGTTAAGCCACCGTTACATTTGCCGTTGATATATAAAAGTCTAGTATATAAATTTACAATATAAATGCTGTTTACCAACAATTTTGTCATTAAGTTAATCACTCGTGTGTTCAAAGAGCTTCTATCTAAACACTGTTCAGCAGCAAAAATAAAAAAATTCTTTATAAACAGCTCCAGATCAGGGGGAACAGAACTTATCAAAATTTCGCTGCCCCACTTATTTCGCACCTCAAGTCATTTGCATACTTTTAAAGCCAAACAAATTAGAATTCAATCGCGATATACCAGAACAAAATGTTCTTGATATTCCAGCAGTAGTCGAAATAAGCCCTAAAGGGCTTATTCATAAAACGTTATTTCATGCTTATAAGCTGGTTATAAGACACATTTCGTATAGAAAAGGATACTAAAAGAGTTCCGAGATGTGGACAACCAAACGGTCTTAAGGTAAAAATATTTTACGGATGCGTGGTCCAACCTTTAATGAGTTGTTGGTGCCGGTGCACGGCAGGGAAAGTGAAATATTGTCGTGAACTTTGATTGCTGCACTTTTGACATTTTTATTACCGCGCGATTGTGCATAAAGCGTGCGCCTTTGTCGCTTGAGGAAATAAATTGTGACAGCCCAACGATGGAAGTTTATAAAATTGTAAAAATTCTTGCATTGAGGCAATCGTGAATTAAATACGAATTGCCGATATCAGGAATGGAACGATATCAGAGCTACAGCTACATTTCGGGAAGTAGGGGGGTTTGCAGCACATTTAAGGTCTCTAACTTTTTGCTGTATAGGCTCTCTTCTCTAAGTCCAACGAATGATCATTATTCGCATTGAGATGTCCTACGTTAATATAAGCGGTAAAGCCATGAGTCTGAATATATCGTTCAATTCATAAAAAAATAGTTTGTGCTTATAAGCTGTTTATAAGACAAATTTTCCATACGAAATTTTGTCTTACATCAAAGTCATATGATTGTATGACTGCATAATATTTGTTTGGACAAATTTTATTATTCTGCTTCAATTACAGCAATCGAGTTATCATTTATCTCTAGCACAGATATTTATCTCATATAAAACCGTTAAGGCTACTTTTTAACTTTCTGCTGGGAAAACTAAAAATTGTAAAGTCAGGAACTTAGTGGTTTTACCCAGTTAAAAAAAAAATCAAGTTCGTATCAGAAGTCAAGTTTTGAAGTCCTAGGAAACTTCCCAAAATTAATTCTGGGAGCCCGTCACTTTGCATGTGTGTTTGTGTGTGTGTCCTGATTTTTTCATCGATTTAAACTGGCATTCTTCTGAAGAGCATTTCTAAACCTAGAAATTTTGTATATGTAAACCGCTTCGAACCGGTAGATGTCAAAATATTTCAAAAAATCCTATAAAAAAGGATTTTTCAAAGAGTTATTTTTTTAGAATAACTTTTAAAAGGCTTTACCGGTCGATTCCGCAAGTTAATTAGCTTTCGACATTTAAAAATTACGTCGTTAAGATAAGTAAATCGGGCTAAGATCGTTAGTCCCCGTACGTGACATAACGTTAGCGAAATTTTTCGAAAAGTTATTTATTTTTCAAACTCCTATCTTATATATCTGATCAGTTAGTGTTTTCGATTCTTCTATAGTAATCGAAATGTATATCAATTACACTTATCACGTGGGCATCGGCTGATTTCAAAATTAAAATAATAGAGTTTTGGCTCGAAAAGCTCAAAAGAATAGAAGAGCATAAAAGCCGGCTTTGCGGTTAAAATTAGCGGAAAGTTACAGGGTCAACTGCTTTCTATAGTTTTTTATTTCAAATTACGTGTAAGTGGAATAATTTCGTTTGGGTGGAAGCACGATTACCAAGACACTTTTCAATTGGCAGTTAATATTCAAATGCTACTGCATTTAACCCTAATCATACTGACATAAAAACAAACAAATCTTACTATTTATTATTAAACTTTTTTATATTTTATTCATTACATTCTTTACATAAAAGAACTTTCACAGCATGCTCATTGAAGACATTACCAGTACATTTGTGGCAGCATTGCTTAATAATACGGCTTATTTTGGGATTGCATAGCACCTCTTGCGTTTATTTGCTGCACTCTGGGTTGGTGTAATTTCTTCATGGATGACTTCTTCCAAGATTTTTTTTTATTAAATTATACAAAACATATGTCAAATAAAAGTCATGAAATTTGGCTGCGATATGTTATATATTTCTGTAGTTAATTCGAATGGAACGTCCAAATGTGTCTCACAGACACATGTTGGTAAGATTAGGGTTAAGCAGGAAATAATATTCCTCTAACGCTTATGAAAGTTATAAATCGCTTAATTGGAAAAAAGTAAATAAATTAAAATAAATAATAATAAAAACACACTATTTATCTTGCGATAAATAAACCTCAAAGATTATTAACCTTGGCCGTAGCTGCTGATTATTGAGAGATATTCATTTCAATTTTCCTAATAAGTAAAATAAATCTTTCCATTTTAATTTCAATATTTTTGTTCTTGTTTTGCTTGCGAGCCAACAACTCGACAGAACAAATAACAAAGTAAAACGTAAGAGATTAAAACATTCAAACGTTTAATGCGGAAGACAACATTCAAAAGCAAAGAATAAATTATATTAAATAATTTCATATATTCTTTACTAATTAAATTTAAAGTCTCAGCAATAAAACAGTTGTTAACCAAGTAATAGGGTTAAAAAGACAAGTAAATTAGTTTCTACGCAAATGAAATATGATTGAATAAATAAAACTCGATCAGAGGAACCTCGTAGTTGCTGGGCTTCTATAAAAAAAAAAAACTGTGTCTGAATATATAAAAATGTGTTCTCCTTCTTAAAGCAGCACTAAATAAGTAAACAAAATTTATAATTTATTTTTTAATTAAATGAAAATTATTAAGTGTATCAAGACGGTTTGCGATTTGCCATGTTTTCTAGATTTTTATTAACGAAGTTTGCTTTTTCAGAGAAAAAAAAAACTTAAAGCAATTAAATCATATTTAAAACAATAAATAAAATGTACTTCACTTGAAACAACTCATTCGGACACTCTAATTGGCGTATAATTTCTGGCAGGTGGTCTGTGGTGGTACATGGAATACGATGATTCCGTTTACTTTTTCCATAAAACAGCTTTTTATTTATCCACTTAAAATTTAAAAGACACTATGTCATTTTGTGACATCGCATTTGGGCTGTCATCTAGAAAATTGCAATGCGTGGCGACCAAATGCCGTAGTTTGTTTGGGGCAAAAGTCCTAATTCAATTCAAATGATTTTGTAGTTTTTCACTTCCCGCTAAGAAATTCAAAATAAAAATAAAAAAAAAATCGGGAAGTTATTTACTCAGCTTTGAAAATATCGAGTTCTAATCAGATCTTCACTATTTGAGAACAGCCTGTTACTATTCTTGTTTGTATGTGCTTGCGTGTGCTTTTGTGTGTTCGTATGTGTGTGTAATTATGTGAACCGCTTATAATTTTTGAAAAACTGAAACGAATCAAACCAACCTGGTGGCGTTCTGAACAGCATTCCTGAGCTTAAATTTGCTGTGATTTTGAACCGGTTCGAACCGGTAAATTTCAAGAGTTCAAAACAAACTGAAAGAAAAGCTTTCTTCAGAGTGATTTTTTTGGAATGAAAAAGAAAAATCGTGAGGTCATGCGAAGCGAATGGCCTCATCTCTTAACACCTCGATCACTGCAAACCGGGTTAAAATTGGTTAGTTCGTTCGTGAAATATCGTGAAGGAAAAAATTCGATTCGTTTGAAATACTCCAAAATTATATATCTGATCAGTTAAAATTCTCTCTTCTTTTATAGTAGTCAAAACAATACGATCTTGAACCAAGATTTTCTATGAATTCGAACCAATGCGGACCGGTAGATTTCAAGCTATCAAAGACGAAATTTAGAAAAAAAAAAAGGAATTTTAAAAGCGATTTTTTTAAAAAAGCTTTACAGCGTCTTTACCGGTCGACTGTACAAACTAATCAGCCCTTAATATTTCGAAATCATGTCCATCACTGCAAACCGGTTCGAAATTAGTTAACCTGTTTGTGATGTTAGTGCTCTCGATTCTCTGATAGCAATTGAAAACTACTTAATCATGTGGGAATCGGTTGATTCGAAAATCACATTAAACATTTTAGCTCACTGAGCTCAAAAGCGTAGAATAGCAAAGAAAAACCAGGTTACGATTGTAACCTGTTTGTTTTTCCTGGACTGACGTGGGGATAGTGTAGCGTCTTCCGAAAGTAGCGCTGTTCTACTCCGCTGACTATACCGGAGAAATCGATGATGATATTTTCTGGTTCGTTCAAATAATTTTTTGTTACTTCTCAAATAGAATACGTCACGAAATTTAAGTTAACATTTTTAAACAAATCCAAATTAGAATTTACTTCAAGATAAAGTGCAACAGAACAGTTTTGCCCTCAATAATTCCATTTTCACATTAAAAGAGATACTGAATTATAAAATTTTCTAAGTTTTGGGTTATACTGGGTCTGCCAAATCATAAGAGCTTTTTGTTGAACTGTGTAAATGCCATATGACAACCATCAAATCCCACAGATGTAGAAGCAACCTCAAGTTTAATAATACGTTTGACTTTAAGTCGCATTTTTCTTCCACTTTTAAGTACCTCCAATAAACTTTTGCTGCTGTTTCAAATACTCACATTATTTGTTGTTTTGGACCGCCAAATACTTGTTATGATACGAAATAATTGTTAAGATGTTCAACCGACCATAAAAAATGTATGACTATCCACAGTGTAGTGACGCTACAACTTTAATTTATATCAATCTGACCCTTTAGAATTCGTTTTAAATTTATTATCTTGGCAAAAATTTTAATTATAAATATTAAAGACAAAATCTAACAACTTCATATTTTACGTGCTTTTTTTAAATCTGAAAGCAATTTAATAAAAAAAAACTAAACTGATGGCGAAATTTCGTTTTTGGAGTTTCTAAACTTCATTACACTGAACAAAATGAAGCAAGAACAAAGTTTTAAATTGTGGTCGCTTTTAAAAAAAGAGCAGATAAATTAAATAATTGTTGGGTATTCAATCCAGTAGCGGCGTTTATATTTTTACATCTTGACAGCTGTTAACGGCCATATATTTATTCAATCAATCACTGGATTATAATTTAATAATACTTGAATTGAAAAATCAAAAAATTTTACTAGAAGTACTTTTTCTGTTCAGACGGCACTGTAGCGAAAATTAGCAAGTGAAATAAAAAGAAAAATAACAACAACAATTTATCTTCTCGTCTATCTTCATCTGTTCTCTTAATACTATCCTTGAATATAAGAATAAAAAATGTTTAAATATCTACGATATATATTCGTTGTTCCAATGAAAATTTTTATTGATTTTATAATAAAAGTCTGCTACAGTCAATGGATGCCTATTTTCGGATTTATAAGACCAGTTGCCAACCAAATTATGTCGTGTTCTCAATGAAAATATTCCATTATGTTAACGAAATCGTTTCAATGTGTCAGTGAAATTGTGTTATTGTATTAACGATTCTGCTTCAATATTTCATTTAATCAATGAACTAGTTTCACCGTATCATTGAAGTTACTACATTGAATATATAAAATTTAATTATTCTATTGATGAAATTATTTCATTGTGTCATTGAGACTGTGTCGATGTAATAATGAAATCAGTTGATAGCATCAGCGAAAGTATTCATTAAACTAACTCTAACTTTATTTTTTCATTAATGAAACGTCTTCATTTCAATGATAATTTCCACTGAACTAATGTCAAAATTAATAGAATTTATAAATTTATTCTATCACTGCATCATTATTTCATTATGTCATTAAAATTGTATCGTTGCATCAATCAAATCAGTTGATAGCATCAGCGAAAGTATTTCATTTACTTGACGAAATTTCATTAAAGTAACTTTGACGAATATTTTTTTTTATTAATGCAACAACTTAATTTCAACGATATTTTCCAATGGATTAATGTCGAAATTAATAGAATCAATGAATTTATTCTTTCTTTACATCATTATTTCATTGTGTTGTTGTATCAATCAAATTTGTTCATAGCATTAGCGAAAGTATTTCATTTATTTGACAAAATTCTCATTGAAATAAATTTAATTAAAATTGTATCGTTGCATCAATCAAATTATTTCGTAGCATCAGCGAAAGTATTTCATTTACTTGACGAAGTTTCATTAACGTAACTCCAACGAATATTTTTTCATTAATGCAACGTCTTAATTTCAATGATAACTTCCACTGAATTAATATCGAATTTAATAGAATTTATAAATTTATTCTTTCAGTGCATCGTTATTTCATTGTCATTGAAATTGTGTCGTAGTATCAATTAAATCAGTTCATAGCAACAACGAAAGTATTTCATTTACTTGACGAAGTTTTCATTGAAGCAAATTTAATGAATATTTTTCATTAATGCAACGTCTTAATTTCAATGATAACTTCCATTAAATTAATGCTGAATTTAATTGAATTTATGAATTTATGCTTTTAGTACATCATTATTTCATTGTGTCGTTATATCAATAAAATTAATTTATAGCACTAGCGAAAGTATTTCATTTATTTAAAGAAGTTTTCATTGAAGTAAATTTAATTAAAATTGTATCGTTGTATCAATACAATTAGTTCATAGGATCAACGAAAGTATTTCATTTGCTTGACGAAATTTTCAAAAGAGTTAAATTATTTAAAATGATTTCATGTCTAACGACTTAATTTCAATGATATATTATGAGGTAAATTCTTTCAGTGTAGCGGCATGTTTTTCAGACTAGTTAAAATCAACATTTGACTGAAGAGTTTCCTCAGCTTTGCTTTGTTGAAGTACGACCGACATTCAATTGATAATATAATTTTTAAATTGTTTATAATATCAAAAGCAAAATAATTTATTCATATTCTTAAAAATTTGTTTAAGACAAAACAAAATTTCCAAATATTTCAGTTCTTATATAATAATATTTAATTCTTATATAATAATATTTAAATATCTTTTTACAAATTCATTTCACATAGAATTATGCATGAAAGTACAAAATTTTATAATAGAGTCATAATTGATATAAAATTAATTATCATGGACATTAATTGTCTCAATTAAGATAAATCCATTAGTTTTGTATTCCAACTTTGTAAGTTCAGGTTCAGGGTTAACTGAACAAAGTTGAAATATTAAATATAATAAGATAATAAAATTAAAAATTAAAAATATTTAAATAGACTCCAGCGTTGGATTTGCTTTGCACCAAATTCAACGTGCTTTAAGTTTCTCGTGTGTGTCACATTTTATTGACATTTTTTATAATTTTTTTTTATAGATTAGAAATAAAGTTCTTAAGGCCAAATATGATTCGTATTCTTATTGAGTACAATACAATTGCAATCGCTGTTAACAAATATTATTGTTGTTAATAATTTTATCTTAAAAGTGTTTTAATCGTTTTGTTATTAACCATCCCGTTAACTCTTTTCCTCTTTTCTTTATTTGCAGATACCGTTGATAATTGGCTTTTTGAATCTGGATTGACCGCACACAACGTGGTGTTTCTTGAAATTAGCCACAAACAATTATTAATTTTAATTATTAATTATGAGTTAATGTTTGTTGAATCTTAACTATACGAATATGTAAAAAACGAATAATAAAATTAAATAGAATTAAAGAACTGAAGTTTATTATTAAATGTACTACGATTTGAAAGATTTATAAATTTATAGATTTCTTAACTTTTGGTTTTCATATATATTATATACTGCAGCTAACTTCACTCCATAAGAGTTTTTATAATTGTTTCATAATACATTTTCAAGCTTGAGGCATTTCTTGTAAATATATATTTCCGTTTTTATTTGGAAATGGATTGCCCGACCCCAAAAGCAATTTCGCACAATATTAAAAATATATATAAACTTAATTTTATAAAAATTTTAATGTATTTCCCATGTCAGAGAGTCTTTCAAAATCACCCGCTGCAAATGCTAGTAAAAATATTTTTGAAAAACGATGGACCTTAAAGGCCACCCCAGTAACTTGCCAGTAATTTTAATCGCAGAACCTAAAACGCTATTATTTTAATTTTTAAAACAATCGATTCCCAGTTTCTTATTACCACAAAAGAGTCGAGATCCTTAACCGATCAGATATATAATCTCTGAATTTTCCAAAAAGAAATCACTTTTTTCGTATTTTTTCGTTCAAGATATCTCACGGGCGGATTATATGATTTTGACCCGCTTTGCGGTGATCGGCGTGATTTTGATATATTAAGAGCTGATTAGTGTGTGGAATCGATCGGGGAGGGCGATAAAAAGTTATTAAAATAAAATTACTTATTAAATGCTTTTTTCTAAGTCTTGTCGCATATTTTGAAATCTACCGGTTCGGATCGGTTCAAATTCACAGAAATTCTTTGCTTAAGAATGCGTTCTTTTGAATACTATAAAAGATTAGAGAACTTTAACCTGTGAGATATATAATTTCGGAACTTTAAAAATAAATCACTTATTTCGGATATATTTCGTTCACGATATCTCATGAACGGTCTAACCGATTTCAAATACATAAAGCAGCCAGTAAAAATACGCTTTCCACTTGAAGTTTTGTACCTCCAAAAAACCACTCTTTTCCATTGCTGGAAAAGTGGGAGATCTCCAGAGTCAGCCAACCGAGCAGGTATGCCAAACCGGCGATAAAGACAACGAAATGGAAAATATTTTACTATTTAAAGTTATAAGTCTCTTATAGCGCCGCATAAGGAATAATATTTTCGTCAATATATAATGATTGCGTATAAGATTAAAAGTTTGGGAACTGATGATATCTCAAACAGTTTGAAATGCCTTGCAACAATCTGTTAGTGGGTTCACGAACCAGCGTGTTAGGTTTTATAATATTTAAAATTGAATTAAAACTATTTACACTTTTTTTTCATTAGAACACAGTGTATTTATAATCCAGTTTTGAAAAGCTTGGCTTTGAAACCCATTAGAAAAAAACAACATAAAAATTCAAAAGCAGTGCCGCCAGAATGGATCCTTTAAGGCCCACAAAATAATAATTCTTTTAAAATCGAATATATATTTTGGCATTTTGTACCATCGCATTTGTGCTGCCATTTAAAGGCCTACAGTTTGAAATTCTGTGCTACGCAACGATGTATACGAAACTGATAAACATTGTCACTAGTACACACTGTCGTGCACAAAATGCTATGGAGTGTTGTCGGCACAGCAACACTTCACTAATTTGTACGCTGATAATCTGAAATCTCTAGTTTATCTTGACGTACGTACATCGTAAATAATGTAACGGGTGTATTTTCTAGCTGCTTGAAAACTATCGATTTCGATAGTTATCGAACTTCTCTCCAAATGTTTGTAGATGTTGCATGTGACCCAGTCTAAAATTCCTTTAGAGTGATTGAAAGCCTCACGCTTTTCAGTTAATGGAGGATAGAATTTATTTCTAGTTTGTAACAAAAGAAATCGTATAACTTCTCGCATCAACTTAAAACGTTTATGTAGACGTTGTTATAACTGCTGCCAAGATTTAAAATTTTGGTAAGAAGTAATTGCCACATCTAAAGCCACTTTCGGTGTTATTGAGATTGTGATTATTTTTGAATTTAACACAATTTTGGGTAAGATAATTATTTTCTTATCTGACAATAATTTAATGCAAAAGTGATCGTATGAGTTCATCTTTAAATTATTAGCAGCAGCCAACCGTTTATCGCAATTGGCCAATAAACAAGTGAACGAATAAAAGACTTTCAAGTCATCACCGGTGTAATGCAGCCAGCAACTTCAGCTGATCTTTTTAATGCTTTTTGCAGCTTTTCTTCTGTTTCGTTTTGATTTTGTAAAAATATTAAACAAAGCAACAGGACTGTTTCAATTTGAGTCTGTTGCTTGTGACTGTTGTTGTAAGTTTCAAGCTGATTTTGGCAAAATATAAATAAAAAATATATTAAAGTAGGCCACATGCGATCAAATGAGAATAAAAAAATGAGGTAGACAGTGAATGCGATACCACGCTTGCGTTTGAGTGCTTTCCTACATGAGCAGCAGGTTTCTTCACAAGTTTGCTTATACCCAGCGCACATATAATATTGAATTCCTTCGGAATGTTAGTAAGGTCAAACAATTCGTAATTAAAATTATTAAAAATATGGGATTAACATACAACGAATGGATGACAGTGAAGCGATCGTTTATTTCAGGGAATATTTGAAAAAACTTCCCACATGTCTAAGACGACATTTTTGAACATTAATTGTGAGTAGCAGTTTCAGAGGCATGCTCGGTAAAAATTTTCTATTCTGGGTCTACTTATATAATAATTTTTTTTTTTTACCGAAATGGTTTTAATAAATTCTAGTTTTAACATTAAAATCAACGTTGGAGGCCAATTACGGCATTCGCCATCGATCGAAATTTCCATTTACCATACAAAATGTTTTTTTCTGTGCTAAGTTAAGTGCTGCCAAGTTATACAATATATTGGAAACATCTGATAGTGTGTAAGGAATGCACAGAAAAATCCATCACATCTGCATTTTTACTTTCAGAATTCGCATGACTTTATATGATATCATGTGTTTTTAAAGCATTTATTCGCTTTGCATAAGTATTTCCAAACTTTTAATATATTAATTCACAAAATATAAAACAATTTCAATTTCAACTAAGCCACCTAAACAGTGGTGATAAACACAATATACACATGAGCACTGAAGATGAAAGTGTTGCGACTTTCGAAAACAGCTGTTCTGCTCTGCTGTGTAAGTTGAATAAAATTGATGTTGACTTCCTTTGTGCCTAGAAATATTTATCATCGTGTCTTTCTGAGATTTTAACTAAGTTAGAACAATTTAGCCTATATAAATATTAATATAGCAAAATAAAAATTTTCAATAAAAATAAAATCAAAAACAATTTCTGTTTTAAGCTACACTGTTAATATATTAATATATTCTTCTACAAATAGTAACCCCTGCAGTACAGTTTGTGCATTAAATATTATAAAATGTACAAGAAAATACTGCAACAAATACACCGATTGGGCAGACAGTTCGCTAAGTCCTGAATCAATTTTGTCATTCGATAACGACTACTCGATCGATTACCGTGTTTCGAAATCTTATTCGACACTACGTAAGCAATCGAAATTATATACTCGTTGTGTGTTTAAATATTATAAAAGAAAATTTTATTTATTCATTCAATAAAATCGACAAAACTTTAAGCACCAATTGAATTTTTAAATTTAAAATAACAGTAAACTGATTATCTGGCTAAAAGGGACAATTTCGCAGCTAATTGCAATTTGGCTGGCACTGTTGTTGCTACTGGAAAAGTTAATTTGGGAAAGCACAAAATTAAAAGCTTCCTTGGACAATCTAAACCGTTTCTGGAATCTAAAATATAGATGCATAAATTTTTCACTGTTTATGTTTAATCACATTCAAATTTTGCTCGTTGTTAAAGTTGTTAAGAAATATTTAAAGAATTGTGGAGAACTCTGACACTTTAATCGAGAAACTTTTGAATACACATTTTGACGAAGAGATCCGCTTTTTTGAATGTAATAAAAATGTTCGTTGGGTACAACGTCTGCATGTGTGGTAAATTTGCGTCCAAATTATGTATTTCCATGTCACGAAATGTGGAATATGTAGGTTTTTATAGGTTGGCTAATCATTTCCATTATACCAACTAAATTAGAAGTTAAATTGAGAGTCAGTCACTTTTAATGAGTGTTGGCAGGAGCAGGAGAACATAGAAAATGAAAGCCACTTCAATTGAATGTAAAATGTTGATGAACTAAATTTCAAGCTGATGCAAGAAGTTTGTGCTACTCTGCATACCTGCTTCAAATTACATGAACAGTTGGGCATGTGTGAGTAGAAAAAATTTACTCTGGTGTTTTTTTTCCAGTAGGGGAATTAAGCAAGATTTTTGAGAATTGATCCGGCTCGCAGGTACTTTATGAATAATAAAAGTACTTTTTACAAGGTGTATTTATAAGCAATACTTAATATAAGACTCAGTTTTTGTAATAGGTACTTTTATAAAAGGTACTTTTTATAAAAGGTACTTTTTATAAAGGGAACTTTTTGAAAAACGGACTGTTATATAAGTTACTTTTATACATTTTACACAAATTACATATTTATAAAGAGTAAATTATCATGAAAAGTACATTTTGATAAGTAGTACTTTTTGTTAACGTATACTTTCTGTAACAAACACTTTTTATAGAAAACACTTTCCGTAAAACGAACTTTTTATAGCAGCTCTTTTTGCAGAACATACTTATTATAAGAGGTACTTTATAGCTGGGAATTTTTTCAAAAATATCCGCAATACACTTACATTAGTTTTCTTACAATGATTGTTTAGTAAAACGTAATTTCCATAACGAGTACTTTTTGTAATGAGTACTTTATTTTCTCAAAAGGCACTTTTTAAAAAAAGTGCATGCATTTATGAAACGAAGTTTTCATATAACGTTTTTCAATGAAAAGTAATTTTCACTACAAGTACTTTTTATAGAAACAAATTTTTTCAAAAGGTACTTTTTGTAAAAAGTACATTTTATATTGCGTACTTTTTATAAGATGCACTCTTTGTAATAAGTATTTTTGGAAAGCGCCCTTTTTACAAAGAGTACCCCTCATAAAACGTACTGCTATAAAACATGATTTTTATCAAACCTATTTGCCAAACCCAAACCCCCTTTTTATAAAAAGTACTTTTTATAAAAAGAGGCTTATAGCATATACATATTTATGAAATGTAAACTTTTTGTACAGCGTACTTTTTGTCAACGTATACTAGCTGTAATACATATACGTAAACGTAAAATAAGTAAAACATAATTTTCACTACAAGTACTTTTTAAGAAAACTAATTTTTTCAAAAGGTACTTTATATAAAACGTACATATTATTTTATGTATTTATTATAACCACTACTTTCTGCTAAGGCCCTTTTTATAACAAGTACAATTTTGTAAATAGTACATTTTAATAAAGGGTACATTTTGTCAACGTATACTTGCTGTGAGACGTACTTATTATAAAATATACTTTCCGTGAAACTAACTTTTTATAAAACGTACTTTTAAAAATGTGCTTGTTAAAAGAGGCACTTTTAAGACAGGGGGGACTTTTTCAAAAGATACCTTTAACAACACACACATTTTTAAAACGTAGTTTTCATTGTTTTTACTAAAACTTCATTTCCATTAAACGTACTTTTTATAAAAATTACTTTTCAGAAGGTACTTTTTAAAAAAGGTAATTTCTCAGAAGGTATTTTTTTAAGTAATTTTTCAGAAGGTACTTTTTTAAAAAAGTACATATTATATGGGGTACTTTTTATTGAACGTATTTTTTTATGAAACGTTCTTTTTATAAAATTATTTTTGGTAAAAGCTAGTTATTATTAAAGGTACTTTCTGAAAAAAATATACATTTTATAAAAAGTATTATATATGGAGGATTCTTTTTTTAATGAGAATTATTTTTGAAGGTTCTATTTATTGCATATATTTTTATAAAAGTAGATTATAACAGTAATTTTTAATTAAATGAAATGAGTTCTTATAAAATGGAAACTTTTCTAAAATATTATTTCAATACATTCATGATATATTTTTTAATAAACTTTCTGGGAAGTGTAATATTTTCAATACAGGTATTTCGTTATTTATGCACATACGGTTACATGTCTGAGTGTGTATTTACATCTAAAAAAAATTGTCTATCTTTTGTAATCGAACAACAAAAATCACAGACATTTTAGAAGTTAAAACGAGTCTACAATTTTTATTGTTTCTTTTCGTGTGCTCTTCTTTGATTTCTCACTGACTAATTTTTGTTGGGTTATTGTTTATCGATTTTTCATTACATTGTTGTTGTTTTATAAATTCGGTATATAAATTTAGTTGATTGTTAGTTGTAGTCTTGTATTTTTGGGGTTCTTTGCTGCTGCTTATACCAACGTACGAAAGTCTAACTTTTGTTAGCCAAGTTGCAGAGTGACTTGTGGTGTATCGCGTTGAGGTGTTTCATTCATCGGGTTGCTGTTTCGCTGTAGCAGACAGATTGACAGTGCTCGTGTGCATGTGTATTGCGCTGAATGTTTCTTAAAAAATTAACATAATTTAACAATTCGAAATCTTACTAAAGTTTGTGTAGTACGATTTGGTTTGGTTTATGGAAGCCAATGCTGTTGCCTGCCTGCCTGCCTGCCTGCCTGCTTGCGATGTTAAAACTCTTCTGTTTCTAGTTGAAGTAAATTTTTGTTGCCTTAGATTGTTGGCTTACAGGTGAACACATCAACAGCAACTTTGCCGCCAGCAACAACTGCGTGAGCACAGCAAGAAAATTGTGTTAAATTAAACCAAAATAATATTATTATTATTTAGCAACCAACCGAATGGAAACTAAACTCATCACAAGCAGAAAATCGTGGCGTTTCTAGTTTATTTCACAGTTCGAAAAACACTCTTGTTTTTTTTCAGTTGAGTGACAAACGGGCAACCGAATAGTTCACAACGAACTTTTGTTTACTATTAATTGTATTTTCGCCTTCTTTATGTTCTTTATTAAACGGTTTAATCGAATTTAACGAAATGTGTGCGTTGGCGTTTGGCTCGGATGTTAATTAAATTAAATGATTTGATTGGTTATACCGAAAAGCCTTTTCATTAATCATCAGTGAGTAAATAAAACGTGTGATTCAGGTTTTAATGCGAAAGTGGAGACATCCGAATCGTTGGTATAGTGAACGCATATGGTACACACATACAAACACACCGACAAGGATATAAAAAAAGATATAAAAAATATTATTATGTGTTATTTTCAATGGCAAGTGCAGTGAACAAGTTAAATTTTTATTTGACCATCGTCATACGAAGCAAAATAGTTGCGGCTTTTATTGCAGTTATTAAAGAGATTAATGGTGTTGTTGTATAAAACACTCAATTGTTTATTTTTATTTATTATTATGGTTATAAAAAATCAGCTGTTTGCAGCAAAATAAAGCTAATGAATTTATTTATACATTCTAGCATGGTGAAATATAGATAAGGTGGCAGTGCTGCTAGAATATATCAACATCCAAGAGAATTCTCGTTTGTGTAGTCACAGTGCGCATAGAAAATCACAGACAGAAAACATGTTGCACATGCTAACAAATATTCCACCAGGGTGATATTATATATAAGGTGGCAGTTTATAAGTCAACGATTGTTTGGCTTTATGGAAGCCAAGTTTTGTCGTACTACAAGTACCCGTTGTGTTTGTATATGTTAATATGTTTTGTTGCTATAATATTTGACAGCACAAAAATAACACGTATTCCAAAAAATATATTCAAGTCAACGTCAGTTTTATATATACAACATATACAGCAGAGCAGCACAGCTGTTTTCGAAAGACGCTACACTTCAATCACCATTACTCATGTGTAGTTTTGCTGTTTCCGATTTGCTAAATGGCTTATGTTGAATGTGATAACAGTTTCCATTTGTAAAAATTTTATTATGAAATAAGCGTACGAGAACTGTACCAAGTCCATGGTAACACCCTTTTGTCAAGTCTCTGTATTGCCGTTTGATTATATTTCTTGATTTTTCATTTCATTTTCATTTTGTTGTATTTGCATATATCGTATATATAATTCCACCAGTTTACATTGGCTGAGTCAACAACTGTCACCTGTCAACGCACTGCCACCTTATATATATTTCACCATGCATATAACCACATAATCTAAGGCCATATATATGCAGATGTACGTATATGCGTGTGTAATGTATACGTGATACAAAACAGTCGTGGCGAAAGAATATGTTACAGCACCATAAAATATTTTATTGGAACAAAACCGCTAAATTTTTTTTTGTTAATATCTGAATGAATATAAATAACATATTTTTTTAAACTTATTTCTTTAAATGAATAAATATTATATGATTATTTATTCGAATGAGCAAGACTTTTAAGACAAGGAATAAAAATCATGCGTCCGATCTCAGAAAAATAAGAGAAAATACTTTTCAATGTTATTTTTCAATCGAATAAAACTTATTCGAATATATATTTTATATATATTTTATAATTATAATTGTCAAACTATTTATAAAAATAATTCCGTGCTGTTTTTTGTTCGAATAAAAATTATTCGAATAATTTTTATTGTTTCAACTAAAAATATTTATTTATAATAAAAATATTGTAACAGTTTTTAAAGGAATATTGGAAAAATATTATATAACTTGTATTCGAGTACGAATATTTTAATTTTTTGTGTGTATTTTAGTAAAAAGTTTTGGATTAGAAAAAGAAAATTATAGTGGGTGATATGTCAGATATATTGAGAAGGCATATTCAAGTGATTTATAAACTATCTCCTGTTTACAAGATGAGGCAAAATCAATCATGTTGTCTTGTTTGCTGAACCACATTTTTACTGAATGGAAACTCCACTATTGAGACGAGTGCAGCGAATATATTTTTAGTAAAATAATCAAAAACAAAATTGAAGGATTTTGCGTCAGCTGATTAATTTTGCGCCAGCTGTTGCGATAATATAATCTCAGCTACTAATCTAGCAAATATTATAGATTATAACGTTAAACTTTGGCCAGGACTCCGATAAAATACTTGTAAGCCCAAAAACTAAATCCTTTCTTGGGTGGACTACGAGTAATTTATTGTATTATCTATAGTGATGTTGCGGCACTCCCTGAAGGACCTGCTAAAATACTTGTAAATCCGATGGATTCAAAGGCAACTTTTAGTTTTCTATGTAAAAAACCTTCATGCTCTCGGCTTAAGTTACAATTCATTATTCCTTCCTAAGACTTTAAGGATCCTTGAATTTCTTCAGTATTTTATTTGTAATAAAACTACATTTTGTAATACCAACGCCAGTTCCAGGTCTCATAGTTTTGACCTGCACTGTTGCCCTTAGAATATGATTGTCGTTGTTGGTGTATGTGATTCCCTTGATTACTGAAGGTTGGCTTTTGTTAGTGTCTACTAAGCAGAAACAATAGAACACAATTTGTTGTAGTTGTTGTAGTTGTTTCTTTTTTATTTTTACTTATTTTTCCATTGTGTTTGTTGTTAACGTTTGTTTTTGTTATCGATTATATACGTTTACTTATGTTTGAATGGCGGCTGCATGTAATAGTTTTAAGAAATCTTTATTAAATTCGTAGTGAAATAAACTAATACTGGAGGTATAACAGTTTCAATAGTTTTTAATGTAACCAGGTTCTAAGGACTGTGGATTGTGCTGGAATTTTGGAAAAGAGCCGAAGGTATTGAGAGCACAGGTGCTTAAAGTTGAGAAGAAAGATCAGATTTACTTACATTTAAAATAGATCTTGTGTTATCAACCGATTCTTACGTGATAATTGGTGATCGATACACTTTTCGAGAACATTAACTGATCAGATATATAATTTCGATGTTTTTCAAATAAATCACTTTTCACAGGACACAATGCGCCCGATGCTTTTTTTACAATAATACTTGTATTATGGTTTAATATTGTTTTAAGCGCATTATAAAATTTATTCGACTGCAAGTTATTGGGCCAAAAGGCTAAAAAAAACCCTTACATTTGAGCCCCTTAGATCAGTACGGTCGGTAACAAATAGCTGCTAAGGAAGAATAGTTTCTGCCACGTTAAGTGGACTAACGGTTTGGTTTCATTATTAAATAACACAATAACAAGAATCGTTTAAATTGTGTTGCTGTTTAAAAATTATTAATCATAAACGCGCAAAAACTACCTTGAGTTCCAACAAATCGTGACTCTGCTTTAGACGTTTATTCGCATTCTGTGTGGTGTATTTATGTTACGGTATGATGAGTTAATAATCATTTTTATATTGAAAACAATACGTACCTACTCGCTAATATTGTAGAAGAATAAATCAATTATGTTTTAATACCAACAAGCATTTGAGACTTGATTGCACTCTACACTAAACTTGGTAATAGTATTACTTTTATTTGCAAACTAGTACATATTCTTAAGAGTTATTTTAAAACTCTTTCATTTTATTTATTTGCTGATTATTTTTTCCCAAAATTTTACCAAAACATTCAAGGGGGTTTTCCCCATGCATATTTCACTGGGGTTAATGCAGACCATCAACATTTCTTAGAATAACTAAAGATTTTAATTCAAATTTCCACTTTAATAAATGAGAAGTTTAAAAACAGCTATCAAAGTCATAATAAGAACTCGCTGATCACTTTTCCTTTTTTATTTTCTTATGTTTCTATTCTACAATTGGTTAATATTTTGCCGACTTTAATTACTTTTATATATTTGGCAGCTCCAAATATATTATATATTTGATATCTCCTTTCAACACTGTAACCCTTTTTGGTAGTTGCGGCACTTTGAAAAAACTTTGGCTTGCACTCTTAACCCTTGGTTTAATTCTTAACCCTTATGTGAATAGCAAAAATGAAGAACTCCTTTAACAGAGTGGCAGTGATCCCATGAAAAAGTTTTTATTACAAACTTTTTCTATTATATTTGGCCGAAAATTACTAAAGATTCTGTTGGTATTTATTGATATAAATATTAACCCTGGATGGTTACTGTTCGTCGTAACGACGAAGCTCGTTTATCCTTTATCATATAAGTCTTTTATGTTTGCTCTCAAATTCGTATCGAATTTTCAGAAAGAAAAAAATTTTCTTATTATATTTTGAACAAAATACTTGACTATAAAAATTTTTGCTTATTTTTAACTTTAAAAATTGTTTCGCTACAACTATTTTTAAAAATTGTTGATCGATTCAAGGAATAGTAATCTCAATATACAAATATAAAGAGTAACCATCCATGCTCAATAGTCCACCCTATTCTCTAAGTCGAATAAAAGTAAATTTCTAGGTTTCCATATATTAGCTACTGGTCTCATAGAGGGTTTTTAAATTATATATAATAAATTAATTTGAGTAAAAAACAATTTTGCTGAAAACGGTTTTAGTGGTTTTCCAATCGAGTCGTCTTAAATCGATGATATAACAGAATACTCTTCAGTTTTTGAATTTGTGACCGGTCATCGGGAATATCTATAAATTTTGCTCTCTACAATTTCTACTCGAGGGAATGGAAACTACTTCCTCTTATATGTTTGATACACACATTACAGACGATTCAATAATGCCGTAAATTTTATTGTAGCGTGCACGTTTTGCAAGTGCTTGTAATTATTCTTTTTCTTTTGCCACCAGATATCTATCGACAATCAGAAAATGCTGTTCAAGCTACGAAATAACACAACACCTGCTACACACTGGCAAGTTGAAAGTGTTGAAGGCGTTGGTATCATTTGACGTATTAGTTTGATACGAAGAAGAAACCATGATAACGAACACAAAGATAACAACGTAAAAAAAAAATAATAAATAAAATTAATTTCAGTGCAAAAAAGCAGAAGAACAGAAAAATTGCAATTTGATTATTTAACTAGTGTAACAATTAAAGCCCATAAATACGACCACAAATAGTTACACATGGCTAATTGATGGCAAAACAAGCAAAAAGCTGCCAAGAATAAAACAGTGGAAACAGTGAAAATTGCAAAACAAATTTGCGTAATTCAAAATCATTTACAGCTCGAGAAAAGTATGCAAAATATTTAAAAAAAAAGAAGAACGATTTATATTGAGTTGATACAAAAGCTGTCATAAGTCCACAAGTGCAAGTAAAAATTTATTTGTGTAGGGCACGTTGGTGTGCTCGAAAATGAAATAATAAAAATAATTACACGTATTCAGTGACTGAAGACAAATGAGAAGATATAAATAAAATAAAAAGAAAATTGTCAATAACGAAAAGTGTGATAAAAGAAGAAGTCAAAATGACAAGCGCTGAAGCTGTTTACGATGCAGCCGGTGTGCGCACAATCTTCCGCAGCATTTCACAGGTTTTTTACGCCAAAGGAGATAAAACGCCCTCACCCACAGCCCAGCGATCTTCAACGGTCAAGGAATTACCAGTGATGGTGAGTAACACTTAAATATGTATATGTGAGTGTGTGTGTGTGTGTGCGTAAATAATTTATTTTATTCTTATTTGCATTTCTTATCAGTTTTACTTGACTTTATTTATTCATTTTGAAATTGCAAAAGCACGTTCAAAGAAATAAATTAAAAAAAAAAAATATGTTGGCTAAATTGATAAGACAAACAAAATTTATATTATATTTTATTAAACTTTTAATGCAAATAAAAAGGAAACAAATTGAAATATAAGATAAGAGAAGAACAAGAATGTATCTGTGAAAGTATGAATTAAAAGTAAAATTCAAATGAAATTTTAAAAAGTATATGAAACAGTTACCAGCTCACAAAATACTAGGGAATCCAGTTAGTTTTGATTTAGGCTTAGTTGGCTAATTAATCGGTTAATTAATCGTCTAAGCAACTGTCAAGCGAGTTGGGTTGGATTAAACGGTTAACCGTTTGATAAAAGTTTTTCATAAAATAATTATTAAAAAAAAAAAAAAATATGGGAAACAGTTGACCCTAAAGGCCATCTCTATAACTTTCCGCTAATTTTAACCGCAAAGCTGGTTTTGGTGCTATTCGGCTCTTCGAACTAAAACACTGTTATAAAATTTTCAAATCAACCGATTTGCCGGCCGCGATAAGCGGTGATTAAAAGAAAAGAGAACACTACCCGATCAGATTTATAATTTAGGAGTTAAAAAAAATTCACTTTTTTCCACTTGTTTCGTTCAAAAAACGATCACTTCTTTCGAGCGTTCTCGTTTTAACGAATACATCAACCGATTTTGAACCGGCTCATGGCGATCGACGTGGCTTTTCAGTCTCAAGAGCTGATTAGTTTCTTGAATCGATCAGTCTCAAGAGCTGATTAGTTTCTTGAATCGATCAGAAAGGCAACTGAAAAGTTATTTTAAAAAATATTACTTTTAAAATTCTTTTTTTTGTAAGTTTTTTGGAATATTTTGAATCTACCTTTTCGAAACGGTTGAAATTCATAGAATATGTAACTTCAGAAGCGTTTTCATTCAATTACCATAAAAAAATCGAAAACTTTAACTGATCAGATATATAATTTTGGAGTTTAATAAATAATAGTTTTTTTGAATTTTTTCGGCCACGATATCTCACAAATGAATTGACCGGTTTTGATTCGGTTAGCGGTGGTCGACGTGGCTTTTAAATCTCAAGAGCTGATTAGTTTTTTGAACCGATCGGTGGGACAACTAAAAAGTTATTTTGAAAAATATTACATTTAAAATTCTTTTTTCGTAAGTCTTTTGGAATATTTTGACTCTACCGGTTCGAATCGGTTAAAATTCACAGAATTTTCAAGCTTTCTTTCGATTACCATACAAACATCGAAAACTTTAACTGATATCTGACCATATAAATTCGGAGTTTAATATATAATCACTTTTTTTCGAATTTTTTTGTTCACGATATGCCACGAGTAAATTGACCGATCCGGGTTGCGGTGATCGACGTGGCTTTCAAACGTCAAAAGCCAATTTGTAGAAACTATCGGTGGGTCCGTTTGAAAGTTATTTAAAAAGAAACAATTTGAAAAATGCTTTTTTTAAGTTTTCTTGAGTTGCCTTGAAATCTACCGGTTCGAAACGCTTCAAATTCACAGGAAGTCTAAGTTCAAGAATGATACCTTCTAGGAAGCCTTCTAGGTCCTCAAGAATTGGAGATCTGAAGAGTACTCTATTTTTTCAAAATCGGTTAAAAGAATTTTCCGATTTTTCTTAAATCTTTTTATACTTCAAAAAGAAAAGTAATTGGTTTTTCTCTAGAAGTAACACACTCTAACTATAACACCATTTCCGATATTTATCCAACATAAATACCGCAACATAATAACAACATCTGGAGAGTTCTTAATAAACTCGTAGCATTTCATAAAAATAAACTCAATTAATATTAATTTTATATCCTCATAAAAATCAAATCAAACAATTGAAGTATTTTGCAATAAAAATGTAATAATAAACTGCCAATTCAATACATTTTTATCTCTCATACATAAAAGGATTGTCATTTATTGGCATTTTGATAAGATCCGAGCAAATAAAAAGAAACAAAAGCGGGGTACTCACGTCATTCAAATGATAAACAACAATGCCTCCACATTAACGATCGCCCCAATGAATGGACGGGACTGTTGCGAAGATTATTAAATGGACTTATTTATTTTGCAAAAACAGTCGGCAAGATTATGTCACTGATGTGAAGTTATCTGAAAGGAAATACAAGAGTAACAAATTAAATTATATTGAGAATTTCAAAGATGTTTTTATTTAGAAATAATTGTGGTCCAAATTAAGGCTGCACAATTAGATATCCGTTACAGTTTTTAGTGGCAGATAAAAGATTTAATGAAGTCAATTCGTAGCCCAGCAAAATGTTTCAAAAGCTGTTGCATGTTAAAAACAAAATCGAATTTTGAAATGTTGAATATAATTAACTGGGGGATTCACACTGTAGTCATAATGTCATGAGTCATAAAATAATAGCACAAGCAAATTTAACTGCTGTAAAAATATAATTTAGTGAACTGATAAGGATATAATGCATTTATAATTATTATCTACCAAAGAAAAGAAAGAAAAGAATTTCAAACAATTTCAATTTTAGCTGTTTGAAAAGTGTTTTTAATTCAGAATGATGTGAAAACTATTTCAAAGCACAAGGGACAGTCTACATCAGTTTTATATATTCAACTTATACAGTAGAGCAGAACAGATGTTTTCGCCAGCCGCTACACCTTCATCATCAAAACTCAAGAGTATTTTTATTTATTACCAGATAATAATTTCTATTTGTGATAACTTTTTTTAATGAAAAAGTATACGACAACAGTGTCAAACCGGTAGTAACACACTTTTGTTAAGTGCCCTACGTTGCCGTTTGATAAGTTTTTCAAATTTTTGTGATGAAAAAATCCATCCAAATGAATAATATAAATAATTTTAGTAACTTTCATATATAAAAAGGATATATAAAAGAAAAGTGAACATCTTTAACCGCTGAGAAGAGACCTTCCCTTCAGCATAAAAACTTAAAAATGAATTATATGGACTAATATTTTTAAGCTTAAGGTCTCTTTATTTTTAATAAAATTATAAATTGTGTTTCAATATTTCGTCACTTCTTTGTGTGACTTCTTCGGAAACTAGAACTTTATTATTAATAAAAGAAGGTCAAGAAACTAGAAGAACTTAAAAATTAATATTTTGCGGGAATTAAAAACAAATTTACAGGGACATCCCCGGGCGTGCTATTAAAGGGATATCTTCTCCTCTACCCAAGTAGTTCACTCCTAATGATATATATTTTAAAAATGCAGTTTGGTTTGATTTGGTTCCGCTTCCCAAAATTTATAAGCGGATTATATATTTACACACACTTACATACATGCATCCCGACATAGTAGTCCTCTCAAAAGGAGTCAGGAACACTTCCCAGGGAATCAAAACGTGAAGATCTGATGAGAACTAAACTCTTGCCGAGCGGGCTAAAACCAACAACCTCCCGATCATGTTTTATGTCTACAATTTTTTTTAGCTGCAAGTTAAAAATCTAACAACCCTGATCGGTTTGGACTTAATAAAAGTAAAATTCAAAAAGAATTATGCTTTAAAGCTCTGCCTTTTTAATGAAAATGACAAATTTGGCACGGCCAATCTGAAGTTTTTTTATCTTCTAATTTGTTCATGGTACAGATTTGCATCCGCTCTATATTTGATAGAGAAACTATAGGTTTTTTGTTGGTGTTATTGTTGTTGTAAAATACTTAGTTGCAAAAGTCAATGTACAAATTACTTTTTTTTTCTATTTACTTCTTTGTATTGCAGGCCTAATCATTTCATGTATTACAATCATAATTCATTCATTTCAGCGTTTTTGCATTTCTACATAACAATATATTAACGTAAATGCGTGTATGTGGTATGTGTGTGTGTGTGTGTGTATGAACTTACTCCGTACTTACACATCACACACACACATAAGTTCATCATCATATGCCGTCCATATCATGTTGTAACATCGAATATGTAATAAAAAAGAATGTATAATAATAATTTTCATTGTTGCATGCCTGCACTTACAATTTGGAATGTGTTTCTTTTTTTCTTTGCTGCTGCTGCTACTGTTGCTGTTGCTGCCGGTGTTGCTGTTGCTCGTTACTTGTTGCGTTTTCTGTTATTTCCACACCAGAGTAGTTCACTTTTTGCTGATACTGACTCAGAGTGTTGCAAGAATTTCGGTTTCTGTTTTTCTTATATTTTTCTTATTTTAGCAAACATGTGGTTTTGAATATATAAAACACCACCACCGCAAACTCGTTTGTATTGGTTGATGGGTTGTTATCACAAATAATGTTTATAGATATTTACATGCGCATGTAAGAATGTGTGTGTGTGTGTTAAAAAGCTTTTACCAAAAATTTATTTAATAAACTCTCAGATAATAATAAAAATAATTTAATAAAAACAATTTGGAAGTCTTTTCCAATGAAATGCAATTAAATGCTTGAAAACACACAGTTTTCTAACAAGAAGTTGTTAGTTGTTGTCTCTCTCTTACGATGGAATTTGCCGACAAGCCACGCTAATTTTGGTTTGTTAATAAACCGGTTTCGGCAAGCGGCCGCAAAGTTTAATTGTCTCTTAATTGTATTAAAGTAAACAATTACGACGCTTAAGATATTGAAGGTGATCAAACCGAGATATCCAGATTACAACCGAGAGTTAAACAGCTGTTAGGTCCTTCGGGTGGATGATATCAACTTGTCCAGAATGCCTTAAGTTCCCTAACAAACAAGCAGTACAATCTTATTAGCCTAAATTGGCTGAGGGGTCATGGAACCATTCTAGATAATATAGAAGCGGATCCAGCGAGGAGGAGAACTCAGGATAGTGGTCGATAGTGACCAACCCAGAAGCATCTAGGCAGTCTGGTAGCCAGCATCAATGGACACTGAATTTTTTGGGATCCATGCCAAACGTATTCTTCGGCATCGTACCAAAGCTATCAGGATTCAACCTCAAGAACCTGATTCTCTTCATAAAAAGCAGCTGCTGACGTAGCTGCTGACTCCATACTCAACCCATTCGCCCTTACCAAACCGCTCTCTTCTCAGTGTTCTTCTTTTGTGCCCAGATTTACCTGCACTATTTCATTTCATGTTCCTTGCGACACAAGTAAAACAAATAGATGCTATTGAACCCCAGGCGGGCTAAAAGTCTTCTCTGTTACTTCTAAGCGCCAGTCTGTTAACCTTATCCGACACTCACCGCCCATGCAAGTCCAGAAATAAACTTTCTCTTTTCACTTTCTCCCTATAAACAGAGTATAGAAACGCATGTTTTCCTAAGTCTGATTATGTTTAATATTTTGTGAGAGATTTTGAAATTTAAGTGTGTAAAATATTTTTTTAATGGAACACAAAAAGTGCAACTTTAATTGCATTTTAATTAAATGGTTAACAAAATCTCTAACACATTTTAGTTTTTGTAGAACATATTTAAATGTAAGTTACTAAAATATTTTCTAAATAAATATTTTCAATGGAACAGAAAAAGTGCAACTTTAATTGCACATAAAATGATCAACACAGTTTTCAATCAGACAGATCTGTGAAAAATCTGTAACACATATTCATTTTTGCAGAAAATCTTTAAATTAAGTGAGTAAAATATGTTTTAAATAAATATTTTCAATAGAACAGAAAAAGTGCAACTTTAATTGCACTTCAAATGATTAATAGAATTATGTAATCGGACAGATCTGTGAAAAATCTTTAACACATTAATTTTTGTAGAAAATTTTTAAATATATATGAGTAAAATATTTTCTTAAATTAAACTTTCAGTGGAACACAAAAAGTGCAACTTTAATTGCATTTTACATAAATAATTAACAACATCTGTAACACAATTTCAAGTTCTAGCCGTGCTTTTACACTCTTTTGACTTCCAAATTTTTAATTTTTTTTTGACAATTTTTTTACAGGCCATTCGAATAAAAATAAGTTACTAAATACACAGTTTTTTTAAATTATAATTTATTTGAGAACTCATTTTAAACGGGTCATTCAAATCAAAAGATAACAGCAGCACATCAAATATTTTTTTTCAAGTGTTGCTTAATAGTAAAATTTATCAATTTGCAAAAATTTCGTTAAAACAATTTTACACTTATTTACTGCTCTGCCCCAATGTGCAGTGGTTTCAATTTTCTTGATTCTTTCAACTTTAAACTATTTGAATATCGTGGATAAGGGACAACTTGACAGAACAGTACGGCATCAAGCGTGATGGCGAAGTTACAGCGATTGCAGTACGACAGAATCTCCCCCTCTCATTAAGTGGATGACACTTGTCATTCACATACTTATAACCCCAGTCAATTGACTGTTGAATAAAACATAAAACAAAATACATAAAAAAAGAAAATATTAAAAAATAAATTAACAAGTGCTAATAAATAGTTTTACAACACTTTATTTATGTTACACTGGAAACAAAATGTTGAAAGCAGAAATGCATTGTGGCACGTATTGTTGCTCAAGTATGAGTGTGTGTGTGTGTGGTGCACAAGTTGCATGGTTAAATGGGGTTAATAAAAAAAAAAGATGCCACAGATATCAAGTGGAAAACACAAAGAGAGCTTTTATGTGGAATAATAGAAAAAGGGGACAAATTTTTCAACTCCATGATCGCCAAATAACAACAACAATTTATTTGTTTTCATGCTGATAAATTTTTTAATTTAATTTTGTTAATTTTAATAGAAAGTTTTGAATTTCAGAATATTTCTCACATAAGATAGCTGGCCTATTTTTAATAAATTAATTTTTGTAATCCAAACATGATTTTCTTATTTTAAATATCAACAATTTTTTAAATCAATTCTAAGAACTCAAGTCGTTTCTTATATATTTAATTTGATTATTTACACATATAAGAAGTGAAGTATCTGTTTCTGAATTATTTGGAATAGTCATTATTATTTAAAAAAGCTTTTGTTTCGACTTGATCAGCACTCAGGGGATGGGGTCCAGCACACTGGGGTTGACCGTATAGTTTTAAGAGGACGGATTAAAAGATAAAGAATTGTTTTTACTTCGCCTTATCATTAAAGAAAAGAAAATTGATGTATACAAAATTTTAACTCCGACTGTATATGTTTTCTTGTTCTTCTTATTTTGCAAATTTGTCACACAATTAAAGTTTATTTTTGTCTGCAAAATCCAACATATTGTATTATGATGGCTGTGACATTATTTATAAACGAGTGCAGAATTGGTTTGGAAATATAAATAAATAAAAAAAAGACTTCTATAAATTTGGTGCACCCCGTCGTAAAATTTAGTATTTAAATCCACACATTTCTCGAAAGCGATACAATAAAATTAGCACTTTAACGCCAAGGACTAACAGAGAGTGGGTCTGTGTGTGTGTGTGTGTGCAATAATAATTAATTTAAAATTTCCAACTCATAAAACCTGTCGTTTTTCGCAAGAACGACTTGAAAATATTTATGTGCAGCACCTGATCTTTTATGAGAATCTCCCTCGTATTTCTTGTTAGTAAATAAAGGCCGTCTCCATGTACGTACACATTTTCATAATTTTTTTTCTTTTTATTGTTATTACATCGATGGATATTTAGCGGGCAGCGGAAAATATCTCATCCGTACCCCCGCCCATGGTTGCTGATGGCTATACCGTTCTCAGCAATTGGGCTTCTGTTACTCCAGTACGTGGAAAGTTTTTCGAGAAGATTCAGGTATAAAACATTTAAAAATACAGCTGGTATAAGAATCGAAGTCATAAGACTTACACAGGGCCGTACTCGACAGGCGAGTTCGGTGAATAGTTTATTTCACGTTTGAGGCAAGTCGGTTGGCCGTCTAGATCATTACCGATTAACGAACTCTAAGCCAATATTAATGCAAGTAATGATGAGGAACCGGGGCCGGTATGTTGAAGATAGAATGCCTAAATCGGACCCAGCGTATAAACCATTTGAGGCGTAGACGCATGAAATCATCTTAAATCACTGAACTGTATAAATCGTCCTACCGATTAAAACGAAGATTTCATATATTTCTCTATATCTTATATATATTTTTTTCTACATCAAATCCGAAAGCTCTTAAATATCACGCTTTAAAATTTAATATTATATCGTCATCTAAAATGCCAAATAGCGTATCATCATTAAAAAAAAAACTTAAGAGGAGACGCAAAAATCGAAACGGAATATTGAAACAAAATTTTCCAGTCCAGCGATTTCAAGACCCAACGATTGTTTTTAATCGAGACTTAAAAATTGTACTTCAATATTCCATTTCATAATTTTTTTCTTTTTATTGTTATTAACCCACACAATAAATAATAAGTTTAGAGATAAAATGGATTTGAAAGGGTTTCCGAAAAGTTGGAATATCTCTATGATTTAACTCGGGAAGTTAAGAAAATTTTTTTATTGGAAATAATTTTAAAAAGCGAGACAATCTGGCGAACAAATACACTGGAACTGATTTTGAAATAAATCAAATTCAAGTTCGCTTTAAAGTACGTGGCGCCAAATGTTGTTGGTGCTCAACTGATTAATTTTGGGAAACACATCCACAGTGAAGGGAGTCAATTTGTGTATTTCAGAAGATATAGAGATCGATATAAGGATCGATGATTGCACACCAATTAGGATGGATGTGATGATGGTTAGTTAAAGTCATTTCGCTCCAATTACGGCAATTTCGCTTATTGACGCAGACCCCAAACAATTCTCTGATAAAAGTGTTCTATGGACTTCGCGAACAGATTTCTTTTTAAATAAAATATTCATAATTTTCAGGCCTTGTTCTGGTGTTAAGCGATTCACGTTGACTGGTCAAAATTTTCTAAACCGAAATATGTCCACAACGTTTGGCATTCTCAGCTCTTTAATCGCACTCATCGACATAGACTTCTCATCTAGTTAAAAAAAAAAAAAAAAACACCCGATATATATAAATGATAGACGTTATTTTGGAGTCATAAACATTCACAATTCATTCATTTTATTTTTTGTTTTTTACACTTAAAAAAATAAATTAATAAACATAAAAAAACAACAACGCAGTCAGCCCAACAATCGCTTATGATCTTTGAACTAAATTAATTAAGTACTGCGGCCACAATTGTTGGGAAACAGACAAATAACAACAGCAACAACAATAACAATAGCAGCACATTAACAACAATTTCATAACACATCGTTCGTATGAAATAAAAACAAACAAAAAATGACATCTTTAATATGAAGGCCACTTGATGAGACACGACGCTTTTAAAACAATAACAAAAATAGTTTAAAAAAAACTCTTCATTGACAGTTTTAAAACTTTTAGAAGTCGTTCAATTGGAAAACAACAGCAGAGACACGATCATAAAACTTCCAGCCAATGAAATGTTATGGCTGGGCCTCATGTCAACGAGTTCCTGTTCCCCATTGCGATAACTGCTGAGGACGGAGTAAGTTGTAGGAACGCGGTAAAAAGTGAACACCAGCAAAGTAAAATCAACGTTTTATCGAGACTGTCAGTTTTATTTGAATTCGGTACAGTCCGAAGTTAATCACGGGGCCAAGGCTATCAAGTGGAACCTCGAAGATTTCTAACCTCAACATACAAGACCTCCAGGTTACTCAAATCGATAACTCATGGCTTCATCTCAATTTCGAGATATAAAAACTTATAACAGCAACAATTTTATCTATTTTATATGCAATTTTATTACAAACAGACGAGGAACTGTGAAATTATTGACATTTTTTTTTTCAAGATCTCCCATTGTGCGATAGTTGGGACGATGCGATATTATTATTAAAATGTACATATTAAAAATAAATCTATGAAACGCCCACTAACGTTAACTCGAAATTTTTACCATCAGTATCAGGGAAAAAATTAATATATCGTTTTGCCGCCCGATTTCTTCCTTTTTCAGTTGCGTCTCCTGGTATTTTGTTTATTAATTCGGCAGCGACAACAAAATTATGTTTTCTACTAAATTTTCTGGATATATAGGAAACTATAATGCCCAAGAAATCAGTGGATAATAAAACGTTGTTTATTTCTCAATTCCATTTAAACGCAAACTTTTGTTTTCCTTTTGATTTCTTTTCTAGAAAATAGGGCAACATTTTTTGCACTTTTTAATGGAAAATGCTAAAATTCTATCATTTGAAAATAAAGAATTTATTAGAAATTAATTTTGAGAAAACGTCACTGTGATACTGATAAAATTAAAAAAAAAAGTTTTAAACAACTTGATTATCAATAATAAAAAAAATTATGAATTCAGATGAAGGAGACATTAACGACGCCGAAATTTGTACAATTTTAAATAAAACTAAATTACGCACGCCACCTGTGCGGTCCAACAGTTCAAAGTGCCGCCCTATTTTTACCAGAAATAATTTTATATCATTAAAAGCTCAATATCTGTTAAAACATATTCAAAAATTTTAATTAAAATTAACTCCAACTACTTTTAAATACTTTTGTAGCAAATCAAACGTTTAACTCAATGAAAACAGATTATTTTACAGCAAAAAAAAGGTTCAATAATCAAGGCTGCGTAAATATACAATCAGTTTCACTTACGCAAATGACATTAATTTAAATCTTTAAATTGATCATTTAAATTAATACTTTTACTTGGCTCATAAACATAAATTACCAACAATTTGCATATAATTGAGATTGAAACGAGTAGCGAAGTAAATTATTTCAAATCACTCGCTCATTAGCATAGAAAAATCTTTAAAAAAAAGTGAACGTATTTTCAATCAACTACTCTTATTGGGTTGGCTGGAACTGAGAGATACCCTACTGTGAATGGCAAATAAAAATTAGTCAACATCATTTGAGAATATAAGAAATCAAAATATTTGTGAATAAGAGTGTGAGAATACTGAATTTTTATATTCAAAAATTAATTGTTCAATTCACCAGCCTCTAGTAAATATTTAGATGCATCGTCTTATCTTCTGAGTATACAATACTGTATTGCCAAGTTTCATACATGGGAGTGTTTAATTGAATTTTAGAAAATTCCTTTTTGGAAACTTTGGCTTTGGCAATACTATTTTTCACAGCTCATCTATTTTTGGCACCTCAGATGTTTTTGGCAGCTCAGCTGTTTTTAGCAGTTCAGCTGTTTATGACAGTTCAGCTGTTTTTGGCATTTAAGTTGTTTTCGTGGAACATATTGTTGTCAAACATGTTCTGTTTGGGCTATAATTTAACCATGAATAGACTTACAAATGAACAACAATTTGCAGATAATTGAATTTTATTATAAAAACTCATAAGCGGCCAAGAAAGTGCATCGTTCACTTCTTCCATTTCATGGTCAGTTTTGGTAACTTTTTGAAACCGCTAATTGGAATTTAGTGACTGAATTTCATATCAATGGATATTTAGCGGGCAGCGGAAAATATCTCATCCGTACCCCCGCCTATGGTTGCTGATGGCTATACCCTTCTCAGCAATTGGGCTTCTGTTACTCCAGTACGTGAAAAGTTTTTCGAGAAGATTCAGGTATAAAACATTTCAAAATACAGCTGGTATAAGAATCGAAGTCATAAGACTTACACAGGGGCGTACTTGACAGGCAAGTTCGGTGAATAGTTTATTTCACGTTTGAGGCAAGTCGGTTGGACGTCTAGATCATTACCGATTAACGAACTCTAAGCCAATATTAATGCAAGTAATGATGAGGAACCGGGGCCGGTATGTTGAAGATAGAATGCCTAAATCGGACCCAGCGTATAAACCATTTGAGGCGTAGACGCATGAAATCATCTTAAATCATTGAATTGTATAAATCGTTCTATCGATAAAAACGAAGATTTCATATATTTCTCTATATTTTATATATATATTTTTTCTACATCAGAACCGAAAGCTCTTAAAAATCAGGCTTTAAAATTTAATTTTATATCATCATCTAAAATGCAAAATAAAGTATGATAATTTTTAACAAACTTAGAGGAGGAGCAAAAGTCCAGTTAAGACCCAACCATTGTTTTTAATCAAGACTTGAAAATTGTGCTTCAATATCGCATTTAGTTGCTATTTTGTAACACTTTTTGCTCCTCCCCTAAAAATTTGGAAAATAATGATACGTTGTATTGCAATTTGGATGACAATATGTTTTTTAATTAGTTACGATGAGACTAGAATTGGAAATATTCTACTTGTTTTTGGTATAAACTTTAAACTATCTGCTATAATTTCTCTCGAATTTTCAAACTATTTGAGTCGAAATTACTTATTGCGAGTAGTAAATATTATTTTGAAATCTCTATACCGCCTCTAATTTCTTGGAACGAAATGTAACTTTTAATTAATAATAAATATTAATTTATCTCTTTGTAATGCCATAAGAATATTTTTATATATTATTTTGTGAACAATTAATTGCACTATTTTCGAGGGCCGCTACAATTTCATCATGAGTGATCACGCTTGTCTAAATTAAGTACTACAAACCTTAGCCTATGATTTCTAATTTAAATCAAAACATATTCTTTTTATATGTATATGAATTATTAAAGCATTTAATAGAAGTGCAAAAAAAAAAAAATATGTATGCAAATAAATACCCTTATTCTGTAATTATGTGTCGACGTCAAGACAAGCTAAGAAGCGGGACACTTACGTACAACAAAATAGCAAAAGAATAAAAAACTTGAAGAAACTTGGCGTTGACGTCGACAAATAGTTGCAGAATAAAGGGGAATATTTTCGCATTAGCTTAAGAGTATTTGCAGGAACTGAAATTGATTCGGTGTAATTAAGTTTTAGCAACAGGAAATTATTTCATGGCACCCAATAGCTTTAAGCACTTCTAACGGAATTCCAGCTGTTGCCCTTATCTAAGCAAAGCTTTTACGCCCAGTTTGACTCTGTATTTTATTTATCTTTTTTTTTCAAAGCAACCTCATCTTGTAACCCATCTGACTTTTACTTTACAAATAAAACCGCAAGTGACTTTCATAGAACGACTGCAGCCAATTTAAATTAAACTATAACTTTCTGTCATTTCTCTACAATTATACGAGCATTAATGATTTAATAACTATAATAAAAAAAGTTTTAAAAAGAAGGAAAAGTAAGAAATAAAGAACTGCCTTTATAGACAGTCTCGTGTGTTTCTGTTTCTCTAATCAATGATGAGGGTTGTTATTTTTCTGTTTAAATTGATTGGTTTGATACCAGGCATGGAAAATCAAGATTTTAATATGAAATTTATTTTAAGAAATAAAAATAGAGTAGACAATTATTTTAATATACTTAATAAAAATATATGTGATCGGCCTTAAAAGCCATCGTTATATATAATAATTTTTTCCATAAAATAATAAATAAATTGTGATAAATATTTAAAATAAAGCAAATTTTTTTTGAAATCAACTGCAACAACGCCCAATTTTTTTTGCTTCTAAAACGTTCACAGATTTACGGTTCCGAAAACAGGAAATGAGAAACTTCCGAATAGTTATGGGATGGAAATTTTTTTTTAACATTTTACTGAAAACAATTACTTGTTATATGACCGAAAAATGTTCTAAACTTTCCATCCCTGTTTGACTCATACACTCGCAGATCGGGTGAAACGCAACACACATGCAAACAATATAAATTGACAATTAGCAAGCAGAAGATCGTATAGATATTATTGTTTTCTAACTAAATAACTTCGGCTTGACTCAAGCCAACAAGATATTGATTTAAAAAACTTGCAACAGAGTGTTGCTGCGCTGCTGCTGTGCTGCTGCTGCTGCTAATAACTGCTAGAATATTTATAAAGAAAACTGCCTTTAAATTATGAATATATGACTGCGAATAAATTGAGTAAAAATGTTGAACATTAATTATACCGTTTCCTATAGAAATTTAAAATAAATTTGATGTAAAAATATATTATTGAGGGCTGGAATGTTTTATATAAAGTTTGTTTTTGTCTGAAATCCAAAAATATATTGTATGTTTAGTACAAAAAAGATTAAATCGATGACTCTGTTAACTGGGAACTTTTTAAAATTATATGACAAGACCGGTAGTAGCATACACGAGTAGAGATAAAAATATGTTACCAGTCGATTATTTATTTGCAAGAGTAGGCCGACTTTTTAATAATATTAAACTTAATTTCATTGTTCGAAAAATAGTTTAAAATTCAGAAAGACATTATAAATATTTCCCAGCACAAGTTCTTTTTAAATATTCAACTTACACAGCAGGGCAGTATAGCTGTTTTCGAAAGCCGCTACACTGTCATCATCAGTAGTCGTGGCTCGTTAGGTGGCTTAATAAAATGTGATAACAATTTTTATTTGAAACAATTTTTTAATAAAAGAGAACACCAGAACTAGATTAAGTCTCAGTGTTGCCGTTTTGATTATTTTTCTTCATGTCTTTTTTTCGGAATTTTTTGTTCCATATTTCTTGGGCCAAAAATTTTTTAAATTAAATTTTTTTTATTATAATTAATAGCAGACAGTAGTAAATGATCCATAAATTGATAATTAATTTAATTTGATACATTCGATATATGACTGATTGGAAGATGGGCCCTTAACTTCTTAATCTACGTGATGACTTTTTCAACCAAAATGATTTTACATATAAGATTGTGCCAGAGTTAAATATATTTACTGTAGGAGAGAGAAGAGAAGAGAGAATAGTGTTTCACCAAGTTGAAAGTGCCAAGGAAGGCCTCTGTAGAGAGTTAATTCCACATACGAATCATTCGTTTAAAGAATCAGTTCTCTCTGCAACGCATCGTGGTGCAGATGGCTGAACTAGTGGGCACAAGATAACGATGCTCTAGATGTCGAGTTTGACTTTGCATTCAGTCATGAATATGGTGCCAAATTTTTCTGAACTGCATCATTGTTGCCGGTCTGACTTAACGAAATAATAAATTTAGCTTATAAATGGTTTATACAACTCTTTTAACTTTTTATGAATTAGACTATCATTATTTAGAATATTTCTTTTAACCGTCAAACCAGCAAAATGGGTTAATACTGATTTTAAGGCCGCTACGAAAATAACATCAGCGTTATTTGTCACATTTTCCCACTTTTCAAGGAATATCAACTACTTGACAAGTATTTCGAACGAAATAGAATATGAAAGTTTTGTTTTTTGAAATTTTATTGTAGTCAACAATTAACCATGAACAAGTAAAGAAGTGTGTAAACAAACAAGAACCTTAGGGTTAACTAAATTATTTAGCAACCAGCAAAATGTTTTGAAAAACGTATTTAGCAAAATATTTGTCTTATAAGTAGTTTATTAAATTCTTTTAACATTTTATAAACTGAACCGTTAGATTGTAAATCTTAACCGATTTCATTCCCGCTTCACAAATACAAAATTTTTAATAATTTCTCCATGGTTTTACTCTTCTATATATTACATAGGAAATGGTGTAATCTTGAGTGGGAGCTAATATATGGGTGATCATATATAAACTCAAATAATCAAAGAAATATTTGTTAAATTGACTTGACTCGAATATGAATGTAAATGTTCGGTCTTATTCTGTAATTAATTAAGTATCAGTTGATAAAAAACAACTACAAACTCACTACCCTAAAAATTAACAAAATAACAACAACAACAAAAAAAGAATTATTCAGTTGTCACTGTTGTACAATGTGAAAGAAAATATGGTATGAGTTTATGGGGCGTCATCGTAATCATTATTACGGTGATTATGATCATTATGAACCCAACATGAACACCGAAGTACGAACGAATATCTGATAAAAAAAAAAGTTCTACTTGCGGTCTGTCGTTGTTGGATGTGGATTAATTAAAGTGCGAAGAAGCTTCAATTTAGTGTTTACTGTTGTGTGCGTATGTGTAAAAATGAAAAATTGTGTGTTTGCAACCGTGTGTGTGTATGTGTGTACGTGTGTGTGAATGTGTAGTTTGGAAAAACATACTTTAAGTACGCGCGCCTAGAAAGCGTTTTGCATCTTAAGTCCCGTTTAGTTGATTTTCAATTTGCAAACAAAACGCGTCGTCGTTTGATTTCCATACGAACAACCAGCGCAATCAATCGGTCACTTGATAGCTCAGAATAGCCGCCGGTGGTGGATCAGTCGTCAACGTTGGTCGGTGATACAGCGAATGAGAACAGAAACGGTTTTTGTTATAAATGAAAAGTTGGTGTGGCTTTTAAAGAAAATATTTATTATTTATTTTTGTTATACGGAATGTTGCAAATTCAATACAACAACGTGATAAGATTTAAACTGATTTCTCAACAGCTCATCACAAATATTCATATAAAAACAAACACGCACACACACATGCAGATGTAAATTATTACTAATTCGTTTGATAAAAAAAATATTAATCCGAGCCGCTTAACTTCTTAAAAAATCGAATTAAATTTCATTCAACGCATGTGTTCATTATTAATACAAAATTAAATTGTTAAAACGTCAATCAAGGGAATTTAATTTGAGTAAAAAATCATAACATATTGTTAATGAAAAAAAAAAAATAATAATAATAATAAGATTAAATAAAAAAAATAAAAAAAAAAATATCTTTCTGGTGTTTCAGTGTTCACAGTCGAAGTTTTATTTCTTTTAATTCTTGAAATCAATTGTGTGTGTCGACATGCTCGGCCGTACGATAAGGGAAAATAATTATTCTTATTAAGTGTTGAAATACAAATGATAGCACAGTGGCACATATCATTAACGGACCATTTGCAGAGGCCCCTCAATGAAAAGTTTTTTTTTTTTTTTTTTGTGAACGGCCAAACGCGTGGTGGATGGGTTGAGATGTTGTTCGGCTACAGATCATTTGGAAAATTAAAAAAAAGTTGCAACCAACTACGAACAACTAACAAACACACACGGGGACACGTGACTTTTATGCAGGCATGGAAAACGAGAATTCCAACAATTTCAGGAAGCGAAATGGTTTTTTACCTATTAAAGCATGGCATTGTGTTTTTTTTTTAGACGACCTCATAATGGGTTATCCATTTGCCGGCTTCAAAAGCAAAGTTGCAAAAAAATATATGACAATTAAAATTTTACTTCAATACGATTATATACGAAATTCTATTCAAATTAAACAAGCGTCTGCAGACTTATTGCGGTAGTCGATCGTTCTGAGACAGTCTTCGTCGACTTTTTCTCACATATCTGGCGCTATTTCATCCATAATTTGACGAATGCTGCTTTTCTAACAATCCAACGTTAGAAGAGACGGTGTCGATGCTGAGAGAAATGATTAACAGCGTCAGATCGCACAACTTTAATGAAGAATTAATATCGTCAAAATGTGAAGTTACGAGATCCTGAAACTTCTCATGCAATAAATACCGAATTTGGACTGTAGTTTGACTGTTGGTACGATCTTGTTGGAACCTCATGTCTTCCATTTTATAATATTCAATCGAAAGTCACAAATACGTCATAATAAACTGTCATACCGACAGTTGAGAACACATACCGCTGATGACACCGTCTAACAGCAGCCTAATTTTTGACAGAGCGCGCATCTGGATGATGATGCCTCTAGTTTCTTAAAAATTTCGTTATAGTATTTGTCGATTCCCTGAGCAGCAGATAGATTATGATGACCATAATAATCTTGTGGCCATATATTGGAATCACCACAATTATGATTAATCAAGTTATCTTTTCTGGAAAACATGTAAAATTTTTTCACTTATTTTCTAAGAAGTGGCGTTTTGGAAAAGTTTTAAAACAGAAATTAGTTTTCGTGGGCTATGTTGGATGTATTTCTAATAAAATCCTTATTTTCCATTGGCGAAATGTTGCCATTTTCTGTTAAAAAGTGTAAAAAATGTTGCATTATTTTTTAGAAAAGAAATCGGTACAAGTTTCATTTATATTTACGCCTTCTTAGGTTTTCAAACGATTCGTATTTGTAAATTACTTTTAATAAATAAATGTTTAGTTGGCAGTTTTTTAATAGCTGCTAGCCTGGTTAAACCAGCAGTCTTAAAACCTCAAAGGCCGTGTTTTTGAGAAATGAATTAAATTAAAAAAAAGTTTAACTCTGTCTGAAACTCAGATATATCCGGCGGTACTTTTTATTTTATTTTTTATTTGATTAAAAATCAACGCTTTAATCAAAACTCAGCTTAACTAAACTTAGTTTAAACGAGATGTCAAATATATAGACTAAATGGATAACCCGTTAAATGCTTTCTGTTTCCCCAGAGCTTTAAAAATTAAGAATACTGGCATACAGTTGGAGTCAATCCATTTATGAAATCTTACAATTCTCAATGAGAATTCTATTTTACTTTTATAATTTATGTTGTCATCTGATTTGTATCACCATTTTTTTCTTTCAATTTGAACACTCAATTATGAGAAATTTCTCACAACAAGTCATTGAATTTTTTTCAATTGTGACTTAATGAGTTTTTTGCGAGTCCCCAATTTTGTTTACTTTGTAAAGGTACGACCACACTTGTCAAATATTTGCACAATAAAGCGTAACCACTAAATACTGAGCATAAATAAGAGAAGAGGATTTTAGTTGATTAAAATAATGATTGATTTTTATATAGTGACACAAGTTGAAATCATAATAAAACAAACGAACTTTATTTGAAAGAAAATTTTTGGAAATTTAAGTTTAAAAATGATTTCTGTCATGTGACCACCAAGGCTGGTGCATAGAAGGCGCAATCTGGAACACCAATTTTTAACAACTGTTCGCAGTACTTGCGGTCGTATTTCCACGATAACTCTTCGAATGTTAATTTCCAGTTGTTGTCTACCGGTGTAGAGACTTAACATAATCCCAAAGAACATAAACCGATGGGTTTAAATTGCACGATCTTGGTGGCCAATTAATTGAGCCATTACGTGAAATTATTTCCTCATCAAAAGTTTCTTTGTAAAAATCAATTGTAGCGCCCGCTGTGTGACACATGAGTCCGTCCTGCCGGACCACACATCAGCAAGACCAATGGCCCGCAATTGAGGTGCGAAAAAATTTCGAATCATGTTCCTAAACCCTTCACTATTGGCAGCACCATTCTGACCACCATCGCTTTCGAAGACATGTGGGCCAGTGACTCCACCAGTCCATAAAGCGCACCAAACAGTAATTTTCAGCGGTTGTGGATGGTGTTTCGATTAAATCTTGAGGATTCTGTTCACTTTAAATGCGAGAATTATATTTATTTACGTACTCTTTCAACCAGAAATAGGGTTCATCGGAAAATAAAATTTCGAACAGATGAAGAATTTCAAGAAAAGAATTATTATTTTGATAAAAAAAATTTCAATTATTTGCAGGCGTTGTTCTACTTTAAGTCGATTCATAATGAAATTTCCAATGAAACTACACAAAAATCAACTATCAGCTGTTAAATGGATGCTGAAATAAAGCAGTGATGCCAACTCAAAGTTGTGACACTCTAAAATAACACACAGTATTTGTTAATCAGTTTCTAATAATCTCTCGGACTTTCTGATTTATAAAACTTTTACAGTATGAACTGAGATTCATGAAAGACATAAATTTTATGTCTGCCAAGGGCTCATTTTGACTGCTTTTATGTACAAATTATAGGGATTATTTATATTTTTTAACATAAAATTTTAATATGATACTCTAGGGGTCAAGAAAAGTACTCTGATATATTTTTTTGCTTAAATGAAAATCTCCTTTTCCACCACTGGCTTAAACTCTACTTTCAGCACTCCCTCTCTCTTTCTCCCACTCTCTCTCTCTCTCTCTCTCTCTCACACAGTCACACACTATTCTTGTCTTGTATTCAATAACATCGATGCTAAAAAATAGATGAACAATTAAGTTCTTAATTAAAATACACTTCTGATTCTTAACGATTGTTCTCAATAAAATGCAAACACAAAATAATATTCCGATTCAAATTGTTACAATATATCAATAAAAAATTTACATAAATTATAATAAACCTGCACACCTATTAAAACAATCTATGGGAATAATTAATTAAGGCAACAATAGACAAACACATACACATGCAAACGAATAGTTAGAAATTCTATCTGTTAATTAACAACACAAAAAGCCACCTGTTTTATTTACATCGATAGTTTCTGCTCAATCCAACAGATAATATATTAATAGTAAAAAAAAAATATTCGATCAGTTAAAACTTTGAGAGAATTTCTACTTGTTTATATGGAATTGGCAATTTAATTTTATTACAATAACAATTTAAGTTTAAAACACAATCGCATCGAACTCAACCCATAAAAAAAAAACAATTTCGAAAACGATTCTCTAGCAACAAATAAAAAAGCAAAATAAAATTAAAATACAAAATTAATTAACAATGAGTCATTCTGGTTAAGTTGTTCAGAAACATATTGAGAACTACTTGTGGATTTTATAAAGAAACACAAAAAATCTGAAAACAACAACAAGAAACAAAAATAATAATAATATTAAAAATCGTATGAGAGACAGTCTTGGCTTGTCCAAAATAAATAAATTTAAAAGAAAAAACTGAAACTCCCCACAACGAATGTTTTTATGTGGTTCATGGTTGTGGTGCTTTTTGTTGTTCTTAAACACAATTTTTAAAGAAAACGAATAAGACAAGCGTACAGACACGCACTATGGGATGAGAAAACTGCAGTAATTATTAAAATTAATACATGAAATATTCTTTAAAGTTTTATTAAACGAACCAGAAGGTTTAAAAAAGTTTTATAATTTTATTGAAACTTTTAGGCATGTTTCGTAAACTTTTAAAGACAATAATCATATAAAATGATATTGTTAATACCAACTTGAAACCATTTTTGAGTTGGTGCAATATATAAAAGAATTACTATTTTGGAGTTCAGTGAAATATATCTTATATTTGTATACAAGCAAAAACAGCTAAAGTACAGTTTGTGAACTAAGTGTTATAAAATGGAAAAAAGGAGAAGGAAAGGACAACAACAATATTATAGCTGTTGTGAATAAATTCATTGGAAATTTTGTGTGTTAAAATCTGAATATAAAAAAATTTAAAACGTTAACTGGTTGAAATACCTGGTTTTATCAAACAAATTGATTTTGTTAACACGAATTTAAAACCATTTTTGAATTGTTTTTTTTTTCAATGAAATACAGCGCTGTTTTTGCCTGTGCTAAGTTGAGTGCTGCCAAGTTGTGTATTGGAAAGAATTGAAAAAATGTGAAGAAGGCGAAGAATAATCCACAGAATTTGCATGAATTCTATATGAAATAATGTGATTTTCAAGCATTTAATCACTCTGTATGATTGTTTTTATAATTTTAAAATAATAGTTTGCAAAAAAAAAAGAATTTCCCTTTTAGATTTCAGTGAAAAGTTCCTTATTTTTGCATACAAACAGAAACAGCTGCAGTACAGTTTGTGAATTAAGTGTTACAAAAGGAGAAAACAAGAACAACAACAACAAATGCATGTATTTCTTTGAAAATTAAATTTTTTGTGACTAAATTCATTGGACATCTTGTGTGTTAAAATCTCAATATATTAAATCACATTTTTATGGTTATATCGTTAAAACCAGGTTTTAACTTTTAGTGTGAAAACACTACAAAATAAATTGGTAAGGGTGTAATATGGTCTTAAAAAGTTGGAAACGAATTTCCAACAATATTATTTACCCCAACAATAAATTAATACAGCAGCTGTTATGAAAAATACCATGATTGGAATTTTATAAAATTTCTTTAGGATTTTTGGGAATCTGTCTCTCTTCTACCAGATTAACTATAAAATTTTCCACCAGCTTGCGAATTTTGACCCAATATATTAAAAGGAGAGATTTTTATATAGAAAGTTTTGTGTCTATTTCTACTGTTTCAATCGTTTTATTTCCAACTTCTTTTCTATCGAGCTTTCAAGAGAAGCAAAATTTTATATTATATTTAAATTCTTACATATATATATATATATATATATATATATATATATATATTTTAACCGATTCTTTAAATATTTTGTGTAGCATTTTGAACTATACTAACCCATAGTGCTGAAAAAACGTTTTATGAATTGTAATATAAAACTCTTTCTGTGATAAAGGGAATAACAAAAACAAATATGAAAAGAAAAACAAACTCATAAAACGATCAATTGAAATCCCATAACCCCCAGATAAAGTTTTGCCAGAGAACTGAGCGTTTCATATATTAAATGTAAACAAAATGACGAGAAATAATCAAAAAAAAGAGAACTGCCACTGATTGAAATAAATCACAATAAATTTATTTATTAAAAACAGAACACCACAAGTACAGATAACACACTATGACAGGCAACGGCATGTAATTGAAAGAGTTGCTTGTCTTCAATGAGTAACAAAAAACAAAAACAAAAATAAAAAAGAACAAAAACGACAGCCAAAAAGTGAGAAATTAATTTTGTTTTAAAACCCAAGTAAACGTACGCGTGTGTGTGTCAGCGCGAGTAAAAATACTATTCGGATAAAATTTTAAAGAAAATAAACAAAATAGAAAAACAAAAAAGAAAACATGAGTCAAGTCGACGAAGAGCCAGCCAAATATAAACAAAACAACAACCACTACAACAGCAACTATTATGGCCAGATGAGAAAGGCTGAAAATAATCAACAAGTCATGCCGCTCTACGAGAATTCCACTCTAACCAACAACCAAAAAACAGATCATTTACAGCTCGAACCGTCACCAGTCAAGAGCGAGACATTTAATTACGATTATCGGTTCGTGAGCAACACAAGAAACGCAGCGGATGTAAGCGAACAAGAAGGGCAAAGCACCGATTCTGTTACGCCAGATTACGAATACGAAAATATCAATTTCGGTGGCAAAGAATATCTCGATAAAAAGATTCTATTGCAAAAATACTTTCGCAGTGCGCTTGTCGGTCCACGTGCAAACATCTATGAGAATTTATGTCGCGGCTGCAATTACGGTGTGTTCAATGCGCGCGGTCCCTTGTGCTCTTTCTGTGAGTGCATTGTCAATGGCGTGAGTGCCTTGAGAAGTGATACTCCCGCGACTAGTGTTACGACAAGTAATAATATTTATGAAAATATTTGTGAATACTGTGGCCTCATATACAGTGGAGCAAATTGCACAGAGTGCAAATGCAAGGAGGTAACAAAAAGTGACGAAAGTGTTATTGAAACTGAAAATGTTCTAGATGTGGGCAGTGAAGAGCTGCTGCTAGAGAAAAGTGAAAACGAAAAGAAAAAGATTAAAATAAATAAATCGAAATCATTTAACAAATCAAATAAACCAAAAATTTTCACCAATTTGTGGGATACACTTAGAAAACCAAAGACCCCTGCCAATAATACAGTAAACAAAAAACCCTTAGAAATCATCCATCACGTGGACGGTTACGAACAGGTTTTCCATACCAAAGACACGTTTGATTTGAAAAAGATTTGTGAACTTAAACGCAGTACAACAAGTTGCAGTGACCAGCATATTTATGGCAGATTAAAGCACAACGATTTCAACTTGAGCCAAGAACAATTCAACTCCACTCAATCTCTCACGCAGTCAAGCAAAAGTCTAACCGTTTTCCAAGGCAAAAAAGCACGCATCTCCAAGGCCAAATTCTTGAGAACGCAACCCTCTGAAACCTCAATCAACTCTGATACTAAAAATGAATCAAATAGTGCCTCTACTATATTTTTAAACAACAGTGTATGCCACTGGATGACGTCATCGCGTCATGAAATTCATTCTTATCACGATCAAGAAACGTTGTGCCATCCAAAATCTATACCCTCGAAAAATGTGCTAATTTCATGCAAAGCGCCAGCGGTGACTCACCAGACAAAACAGTTACAAAATCTAACAAAAGAAGCCGCCGCTAACGCTGATTGTGCAGACTCGGCGGAAATACCTCATATGCTAAGAGCTCATAATTCTATGACTTCTACAGATTTCTGGGATATACAGGAAACAGAGAAGACCCAACAACAACAACAACTGCCAGATTGTTATCAGTTAATGGTTGAGGAATTCATGGCAAATATAATAAACAGGCAAATGTTGCAAGCGAACGACAGCAAACCAGCAATGGCAGCTGTCAATGATAATGTCAACTGCAATAATAATAACTGCAATAACAACAACAACAACAATGATAATAACATCGACATACCTTTACGTCAAGCAATTTTGACAGCAGTCACAGTGACAGCAAATAACCACAATAACAGCAACAGCAACAGCAACAACAACAACAACAACAACAATAGACATAAACGTCAAGGTATGTACTTGCGTTTAGAAGATCACCAACAACTACAGTCACACCACAACGGGGAAGAACAGATAAGTTTCCACCACAACAAATCAAATGAAACCTGCAACAACAATAATTATGCAAACAAACAGCAGAGCACGAGACATGAAGAGAGAGTAGAAATAGCGTTGGAGAATATCAACGGATGTGAGTATTTAACATCTCTGCGTAACCCTCCCATAGAGCACAATACCGTTACAACACCTGATACTCAATTAACGTGTCCAACTGACGACTTAGAATTAGTTACACGTTCTGCAGCACCCCCAGTAGCTGGCGGAGACTTGACAAGGGCCGACAAAAGACGAGGCATACATGAACGTAACGTACTGCAGGCATTCGAAGCACTTTTAGAACAGGAAAACAAAAATCAAATAAATCTTGCGAAGGCAAAAGATTTCGAACAGAATTCTCCCGAAACCGAAAAGTCGCAAGAACAAGAAGAAGAAGAAGTGATAGAAAACTCTGTACAACTGCAAACACTCGGTGCTGATCTGCCCTGCATAACCACACATTTTCCCACAAAAATTTTGGACTTAATCCAATTGATAAATCAACAGCAACTATCAACAACTTTAAACACGCTGATCTTGTGTTACGATAAACATCTAAAATTGTACTTAACGTACATGCAGCAAACAAACACAAACACCAGCGCAAATACAAATGCAAATACAAACACAACTGCCCCTGCGGTTGTGCACAAAATCCCAAACAAACAATTGCTGAGAAATTTCCAACGATTTTACAAGTACTGTGAGGCAAACAACGATCGTGGTGGAATGAAGTCTAAAACAAAAGTGAGAGAATTAACATGCGTTAGTAGCAAATTGAAGCTTGACTTGAACGTAACAAATTGTCTCGAATACGCGAACGCACAGCCAACAAATTGTGACTCACTAACTGATCGATTTGATTCAAGACAAGATAATTGTGCAAGTGATTTCAATAAAACGGAATATCCGAGAACGAATCAGAAGATTAAAACTCCACCACAAGTGCCAAAAAGAGATCCCAAAACAAAATTATCACCCACAAACGAAACAAAAAGATTCCTCAACAGCAAAATGACCAAACCGGGCAACAATCTGAAAACAGAAACGAAATCGGAAAGTCACAAAGAAGAAGAATCCATATACCAGCCCATCTGGAAGTTTGAAACTAAAGGAAAAGTCCATGAGCGCTACAGAACCGATGATGATTATTACGATTTGAAGGCGCTGAAACAGAAAATCCAACAAGAATCTCCCAACTCGGAAATACCCAAAATTTTAATATCGCATGAAATTTTATTAGAAGAAGAAGAGGACCACAACAATTGGGAACCGGACGAGGAATTCGTCTTCACCAAACAAGTGAAAAAGCAGAGATCATCCTCTCTAACCTCAGATCGCATGTCCACCATACGTTCCAACCACAGTTCGAACAGTTCCATCGGTACTTCCCCCTCCCTCAGTGGCAGTACTATAACCGAATTTGCCAGCAGCACGGCCACCTTGGCCTCCACCTTCAGCTACAGCCTCAGGCATTATTTATTTCGCAACATCGGCATCTTTTACAGTCTAACCGAGCCCAAATTGAGAGCCATTATTTACGACTATGATCGCATACATTCCTCCCGATATTTTGCTAAACCCCTACTGCCAACGGAAAACATAAACGACAGTGGCATTGGCAAATCCTTAACTCCTCCGCAGTGTACAAAACTGCAACATTCAACAGCGGCCTCCTCAGCCACCTCATCACCCTCAACCTCGTCTACATCGTCACCTGTTGCATTAACAAAAAGAGAAAATCCAGGCACCAACTTTTCCTCTGCCAGTGCAAGTGATAAATGTACGGGTGCAAAGGCGAAAGTTAACACCGCCTGCCCCTCCACAACTACGCCTCCCATGCTAAACAACTCTGTTCAAGCTTGGAAGTACCAGTTGTTGGATGTTAATTACATGGAGGATGAAGAAGACATGGTGAGTAGTTAAATTCATTCTTGCCGTTTCCACATTCTCTTCTGTTTCTTGCGATTTCCACCCCGTCCCCCAACAACTTTTACTTAAAGCATGTCGCCTTCGACTTCATGTTGCTGCTGCTAATTATTTTGCGGCGGGGAAATTGTTGGGAACATTTTAATGATCTATTGTTTAATTTAATGCTGAAAAAAATACCATCAAGTATTTTGTGTTTAAAAATAATTGTTTTGTTTTAAAGGTTTCCAGAAATTAGTGTAGCGAAACGATTGAAAGAAAAGAAAGAATAAAAAACTCGATGCAGTAGCGAACAAATAAGTTGAGAGTAACAAAAGAATTAAATCGCAAACAGATAGGAAATATTATTTTAGACAAATTAAAGTAATAAAATGTGTGTAAATGAATTTTATGACCGTGGAAATTAGTTTTTTTTGTTGTTGTTGCTGTTGTTGTTGTGCTAAAACATGAACGGAAGCAATTTGTTCTTGAACTTTTTTAAAACGGCTTTTGAAAGCTTAAACGAAATGAGTTCTGTGGCGAAATAAAAAGTAAAAATAGCTACAACAAGTTTTCTCTCTTCTCTTAACACCCTCCCCTCCCTTCCTTTTAGTTCTGGCTTCACGCACTCCACACGTAGGGTTTATCCCCCCCTGGCTGATCATATGAGTTACAAAGTTTCAGCAATTTTATATAAAATTTAATTTTATGGGCTGATTTTTCAAAAAGGTGTTTCTTAATTCCGAAAAACATGATAAATAATCCAAAGCACAAGCGAAAAAGAATGTAAATTTTATATATGTATATGCTTTTTACACAGCAGAGCTGAACAGCTATTTTCGGAAGCCGCTGCACTTTCATCACTAGTACTCTTGTATATATTTATTTGTTACCACTTGTCAGGCGGCTTCAGTTGAATGTGTTGACATTTTCTATTTGTACCAATTTTATTATGAAAAAGTGTACGAGAATTATATCAAATCGATGGCAAAACACTTTTGTTAAATCCCTGCTTTGTCGTTTGATTATTTTTTTCTACATCCGATTTTTCTGAATTTTTATTCCATATTTCTTAAGTCAAACTTTATATTATTAAATTTAATTCTTTATTATGCAACTGGCATCTCTTGACAAGTGCTATTTTTAAATGCACAACTGTACAAACTCTGTGATTGTGTCTTGCATTTTTTTTTTAAATAAAGTGAGTCAATTTTATTCAGGGTTTAAATAGAGTCAATTCAATTAAGTAGAACAAAATTATGGTCAATGACGATACAATAAAAAATAACAACAATTACAACAACAAAAACTATTAATTGCATTTATTTATTTATTCACTAGCAAATTGTGGTTAATAGATGCAACCACATCATAATTATGTTTGGAGTTTTCTTATAACAATAAATTTTTATAAGAAATATAAAACAAAATGCTTCAGAAAACTCGCAACTACGAATATGATTAACCTTCACTATAATTATAGTGAACTTGTAATGACTTTCGATATGCGAAAGTTAAAAATTTATTTCAGAAAATTTATTCGCTACATTTCGATTATTATAAACCGTGAATTTAAAGAGCATTCGGATTTGATCTAGAAAAACAATATAAAAAAAACCTATAAAATCTACGCTACTCCTCTTATAATTCATTCCCAGATCCCAATCTTGGCCTACTCCCTCCAGTATATCGGCCGTAATCTGCCGAATAAATTCTTCAATGTCCCCAGCATATCGGCCAGTATCTTACGAATAAATTATTTAATATTGGCTTCTAGTTACGGGCTTGTCCCTGTAACCATAAACGGCGCCACAACCCCTCCAAAAACATAGTCTAAAGGCACTAAATCGTGCGATCTACGCGGCCAATTGAACTCCTCAAACGTGAAATAAACTGTCCAAGGAACCCGCCGCTCAATTGAGTCATTGTTTTGGGGACTCTGTAGCAAGTGGAAACGCCTTGTTGATGCAACATGTCCCCCAACTCTTTCAATTTGCGCAAAAAAATATTGTAGTCGTCGCACGATACGACTCGCCATTCACAGTGACGTTCCTACTATCATGATCTTTGTAAAAGAACTTTCCAATGATGCCACCAAATAATACATTAAGACATTATTATGTCGCGGGCGGTATGCCATAAGGCAGCGTCTTGTTGAAACCACATTACAATTTGTTTTTGATCAAATCGGAAGAGATTTGATCAAAAACAAATTGTAATCGTTGCACAGTAGCACCCGCCATTCACATTAACGTTCTTGCCTTCGTTGCGTTTGAAAAAGTACGGTCCAATGATGCCACCGGCCCATAACACACACCCAAACAGTAGATTGGCAGCTCTGCCAATGCTTCAGGTTGCTCTTCACACCAAATACGTCAACATGTATCTATTCAACTTGAAATAAAAATGTAATAAAAGCACGATACACTTTCTTAGCCGTGCATGCATTTTGGTAACGAAATTCGACAACCTGCAAGTTGTCGTTCGTTTGCAAGTCGATTCATGGTTAAATTATAAACCAAACTGAACATGCTTGACAGTAACATGTACCACGAAATCAGCTGAGCTGTCAAAAAAAAGTGTTACCAAAAAGAAAGTTGCAAACTATCACTCTAAAGTGAAGCTGTTTTTTATATGATAATTAAGTTGTTCATGATTGAATATGGTAATCAAATTTAAATAGCTGGAGAAGGAATTCCATATTTCATATGTTGCTTTGATATATGACAGTTAGGGCCAAGTTACACGATTATAGGACCAGCTGTCAAGCTGAGTTTAGCCATCTTAAGTGTTGTATTTTTTAAATTTATCATGCGATTCCTTATGGAAATTATGAATTATTGAGAAAGAACAATCACATTGTTTTCGAAGGCAGCGGCATGAGGCTTATTAGCGTAACACGCATTTTTCATATTGCAGAACTCGTTTTTTTAGTATTGAAGGGCCAGATGCTGGAATATGATGAAATAGAGAACTTGTATTGGCACATTTTCCTATTCGAATCGAGTTATAGATTAATTCTATGCGAATTGTATAAATTCTGTCAACTCTTGGGGGAAAAAGCGTGACGACAAAAGCCACTTGTCCCTGTTATGATCCATGCAGAATATGCGATCATCTAAATTTTGTTAAAGTTCGACTGCGTCTATTGGTGGCAGATCTGCCAGAGTACTCTCATGAGTCTGGTTTATGAGGACTGTTCCAGATGCTGCACGAAAGAAGAGGAGGGCGAAACAGTGCTCCATCTTCTGAGTCAGAGCCCTGACCTGACTAGCGGAGAAGTACTGCTCTAATTATGTGCCAGACTTAAACAGGATATTATCCTTCTTAAGGGGCATAAGTTGATTTTACTTAACGTAGGACAGGCCCCAGGAGGTCCTCCGGTCCAGGATATTGCACAAAGACGGAATCAAGGAACCCAATTGAAGTGTCTCATCAAGCCAAAAGCTTTTCCTCCTAACCTACGGCATTCGCCAGACTAGAAAAATTAAATTCCATATTCAAGATTGGCTGCAGGATCGATCCCAAGACCTTCGCTTTCGTAGTCAACATGTTTACTGTTTCAGCCAATAACATCTACAATTAAATTACTTTAAGATTCTCATTTCGTCTATTTTTCAAAATCTTGTATATTAATTTTTAACCTCCACTGTATCATTAGAACTTCTAGTGTTAAAACATTTAAGTCATTGTTGGTACGCCCACCATATTTTAATATCTTGATTTTTTTTGTTTGTTTCCTATTATGACATTTTAAAATCTCCGTTTTATCATATTGACTCATTGAGATGTTTTGGCTTTTTGTGTTTTCCCCATTTACAAACACCATCAAATGCTGCGGGGAATTTAGCGAAACATTTACAACTCAAGCGTACGATTGTTATGGCAAAACAGATAAACTTCTTTTAAGAGGGTCGGTCGGTTGCTGCTGTTGTTTTATTAATGCATACCTTCGCTTTTATTGCGTTTGTTCATTCATTAAAAATGCCTGCTGCACCACGTGGAGTTTGTTGAACTTTTTATGTTCAAAATAATAAATTTCTACAACAAAAACAAAACAAAAAAAAACAACTAAAATTAATGTATTTAAAACATCTTACAAATTTTTTTTTCATACTGAAATGGTGCATCATCTGAAATAAATGCTACAATATGTTTTCTTTTCGCACCACTCAGTGTTGATAAGCGGGGTACTAAAAGGGAAATTTGTACCAAAAAGCAGTTAATTGTGTTCGGTTCTCAAAATTGATTGAAAAGTGCTTGCAAATATATTAACAGAATTTTAAGTGATCAAACAAGTGCTTTATGTAACCAACTATCGATCTGTGGCAGAACTATAATTTTAAGCTAAAGTTGCTGTAGGCTGAAGTAGTTAAAGCGTCAATTACGAACCCGAAGATACCACTTTCGATACTGCACTCACCATTGCCGACAGCTATTGACACTAAAGAGTGCCTTAAACCAGCCGTCTTCGCCGGAACTGTGGTAAAAATTGCCCATCGGAGTAGAGAAATATTTCACTAAAAGAAATTTATTATTTTCTTATCTCTCTGCAGCGTTTCTTTAAATACCAGCCTCTGCTCGTTTCATAGTTCCTTTCATTCGATGCCTCATTTTAATTTTCGAATCCACCGATTCTCACGTGATAAGCGGTGATAGAGTCGAGAACACTAACTGATCAGATATATAATTTCGGAATTTTTCAAAATAAAATCACTTTTGTCGAATTTACGATATCTCAGGACGAAATTAACCGATTTTGACCCAAGAGCTGATCAGTTTGTGGAATCGATCGGTGGAACCGTTTGAAAGTTATTCTAAAATATTTTTTGCGAAGTTTTCTTGAGACATCTTGAAATCTACCGGTTCGAATCGATTGAAACTCACAGGAAATCTAAGTTCAGGAACATTCTTTAACGCGCTATCAGTTTGGGTTTATTCGGCTCAGCCTTTCAAGACTTATAAATGGGCCACATACATACGCACACACCCATACATACAGCCATAGTAATGGGTTCTCAGAATTGGTCAGGGACCTCAAAACGTGAAGATCTGATGAGAACTCGACTTTTTTAAAACGGGGTAAAACCAACAACTTTCCGATTTTTGAAAATTTTTAATTTTTTTAGCGGGAATTTAAAAATTAATAATTATTATTTAAAGTTCTTATCTGCTTATGAAGAGATTTGCGGTTTTATTCATTATAAGTTATCAACTCTTAAGAAATTTATTTCAGATATTTTCAGGAACTCAAATTTAAAAAATATATTGTTTGTGTAAAGGGACTATAATTCTTTTTTATATAAACAAACGACTTTGAAGCCTTTATATATAAAGCTAAATAACAGTATGCAATGGCAAGTGGTCAGAGTTGTCCCTAACTGATCTACGAGACCAAACCGATCGGTATCAATGTATATCGACCGAATTAATAATTGATTATCTGAAAAGTTTACTCTTGGGAAGATGTGGTTGCAATTATGAAGCATTTGTCGTTGGTGTGTTCTAAATATTAAAGATTAAAAAAAGCCTTTATATATGATAATTTAAGATATCCGATTAATTGGGCGGTGATATCAATGAAATGCCGCGACTTAGATCAGCTTAACCCATGAAAAATAAGTGTTTTAAAAACACCAAGCGTTTTGCATTCAAGAATTCTAATTCAATTCTTCGTGATCTATTTTTTTAATATTTTGCTACTTCAGCCAAACTTTTTTGCCCTCAAATTTCTTAAGTTAATTGGAACGTTTTCGCTATTTTCTTGGGTTAATTACAAATTTAGAATGTTATAATAATTTTGAACCTCTTCCGGGATCTTAAAGAAGCTGCTAGCAGCTCCTATCATTTTAGCCGTTAAAGTGGGTACTTTCAGAAATTTATTTACCTTTTAAAATACACATTTTTGGACCACCTTCACACAAAAGACCCACGTAAATTTATATCGCACACAACGTATCGTTTATATTTCCAGTGCCATCACCGTTTATTTTGTGGCAACTTTTTCATACCCAACATCTTGCATTCATTCATTTTATGGCCGTATTTGTAAATGAATGCAAAAAAAAACAAATAAAACAAAGAAAGATAAAAGGCTACACAATACCTGCGATTTCTGCGAAAAGAGCTGGTACTTGGCCTAAAGCACGCATGTGTGAATTTCCACAGGCAATCGAAGCGAACACAAACATGATCAACTCCACTAATTGAGTGGAACCAGAATTTTTAATAAATATTTTTCAAAGTAGACATGTGTGATACCTCTTCCTTGACTGTCACTTTCAGGGAAATAAGTGGAAATTATTCATTAAAAAATTAGCGATTTTAAAAGCAGGCTACGACTACGACGCGTTAAATACGACGCGTTTCTATTAACATGGTCTAATGTTAAAAGTGGCTATTCAAATCTAAGGCTGCATAAATTGCGTTGAATTATCGATCGTTATCGAGTGCGGTAGTTTGGCCCCTGGTTTCAAGCAGGCTTTATGGAATGCAACTTTGTTTTTGCCTGTGCTAAGTTGAGTGCTGCCAAGTTACATATTGGAAAAATCTGATAGTGTGTGAAGAACGCACCGACAAATCCACCACATCTGCATATTTCTTTTAGAACCTGCACGATTTTATATGAAATCATGTGGTTTTGAAACATCTATTCGCTTCGTATAAGTATTTCCATACTTTTAAAATATTAATTTGCAAAATATAAAACAATTTCTACTTTGAGCTGCACTGTAATTAAAAAAAATTTTTTTACAAAACTTTAAAAGTTGCAGTACAGTTTGTGCATTAAGTATTTTAAATATAGAAGAAAATCTATAAGTTTCTATAAGAGATTTAATTTGTTGTACTAAAATTTATTCTACAACTTGCAACAACCTGAAATTTTTTAAATGCGGTTTTAAGACAAAAACCAAGTTTTCATTTTCAGTGTGAAAGCCCTAATAGATCCCGGGTCCAACGCCGCTCTCAGTCATGAATATAATGTCGAACTTTTCTGATCTGCATTACTGCAGGGTTGTTTTAATTGTTGTCGACTTGTCTCCATGATGAGGGCTGAACGTCACCGATAACGATTGACGCCATCATGTACCGAATACAGCGTCCTCTTTCTTTGGCATCCGTAGTAAATAATTTACCGGGGAAGTAAAAATATCCAGAAGAAATCTCCCATGTTCTGTTTAGTCTTCTGCGGACCTCTTAATACTCCTCTGCTCCTTTCTAGTTGCGACACAATGCCCCTCATATGCGGGGGGCATCCCCTGAGTGCTGGTCCAACACAAAAAAAACTCAAGGAATTGCTTGCTAATTAAATGTTTATTTGCGGCTGGTGTTTGACTATTTTTGAACTATCTTTTAATTAATTTTTTATTTCTATAAAATTTTACAACTTTTCTTGGGCATATCCGGTCTTATTTCGGGTTTTTTTTTTTATCATATACCAGAGATCAGAGGAAAAGTCAAAGTACATGAATTGGATGATTTAAAGGATAAATCAGTCACCCGATTTTTGACTGTATAAAATGATGGCTTTACGTTCTTTATAACCTGTTGTTATAAAGAACGTAAATTTCTCCTCCAAATAACTTGTAATGAAATGAGAATAAGTTGCCTGGATTCACGATAATTTTGCGACCGATTTCAGGTTTAAACTATGAATTTCTAGGAATGTGATGAAGGCACAAGAGACTCATGGGGCTGCGCTCTCTATAAAAATGCCATTTATACTTGGTTAAGAACTTCTCAAATAAACCAGGAGAGCATAATTTGAATATCAAATTTTAGATCAACTTCCAGTTGATTCCGATGATGTCCTGGTTGTTTGATTTTTACACAAGTGGGGTCTTGAATCTCTTTTTTCTGAATTGTTATATTGAAAGCAGAAAATATTTGAGCAATATATAAAAGTTTCCGAAGAAGTTAATCATATATTGACGAAATATTGACAATATAGAAATTTATATAAAATTTAAAGACCTTAAAAAACAAGTTTTATTTTATAAAAAAATGAAATGAAAAAATTAGCAAAAAAAAAAAACAAAATTTTAGTTAAAATTATTGTTTCCAAAAGTTTATGTAGTTAATTGAGTCCTGGTGAATTAAATAAGTCCCGGTGAAAACTTATATTAAACAAAATATATAATAAAACAGCGATTGATTATTTCAAAATTCAAACTGAATAGCCAAAACCGGCCAAATCAAATGTTTCCAGTTCAAATTACAATAAAAAACATTCCTCACAACTCACGAACCAGTGGCATTTATTATTATTATTGTTATTATTATTTTAAATTTATTATAATTAAAACTACAATAAACTAAAGAGGAAAAAAATCACCAGCAATCGTGGGCTACCGGCTTACAAAATCAATTATAAATATTTATTTTCTTCCAACTGGACTTAATCACTTTTACCATTTTCATAACAGCCTGGTGTTAATACAATTAATAATAACATGTTTTATTTATCTTCTCCTCCATCTTTTGTCTAACTTCAAGCCCGTGTCAGACTTGAATAAGTCTCTGTTGCTCCCCCTCCAACAACATCCACAACACACTCGTGTGTTTCTGTTTAAAACATGTGTTTCAGCAGCGAAATTCAGCTTTGATTTCTTCTGTTTCGTTTTTATTTCATTTAGTTATAATTTCATCAGAAAGTGATTAATTCCCTCACACCACAATTCGAAATATTTCTAGTCACTTCCTTTTTAGAATGTACAACTACTCTTTTATAAAAATATATAATTTTTTTCATTGAATTTTTTTCTATTGTGTTATAAATTAAATGCACAAATACTTGTACTGTCAGCTACACGCACTGCCTGTCTGTCTGTCTGTCCGTCTGTCTGTCGGTTGCACGTACTTCGTGCATTTAACTTGTAAAACTTAAAATTGTTCTCCATTCGCAGTCGTATAATCAGTGCGCTGTTCTTCTTATTTGGTATTCTGGTATTGTTTAATGATAATGATGAGAGTAGAAAACAATGCAAATTGTTTTAGCGTTTGTTTTTGTTTTTGTTTTTATTGCGCTTAAAACATGGCTTGAAATCGATGGCCAGACATTTCGTTTACCTACAACGATGATGCAATTCTGATGGAATTGATCAAGTGTTGCTGGCTTTAATGTGCACCATATATTTTTATTAACTAAATATTTCTTGTACATGAAGTGGGGGTTCAAATAAATGTAATTAAAAAAGTAAAATACACGCCTTTTAAAAACTTAAAAATACATTTTAAAATGAGCTAAAACAAAAATGAATCTGAATACAAAAATTTTTTTTTGTGAAAAAAGAACGGCGAGCGCTTAATATATGAAAATTAGGGCACAAAGCCCCACCCCTTTTTCCCACAATAATAATTGTGGTTTTTATATTATTTTGAAATTTAATTCAGCTTTTTAATTAGATTTTATTAAAAAGTGTATGTTTTTCAAATGATAAACATTTTTATTTATGAATTTCATGTTGCTACGAAAGCGTGTAAAAATTGTTACACTTTATGAGAAAATAAGAACATGTGCGATGTGACGCATGAGTAATATTATTAATAATATTAAGTATCCGCAGTAAAACACTGTACTAAAGGAGAGCTCGATAAAAACAAAAACATCAAGTGAAGCTAATCAAGATTAATTAATTCTAAGAAGAAAAGGGCAGCTAAAAAGGGGAGATAATTCAATTAACTTTTTGTGTCTGGACAAAATCGGTACTTTTTCGCAATGAAATAAAATTTAAGCTAAGAAACTAAAAATGTTTACATAAATTATTTTAAGTGTAAAATTCGTTTTGAGTTCTTGAAAGTTGAACACGAAATTCAGAATAGAACATGATGAAAATAATTAAGCAAACATAAAGTTATTTAATGTAAATTAACCTTCAGGTTCTTCGCGATTTATAATCGATCTAATAAAATTTCATAATTTTTTTCTTGTCCGAAAAGACCAATAATTTTAAGATTTTAATCGAGTAGTCGAACGAATAAAGAGTAACAACTTCGATTCGACTCACTCTGAAAATTAAATTTAAATGAATTATTAGTTTAATTTCGTTTTTTCTATAATAAGAAATCAATCCGTTAGAATATTTAAATTATTTTTAACATAAATTAAAGAATATTTTTAAAAAAGATGATCCTAATCTTGAAATATTTTATATGCATTTTAAATAAATGATACACAAAGAAAAGATAACTAATGTTTTACCTTGTACACGAATCTTTTTAATTTTAATGAAAGAACAAATAGAAAAGTTTCTTTTACAAATTTATGACGTCTGGAATACGTTTGAAATAGCATTGAAAAGCAGATCAAGTTTTTTTTGTTTGTTATTCTCTTTGATCTTTCTCCACATCATTTAAATCATCTTTATTGTTCTTGTGTTATTTTAGTATTTCTTAGATTATTGATAGACTCTTTTCTAAGTCAGTAACTACAATATTGTCATTCAATTTTTCAGAGTAAAAATTATCAAAAAGTAATCTTGAAAACAAAGTATTAGGATACTGTCTTAAATCTTATTTAAAAAAGTTAGTAGTGCACGGAAAATTCCTTAAAGTCAAGACATAATATTAAAGTTTTTAAAAAAATTGACGAGCCTTCCATTGATTCGAATTTTAAGGCTTCTGCTTACACATCTTTACTGGGGAGGTGCAAAACACGTTTCAGTTCTATTAAAGAGGCGTTATCTTTACCTCAATTGAGGCAAAATTATTCGAATATTCGTCGAGAATTGTTGGAGTATCTTTTTATTCTAAATCAAAAAATTTCATTTGTTGAAATAAAACAGACAAACAAAAAAACCCTTAAAAAAATTTGTTTGATTATTCGAATAATTTTTATTCGAATATCACTTAAGTATTGAAAACATTTTGAAACAATTTTTTGCTCTTCAAATACTAATCAAAAGTTATTAATCGAATTTGTGCAACACTAATAACTTTTAATTTACTACACTTTTAATTAATTCTAATTTTGTTAAATAATTCTAAATATAAAAAAATTATAATAACAATTTTTTTTATAAAACTCTGTTTAAACAATATCATTTGATTTGGGTTTCAAATTTCTAAAGACTCATCATCATGCTTTTACCGAAAACCGTTAAAAATATTCTATCCGAAAACTATTCAAATATCTGAAGAGGTGAACGAGTTTCTGATAATAGAAGTCGACAGTTGCGCCGAACACTGTTCTCAATTGTTTGTAAACAAAAGCAAAAATAATAAACAAAAAAATAAATTAATTAAAAAGACTTGATAACGTTAATCCGGCCATGAAAAACAAACCAACGAAAAAGGGGAGACATTTTAAACAACAATGAAGAACGTGTAACAACAGAACAGGGGAAAAATTCCACATTTAAAACAAAATATTTTATAAAAATACGCCCCCGTTTAAGTCGTAAAAAACAAGAACTACTCAACACAGGCGATCCGACCCTCAAATTATGATCGCTGACATCATTTTCCCCCTCCTTAAAAATGAGTTTTGAACCAAATTATTTGAATATATTTTATATATTATTAACGGGTTGTTTATTTTGATTTAGACAAGGTTAAATAAATTAAAAATTTGTTTCAATATTTGCAAGCGAAATATGTTAAATCACTCATCATTGGCAAAGTTTTGCTATTCCATAAGTACGCGCCGTGGTTCTCGACTTGATGAACTATTGAAAAAATTAACTGAAATTAGTGCCATTTTTATAACAAAAAACTAAATAAATAAAAATAAAAACGAAAAATAGAAATTCTGGCGTAAATACACCAGCCTAAAGGGATCCCCTATGATCGCACAGTGGGGACATTTGAAATACCCTAATATTTTACAAACGATCGTAAATAAATTCTTACAAAGTCATAACGAGTAGGTTATACAATCGGATAACCATAAATCGGTTAGCAGAGTAGTTTCTAAACGATCGATTATTCGATTAATTTAGAAATTTATATATTTTACTTACATTTAAAGCGATAATTTTCGATCGATTAATCGGCTAAACGAGGTTTAGTTTTTTTGAAGAGTTTCAAAATATGTTTATGTGCTTAAATATTTAAACGTGGCTTAAAATAACGATTCGGTAAAAGCCTGTTTTTATATATTCAAACTCCATAATTTATAAAAAAAATTTTAATTGATCGTTTAACCCATTATTCCTAAATTAAACGATTAATAACCGATTAAATCAGAGCCTCAATCAATTAATCAAACGATTAACGAATTAAAATAAATGTCCGATCAATTGAGTACCCTGTACTCATGGGAAGTTTGAAGCCTATTATTTTTGTAATAAAATATTTCAAATACGAATTTTGATTAAAAAAATCTCGTAGTTTAAAAATTAAATTGAAATTAAATAAAATTTCAAAGGCTAATTATTGCAAAAGTTATTTCAATTCAGATTCAATTCCAAAGCACCAGGGAAAGTCAACATCATACATAACAGAGCAGCACAGATGTTTTCGAAAGCCACTACACTTTCATCACAAGTACTCTGGTGTGTTTTTGCTTGTTATCACTTGTCAGGTGGGCTTTAGTTATATGTGATAACAGTTTCTGTTTTTAAGAATTATGAGAAAGGATACGAAAATAATATCAAACCGATTAACGGTTATCTAATTGAACACCCTACTCATGATACAATTCGTTGCGAATTAAACTAATTAAGACTTTGTAAGAATTGGCTTACGATCGTTTCTAAAAATTTAAAGTTTTCAATATGTTTTTTAAGACCCCACTGTGCGGCCATATGATCCCATTAGTCTCCGTGTTGCCGTTTGATTTTGTTTTTCCTATCGTATTTTTCTGAATTTTTTCCCCCTATTCCTTAAGTTAAACTTTGGTTTGATGCAGTTCTCGTACGCTGTTGCATTGCCATGAAAGTTTTTTGGCTTTTGAAAACAGCTGCTCTGTGTATTTTGAATATACAAAACTGATGTTGCTTTTCTTTTTTGCTTTGAAATATTTAACACGATTTTCTGAATTAAAAACACTTTTCGAAAAATTAGCTTATCAAATTAAATTTCATATAGCAAATTATTTACAATTAAGATACTGAAATTAATTATATCTATAATGTAAGATTTCATATGTTGCCATGTTTTATAACACATTTTTACAAACACAACATTCCCATACCTGACTTTGTCATAAAATAAATTAGTTTTCAACGATAGTATATTTCACAAGATCTAAATAAAGAAAAACAAAATAAAATAAAATAAGCTGAAGAATAGCAAACTGTGAATACCCCTGCTGGGCGATTTCTCACCGCTGTAAATGTTTTTATGCGGAACAAAATCTATATCATTGAATTTTCGCATAAGCAAAATAAATAAAATATCAATTAACAATTAAGAAAATAATTAAATAACAAACAAAAACTTCAGATTAAAAAAAAAAACGAAAACAAAAGTTTCCGCGCACACGTTCCGACATGCAAAACCAAATAAAGCGGGGGGCATGTTTAAGATTTATTACGAGTAAATTACCAGCGATCCACATTCCACGTACACAAACTCACTGTCTAGTGTTTGCAAACAGAAGCGAAATGCGAGTATATAAGCTCATATGTGTGTGTGTGTGTGTGTATGTGCGAAATGGGGTTGGGCCCCCCCCCCCCCCCCCATTCAGTGGCAGTGTCCGATAATGACAGTTAAGCTCCGCAGATGACTGAGTGACTGGCTTATTAACGCGCGCACTCACCATTTAAAGTAAAATGAACCGCAAATGTTGGTGTTTTTATTTTCTTTTAAAAACAATTTCAATACTAAAATAGGGAATGTTTTGCATTTCAGTGGAAAAGACAACAAAAAAGCCAAAATCAAAAATAAAACAAAAATCATTCAATGCTACGTGAGCTGATGTCATATACGAGGGCAGTAAAGCAATTTATTTAATCGCTTGTGCTGCTGCTTATAAGACAAAAACAACTGAAGCAGCCAAACTCTTACGGTGTTGTCTGTTGTGTTGTGCTGCACTGTACCAGTTTGCGTACATAATTTGGCCCGCCAGAGAAGGGAGGGGCGGACGTGCATGCGTTTAAAATTGATTGACTAACAATTACTAACAAAATGTGAATGACTGAATGACTGCCATAATAAATAATAATGCGCGAATAACAACCAGCAGATTTTAAGGCGAGGACAACTTTATTTTAAATGCGTTCTTTTTTTCTTTTTTTTGCAATTCATTAGTTTTTATAAATTGTCTTTTGCGTTAATTATTTTGTGAAAAATAACTTAGTTTTTGGGGTTATTAAAATAAAATCAAACAGTAAATTTGTTATCTGTTGAAAACGGTAATTTTAAATCGATGTTGATTGCGCAAGATGTTTTTTAGCCGATATTGATTTGAAGTATTTTTTATTATTATAATTTTTTTTGTAACGATAATTAAAAAAATGTGCAGTGAAATCAATAAAATTGTTATCTGTTGTAATAAAGAAGTGTAAACACACTGCATGCACACACATGCCCACACACATACATACGAGGGTAAATACACTTCCATATTTAAGTGTTTGACAATATTAATAAAGAAAAAATTTATTATTGACGCCCTGGTGTTTTTTTTTATTCTTTAAGTATAAAAATAGATTAAAGAAAACTGCTGCTCTACTACGCAGCAAATATTTGGGGGATTTTTTTTAGATAACGACAACTATGGGTTGCCACCTGACAATATCCAGCTGTGCTGCCATATCGGGAAATCATCGTGAATAGTTTTACGGCAAAACAACACTCTCAAATTGTGAAAGATTTGAATTTGGAAGAAAAAAAAAAATATGAATAAACAGAGTACTAAAAGTGATTTCAAAATTTATCACTTTGACAGTTTTTAGTAAGATTTTGGGAAAAAAGAATCAGCACATAATTAAAATTAACTACGACTATTCCCAAAAACGTGCACGAAGTTGAAAATTTTGAAATAATATTAAAAATATTGAATTAAAACGCCAGTATTATTATGAAAAAAAAACTTGATATTTAAATAGTTTTCGGATAGAATATTTTTAATGGTTTTCGGTGAAAGCCTGATGATGAGTCTTTAGAAATTTGAAATCCAAGTCAAATGATTTAAATGTTTAAGCAGAATTGTCACTATAATTTTTTTTCAATTAGAATTATTCAACAGAACTAGAATTAATTAAAAGTATAATAAATTGAAAGTTATTAGTGTTGTAAGAATTCGATTAATAGCTTTCTATTAATATTTGAAGACCAAAATTGTTTCAAAATGTTTTCAATACTTAAGTGATATTCGAATAAAAATGATTAGAATATTCAAAAAAATTTTTTAAGGATTTTTTTGTTTGTTTGTTTTGTTCCAAAGAAACACATTTTTTTGATTTACAATACAAAATTACTGCAACAGTTCTTGACGAATATTCGAGTAATTTTGCTTCAATTGAGGAAAAGATGACGCCTCTTTAATAGAACTGAAACGTGTCTTGCACTTCTCCAGTAAAGATTTGTAAGCAGAAGCCTTACAATTCGAAAACTAGAGTACAGAGTGCCCACACTTTTCTTACAATAATTCCTGTATTTTGGTTCGTTATCGTTTTATTATTATATTAAAACTTTGTTTTTAACTCTTTACATTAATTTTTTTAAAAAGTTTTTTTTTTAAATTAATTTATATATTATTTCTTAGTTTAATGTGCTTCCAAAGCGTGTAAAAAAACTTACACTTTATGAGAAAATAAGAACATGAACCACACCAACAATCGAGTGTACGAGTACAATGTTACGCTTGATTAACATTATAAATAATATTAAGTATACGCGGGGAAGCACAACACAAAAGGAGAGTTATAGTGTTTTCACACTAACCCGGTCTTAATATATATTGAGCTTAACGATAAAACCAGCTGTTAAAACCCTGGTTTTACCCTGCAAAAAGATTTTATTAAAACAGACTTAAAAACATTTTTTAACTGCTTTTAAGGTTTTAAAAAATGCAACCTTATGTTGTACTCTTTTCGTCTGTGGTAAGTTGAGTGCTGCCAAGTTGTCTAGTGGTAACTTCTGATAATGAGTGCAAAGTGCACAGAAAAATCCGCAGAATATTAATAATTTTTATACGAAATAATGTGATTTCCAAGAATATATCGGAGAGAATTTCGCTACTGCAGCGCTTAACATTCATGAAGACGCCAAAATGCGAAAAAACGCCAAAAGCGATTTCAGCCGATTTTCAGCTTTAAAAAGTTGTTAAACACTTTTTCACTTTCTAGTCACTGTGTTCTGATATTTTTCTCTATTTTAAGCCACAGACTTGCATTTCACCAAACAATTCCTCTTATGCTTTCGGAGTCAATCCGCGGTGGGAGTATATTTTTAACAGCTTTTTTGGTATTGTTTTTAAGTACAGTGCGTTAACTAAATGATGCAACAAAAAACAATAATAAACAATGTCTTCAACGGCTATTTTGTCCTCAAATATTTAAAAATGATACAGTGATGGCAAAGAATTTGCTTCTTAATACAAAAATAAATATATATTTTGACATTTTTTATTCTTTTTGAGCAAAAGATCCACTGTATTGTTTTTATATAAAAAAATGTTATAAATTCTTTATTTATATCCAATATTTCGCTAGCAACAATGTGTAGCTTCTTCAGGGATATTTTCAACAACAATGTTTTGAAAAAAGGAAATCAATGAAAAATATTATATTGATTTTTCGTAAAAACAACACTTCCCTTTAATTTTCAAATATTGGTGAAGTTGACACTTACTTTTCAATGCATTTTATCTTTGAAAATATTACAGAAGTCACTCAGTCACCTTTAGCGCGGTCGCGGGCATCCGCAGTATCGCCTTCCTTATTTCTAGTCGCCCATAACACTACCAACGCTGCACACTTTTCCAGTCAAAGAAGACACAAAATTATCGTTATTATATTTAGGTGAATGTGCATTTACTTTTCCCTGTCACTGTATTCCGAAACTCTCTCACCAATACAGCTGCAAAACAATTGAGCGCATCTCTGTTTTAAATCGCAGTTCTTTGACGGGAAGATTCACAATTACCCTTCAGGGGTAATTAAAATGGCATGGCAACAACAATTTCACTTGTTATAATAAAACATAATATATCTTCCATGTTTAATAATTAGTAAATGCGCATTTTAACTAAAAATTATATTTAAAAAAAATATTTAATTTTATTGAGGAGTAGTTTCACGTCACGTTGCGTTGGAAAAGAATTGAAAATTAGAAAGCACTCCTGGAAAAAACAAGTGCTTTTCAGCCGTCATATGAAACTTCAATAAAAATATATAGAAAAATAATTGACATTTCGAAAATGTTTGTAGCATTAAAATCGCTGAAAGAAATTAAAGTTCTCTTTCACATTAAATATCGTTGCAGATTGTTTCCGAGTGTGAAATCGTACGGGCCCAGCAGATCAAAGAAGACATCGACCACCCGCCCCCAACACAGCCGCAGCAGTTTATGCAACGTTTCAAGAGTCGTTCAACGGAAAACTTTTTGGATCTTCCCATCGAAGATGACAAGAAGACAATAGCCGAACGATTGGCAAATATGTACACGAGATTTTCGCCAAGTAAGTTGCAATAATTATAATTCCATTTCATTGTACAATCCAAAATAAATAAGTGTAAACAGTTTGAGACCATTTTAAAAGAAAAAGAAAGTATTTGCACAAAACTTTTATATAAAAAAGTAGTTTGCGAAATTTGTTGCATCACAATTCTTTTCTGGTTATCGTAGAGGGTTGAGAGTTTCCCTAAAGCTCATCCCACATAATGTGAATGGGCTCGAAGGACCATCAAAAAGGTTGCCATCATAAGTTTCACAATTATTGCAGGAATTTAGAAACCTAAAATTTGCCATTTCAAAAATAATGCAGAAGTTTTTTTTTAAATTAATTGTAAATGCACGATTATTTTTAAAGTGAAATCTCCCGTTTTGGCGATTTGATATGGCCAGCAAAATCGCATGGTTTAAGCTTTCCCGACTTATTTCTTTAGGGCTGTTTGAAGTCACTGGCTTATGCCAGGCAAGCGCCGCCCTTAAGAATATACGACGGGAATGCGGACCAGAATTATTGCGGAAATTTGTGAAATATGTGATAAGACAGACAGAAATGTGTCTCAGCCCTGGAGGGAACCACTTGGCCGTTATATTTATTAAAAAAAGAGTTGTACAGGTCCACACAACAACTTTCGCTATTTAAAATTATTCCTTTTTATTTGGCCGAAAAAGTTGTTAAAAAACAAAATTTTTGACTTTGTATTTTAAAGAGCACTTTTCTTATCAACTTTCTCTTGAGCAGCACTGTTTTTGACAGCTCAGCTGTTTTTGGCAGTTTAGCTATTCTTGACACCTCAGCTGTTTTCGTGGAACATGTTGCTGTCAAACATGTTCAGTTTGGTCTATAATTTAACCAAAAATCGACTTACAAACTTTCAACAACTTGTAGATTATCGAATTTCGTTGTCAAAATTCCTTCGTGCTCGTCTTCCATTTTCATTTCTGGTTAAATTGATATGTGAACGAGCCAAGTTGACGTGAAGAGTGGCCAGAAGCATTGTCAGAGCTGCCAATCAACTGTTTCGAGTGTGGATTATGAACCGGTGGCATCATTGGACCTTACTTTTTCAAAGACAACGAAGGCAGGAATGTTAATGAGAATTGCGGGCGCTACCTTGCACAATTTGTTTTTGCTCAAATCGGCAGAGTTTTATATGGAGGACATGTGGTTTCAACAAGACGCTGCCTTAAGGCACACAGACCGCGAAATAATGTCTCAATTGAGCAGCCAGTCCGGTGAAAAGCTTCATACACGTTTGGGGCCAGTCCCTTGGCCGCTTCAACTATTTTTTGTGGCACCGTGTTAAGGCTCATGTCTATTCGGACAATTTCACAACGGTTGCCGCACTGGAAGTTAATATTGAAGTATTTATTCGGGACATACCGGCCATTATACGGAGCAAAGTGTTCCATCGACTCAATTGAAGACTTCATATCTTTCCCTAAATTTCATGGTCGTTTCTTTTTAGTAAATCCGAAAGTTTTTCAAAAAGCATTCAGTATCTATGGGCCTACAATTACGTTTCCCGGAAGGCAACAAAAAGAAACTTCGGTCACACTTTTAAATACAACAGAGAGATCAATAATTTTAAACGTACTGAAGAGAAATTTTTTTCCACTACATTCAAACAAAACAAAGAAATTTCGTTGCAATAAGAATTGAAAAATATCATAAATCAGCTGAATGGACAAAAACGCATCTTCAAATAAATAACTGAGAGCCTGCTAATTTAGCCGTAACTAATTGTAATGCCAGTCTAGTCATCAAATGTTTTGAAAAGCCACCAATCAATCGTTTATTAAAAAATGCCATCCAAAAGCTGCACTAAACGTTTCATTCATCATGCGGATTTGTTGAATTAAAAAAACGAAAACAAAACGACAAAATACATGGATGACGACCATTCAAAAGCAAATCGAAACTTTTTACATAATAAATAAAAGACACTTTCTGCTGCGTTTTACATATTCGAATAATAATAATAATAATAACAAAGAAAAAACTAAGTAAATAAATCTTGGAATAATGACTCATATAACAGACGGCAGAAGCCAGCCTTATAAGTACAGCGCGTATTTCAGCATCGAAGACGACTGACTGACTATTGAAGTTTTCCATTTTAAATTATTTGTTTAAATATTTTTCCTTTTATTTTGCATTTATAATTTATGCACTTTATGACGCTGAAACCAAATATCGCATGATAAACAGAAATCACCACACAGCAGTGAAATTTATTTACTTAAGGGACACCTAACCAACCACCCACCACCGACAGTGACTCTAACAAAAATAAAAATATATTTAAAAAAAAAATTTTAATACGAAACGCAAATACTTGTAGGCCTGCCTGTCTACGTGATTTCGTAGGCGTTAAAGTATCTTCAATTGATTTAGTCACTTTTAAAAGCCGCAATTAAATGGATTCACATTTCGATGCTCCTCTTAAATTCAATTAAATTTATTTAAACGAAAAAGTGCACAAAAAATCTGAATGTAAACGAAAATTTGAGAACTTTCAAAATCAAAACGAAACTTCGAACTATTTAAAAACGAACTCAATAAAAAAACGAAAATTATATTAAAAAAAAAAACGAATTTCTAAAATGAGTATTTTAGGTGATAAAAGTATGCACGATCCCGCTTATTTTATAAAAAAATTAAGACTTGCATTTCTGTTAAGCTGAGAACACACTCTGGCATTTTGTGGCATCGCAGAGTGGAATGCGGCAATCAAATTTTATTTATATGCAAAAATTTTATATATAGAAATTCAAACTCTGCAATCGTTTTCAAGCATTTTCCTCGTTTCCCATGTTATTTTGAAACTGGAAATTGTTAATATCAGGCGATCTTCAGAGTTTATTTAGAGAAAAAGAAAACATTTTTGTGTTCTGTCTTGTAGCTTTTAAGTTATTTGACTTGCGAAAATAATTTTTTTAAATCATTTTATTGTTCTTAAAAGTCGAATTTGCAAAAATTTATAGAAAAAAATCAATTTGCTATTCTGAAAATTGTACCCACTAACACTTTTTCAATTTTAACCTTTTAAAATAAGTGCATGTTGTAATTGTTGCTTTAAAAAAAAATAGGAATTTTTATCTTAATTTTCAAAAAGTACTAAGTTCGAGGAAAATGGCTTTCGGCCCAGCATTGAACTTGATTTATTATTAAATTCCGTATTCTTGTACTAAAACAGGAATTGTTAGTCAGGCTCAAGTTCAAATTCGCAAATTTAAAAAAATTTTTTTTTTAATTTCCATTAAACTCGATTTTTATTAAGAGTGCAATATTTAAAATAATTATTATAATCATCGAAACTAATATAATAAAAGATATTATAAATTCCTCAATAAAAATTTTTTTCAGAAAAGTCCCACAGTGCAATGGTATAAAATTAATTTTTTTAATTCCTCAAATTTAATTTGGATTTATATAAACAAATTTAAAAAAAGTACGATTGAAAAACTTCGGTTCGGGTTCGGGTTCGGCTGAACTTTGCAAAATTTATCGATGTTCGGTTTCCATCTGTGAAAGTACTTTCGGTCGAACACTAAACATTTTCACTGATTCACAATTAACAGACTTTGGAAAATATTAATTAAACCCTTCGAGTGCACTCTACTTCTGGCATTGAATGAATGCAATTTCTTTAACTCTTGATGCCTGACCAGGGATTGTAACAAATATTTTTAGTTTTATTTTAAAACAATTATTTTAATTTATATTTCCTCAGTTTTGTTCTCGGTTTAGAAAATAAGTTATTTTTTCGGAACGTCATTTATTCTTCAGAAACTAAAAGAAATAAATGAAAAACTTAAGAAACAGCTTTCGAATAATAACAATCAAGAAATTACTATTATTTTTTGATCTAAAATAAGAGTCAGGAAATAACTTTTATATTGTGATCGAAAAATAAAAGTTGTCAAGAAATAACTTTTATATTCTGATCGAAAAATAATAGTCAAGCATTGATTTTTATTTTCTGCTTGAAAAATAAAAGTCAGGAAATAACTTTTAAATTCTGATTAAAAACTAAAAGTCAAGAACTAATTTTTACTTTCTAATCGAAAAATAAAAGTCACGAAATAATTTTTATATTTTGATCGAAAAATAAAAGTCAAGAACAAATTTATATTGAAATAACTTTTTCTTTATTATAAGAAATAACTTTTATTTTCTGATCGAAGAACAAAAGAAACAAAATAACTTGTATATTCGAATCGAAAAATAAAAGTCGTCAAGAAATAACTTTTATATTCTGATCGAAAAATAAAAGTCAAGAAATAACTTATATTTTCTGATCAAAAAATAGAGCTCAAGAAATAACTTTTATATTCTGATCGAAAAATTAAAGTCAAGAAATAACTTTTATATTCTGATCAAAAAATAAAAGTCGAGAACAAATTTATAAAGAAATAACTTTTTCTTTATTATAAGAAATAACTTTTATTTTCTGATCGAAGAACAAAAGAAACAAAATAACTTTTATATTCGAATCGAAAAATAAAAGTCGTCAAGAAATAACTTTTATATTCTGATCGAAAAATAAGTCAGGAAATAACTTATATTTTCTGATCCAAAAATAGAGCTCAAGAAATAACTTTTGTAATCTGATCGAAAATTAAAAGTCGAAAAATAACTTTTATATTCTGATCGAAAAATAAAAGTCAGGAAATAACTTTTATATTCTGGTCGAAAAATAAAAGTCGAGAACAAATTTATATTGAAATAACTTTTTCTTTATTATAAAAAATAACTTTTATTTTGTGATCGAAAAACCAATTTAAAAGAATAAGTTTTTTTTTTAATTTTTATTTTTAAAATATCACTTTCAGTGTTTTTCTCTAAATTTAATTTTGCAAAATTACTGATATTTGGTATTCCTGCATTTGACGTATAAATTTTGCCAGAATTCGAAAAATTCTATAACATAACTAACCCGTCGCAAAATTCCAGGGCGTTCTCATATAAACTTTTGCGACTTGTTTTGCGTCAGTTGTTTTATCAGAAGGATGTTTTGAGAATGCAGAGGATTTTATGTTGAGTATAAGTTTTTACTTCTTTGCCTCGGTGTTTCTCAGTTGTCCTCTCTTGTTTCACATTCTTAAGAAAAAGTCTGATATACTGGATAACTTGTGCTTACAACTCCTCTTTATATATCTTAGGACTTATTCATAAAAATATTTTATGCTTATAAGCTGCTTATAAGACAAATTATGTATTGAAAATTTGTGTTACAAGTAGCTTATAAGCGTGAGACATTTTTTATGAATAAAGCCTTTTTTGGAACTGGAATTAAGACATAAATAAATAAGTTTGATTGGAGTATTAATAAACTATTTCTTTTTTTTTTTCTTTCTTTTCAGTCCAACGAGGAATTTTAAACATGTAAGTAAAACTATTTCACGAATTGAATCCAAATCGAAATTGGCCGTATCAAACTTTTAGCCGATTTGACGTGGAATTATCCTGTTAATAAAAAAATATTTTAAAATATAAAAAATCCCTGATGAGTTTCAATTGAATACGAGTTTAATTAATTCAAAATTCTCTGTCATTTGCAGTAACGGTAGAAATTCACCGAAGAGCGAAAAGAAGGCCTACAAACTAAATCGTGCCAGCCAATCGACCAGTCTCTATTTGGAGGATGGACTCAAACCCAAATATCCAGTATTCGGAGCTGCACTCGACCAACTGGAATTGCAACAGAATGTGCCACGTTTTGTTGTCGATGCTGTCGATTATATCGAACGTAAAGATCGCATCGTCCAGGATGGCATATATCGTGCCTGCGGCAATAAATTCTCCATAGACGAATTAAAACAAAAATTAACGAAAAGTTATATTTACGATTCGAAACTTATCGTAGCCGATGATATTCATACGGTGACGAGTTTATTGAAACAATTCTTCCGCGATTTACCAGAACCCGTTATACCACAGGATATCTATAGTCGTATAACGGCAAATTTAGCTGATAAAAAAAGTATCGATACGATACGAATAGCGATCGAGGAGATGAGAGAGCCGAATAAGTCAACATTGAGATTTTTAATAAAACATTTGACAAAGTAAGTATTTTTTATAAAATCTATTTGAATGCTCTTATTCTGTAACTATTTGGAAGACGTTGGCGTTGTGGCTACTGAAAAATTTAGAACAGTTGGGCTTGACTCAAGCAGGCAGTTGCATCAGCTTGTGCCGGAAAGATTTCAGGGAACCATTTAAATGCGTCGTGACAAGCAACGATTTTTGTTTGTATCATATTTATTTTTATTTTAGAAGGCCTATTTTTAGGTTTAGCCAGACCACTTCTTGTTAGGCCGCTTCCTTATAGGCCAAGAAATTGGGTGTGATAACAGACTTGGATTTTTTTTTCTCTACTCACAGTTGTGCTAGGCCTCTTGTTTATTATGAATTGAGAGCGATTTTAAAAGGGAGTCGAAACGTTTTTGTCCAAGTTAACTTTCCCTGTAAAAAAACGTGGGCTCGAGGTACGTTTACACTTGGCAAATATTTGACCAAAAAAGCGTAACCACTAAAAACTAAGGGAAAACCTTTTAAATCAGGCAATTGCTTATGAAAACAAACAGTTTATTAATTAATTATAAAACTGGATTAAATTATTTCTTATTAGCATTTAGTGGCTACGGTTATTTGGTCAAATATTTGACAAGTGTGAACGCAACTTCAGGTGACGTGGTTCAGTCTGATAATAACTCTTAAGATACGGTCACATTTAGGTAAATATTATAAAAAAAATACGTAACCAATTAATAGAAATGAAAAGCATATTAATTCAGACAAGTGTTTAGTGGTTACGCTTTTGTGAGCAAATATTTGCCAAGTGTGACCGTATCTCAATTTACACAAATTAAATTTGTTTTACAAAAAAAAAAAAAAAACGTTTTAAAAACTTTTATTTCGAGCTTTCTCCACCGTGTTCTTTTCTGGAGAAGAGTGCAACATTTTTTGCACTTTTTAGTAGAAAATGCCAACTTCATGTCATTTGAAGTTGAAGAATTTATTAGCAATTAATCCAACATCCGTTACAAAGTGTAATTGCCGTTTTGAAGCTCCTTCAAACCGACACTCTTTAGAAAAGAAGTGAAAAACATGTCACACGTTTGCCAGAAAAGGTAACGGCTTTAGTTAAACTGCCTGTTGGCCAATATCGCTAGCCAACGTTCGATCGAATAAATTTAATTTATTTTTTATTTTTTAATATTGTAAAATTGATTTCTGTTTTCAATATTATTTATGCGATCGAACGATAGCCTGCGACATTGGCGAACACGCAGCTGAAGCCACCGTCCCGACTAAGAAGTATGACAATTAATTTTAAATCGTAAAAGCACTAAAAATGGTGCCCACAACACCGAGTTGACAACACTATTAATCTATTTCTTGTAGTCAAAAATTGACTACTGGGCGGTTACTATTTAATTCGACTCGAGAGCATTTGCCGTCGAATTGCAGTTTTCTTTTCGAAACGAATTACACAGTAACCCAAGTAACCAAAAGTTAAGAAACAAAACAACAGCCTATTAGGTATACTAAATGGCAAATAGTTACTGAATCGGGAGGGATATTTAAAACAATTCAAAGAACTTTTCATTGAAATATATTTTTATTAAATTGCATTTTTTTTAAATATATTTAGCGTTGCTGCCTGCAGTTCTTCAAATCGCATGAACGCTTCCAATGTGGCCATTGTTTGGGGACCATCGTTGTTTGCCCAAAATGATACATACGATATGATTGGGCGCATGAACACTTTAACCAAAGTTTTAATAGAAAATTACGATCGAATTTTTGATACAAATGAACGTTTACTTTAATTATAATTCCAGACAATTAACATAATTAAACTAATTTTACACATCACACAATATTTATTCGTTTTAAGAAGTCATTAAGCTCCGCTACCCCAGAAAAGCTTTACTCAGTAATTTATATATTTAGAAAATTAGAAGAAAAAAAAGAAGAGATTTTGTAAAACTGCTGTTTGTTAATAAAACAAAACAAAAATTCGCTTAAACATCACGAAATATACCAAAAAAATTTAAATACGCAAAAATTTTATTAAAAAGACAAATTATTTTAATATACGAGTATTTTATTATTATAATTATTATTTTAATTTAATTTAAGTTTTTTGTAATCATGATAAATATTGCTGATATCAGCCCAAATTTATTTTTAGTTTAGGTCAGTTATTAATAAATAAAAAATCAAGTTGTTATTAAAAACATGAAGGGTATTCACAAGAATGTATTATCCATAGTATCTGTTGTATGTGCTATTGTATAGTTGTAAAGATAATGTTATCCATAGTATTTTCTATGCCAAATGTCAGTAAAACATTAGCCCAGACGCAAATGACTCGACTGTTGGTTGTCCAGCCTTGTGAATTCATTTCCTTATACTCATTTTGTCAATTAAAATTTTTAGTTTAAAAACGATATATAGTTTTAAGTTTTAAGTTTGTGTGTGTGTGTGCGTGTGTATATTTAACATGTTCTAAAGTATTTTATGTATAAGAAACGTAATAGTGTTTACTTAATTGTTTCAAATTTGCTTTAAATTTCCATGCACGAATTGATAAAATTATTTTATTAAATAAACAAGTGCGAATTAGTTTAGAATACGTCTATTTATTAATGTGATAATTTAGTTGTTTAAGATTGTTTATGTGTGCTTTTTGTATAGAAAATAAAAATCAAAGGAAATAAAATAGATTTTAAAATCTCATGAACTGTTTAAAAAAATTTTAGAATTCCAACCAATAGCTGGATAGAAATTATTTTTAATTAAAGAATTTAAAAAGCTGTGACTTGTGCTAAAACGTTCAAATTTACTTAAGAAAATTCAAACAGAAAAATGTTGAGTTAAGAAACATGGAACAAGAAATTTAGGAAAATATTATATGAAGAAAAATAATTAAACGGCAACACAGAGAATTAACAGTGTGTTACCATCGGTTTGATACACTTCTCGTATGTCTTTTTTTTTATAATAAAATTGGAACAAATAAAAGCAGTTGTCACATTCATCAAAAGCCATTTAAGAAGTGGTATTAAATAAAAATACGCTTGAGTACTGATGATGAAAGTGTAGCGGCTTTCGAAAACAGCTGTTCTGCTCTGCTGTGTAAATTGAATATATAAAACTCATGTTGACTCTCTCTTGTGCTTTGGAATATATATCATGTCATTTTGAATGAAAAACACTTTCCAAACAATTTAAGTTTGTAATAAGAGATGTTAAACATTTTTCTTTAAATTCAATGAAATTTTTAATGGAGAAGTTAATTAGTTTCTAATGAATAGGAGTAAAAAAAACTAGATAAACAGTTATTTCTCAGACTGGCCTCTTTTAATTGTAATTTTCTTTAACTTATTTATTTAAAGCAAAATAATGTTCAACGCATTAATAAAATTTCTGGTAAAAGTTTCAGAAATGTGAATGTCTTATAAGTCTCTAATAGAACTCTAGCGCAAGTAAAATCTAACTGATATTGGTTGTTGTATTTTTTAACGACATACATACGAAATTACAATGAAAGTTGTACACATTTAAGTATTCGATCTTAGTATCGTCGTATTTTTCCGCAACAGAGTCGATGAAAGTATTATTTGATAAATCTAGAAAGTTAGTCTGAAGTTAATTGCAGAATAAGAAAGGAGTTGCTGAAGATACGACTAACAATAACACAAGGATTCAAGTTGAATTAAATTCCTTTAAGGTTTTTATAGGATCAGATAACAATTCTTTTATTCCACCATGACGCCTACTTGACGAGTGATAATGAACAATAATGCGCATGAGTACCGATGACGGGAGTGTGGCGATTTCCGCAAACAATGTTCTAATGAGCATTGCAAAGATTAAATTAAAAAAGTTTGTAGGCATCAACGATAGTTTTCATATTAAATTGTACGAGAAGTTTCTTTTTTAATTCAGAGAGACATAATAAATATTCCAAAGCACAAGGGAAAGTCAACATCAATGTTATATATTCATCTTATACACAAGAGCAAAACAGCTGTTTTCAAAAGCCGCTACATTTTCATTATCAGTACTCTTATGTAATTTTATTTATTATCATTTGTTGGGTGGCTTTAATTTGATTACGAAAAAGGATACGAGAATTATATCAAACCGATTGCAACATGAGGATTTCAGGATTTTTTTCCGAGGTTTCCTAAGTCAAATTTTTTTATCGGGATTTTCTTAAAATGATACAAAAAGTTTCTGCGCTATTTTTGGTTAGAAAAACTATGGCTTGATAATTTTCATAATCTTGTTTCTCAGAAGGAAATGATAAAATAGTTTAAACGAAAATTTAGAAAATGTTTTCAAGGAGAATGCAATAGGCCTCCTAGAGATATTCCTAGACAATGATCGTTCTGGGACATTTTGTAGCATCGTATGTATCATTATGTCGTTTAGAAATTTACATTTTCGAAGACTTTGTTTGACGAATAATTCTGGACTTAATATGTAATAAAAAGTATTTTGGTACATCCTGCATTTCATGTTCTAAAAAAAAGAATTACAATAAATAAATAAAAAGTACTTTTGTCGTGCGAACTTTGCCTCAAAGTAAGAACGGTACTTTTTCCAAGGGGGACTCACAGCCGATCCAAATATCAAAATTCAATTGTCTTTAAATTAAAATATATTCACTATATGAAAAGAATAAAGTCTAGACTTTAAAAGGCAGCATTTGGAAACCCCAGAAAGTAGAAATTGATAAGAGAATTTAAAACCTCCAGCGAATATTAAAATAAATCCCCTGCTGTTATGATCAGAGTATAAAAGAGATTGTTTTTCACTCTCAAAGCATCAGTAATAAAAAAAGCATTCAAAGTGAAAACAAGTCCAACATGTCTTCAACAACTATTAGCCTGCTCGTGTTCTCCTGCCTGGTCCTGACTATTGCAGCTGAGCCTTTGGAATTTGGAAATTTTTATGAATTTCCAACACAAGATTCGTTCGACTATGAATATCAGCCTGTACTATCACGTCAAGTACGATCACCTGATGGCGGAAGTATTGATTTGGGCTATAAAAAGGATCAGTTGGGTCGTGAAGCCTCCTTGAGTTACAACCACAATTTATTCACCAGCAAAGATGGCCAAGGATCGATTGATGCTTATGCGCAAGCCTCGCGAAACTTTGACTACAATCGCAATGATTTTGGGGGCGGAATACGGGGATCCTGGAGATTTTAATTGAGTAAAATTGATTTCAATTAAGTAAATTATTTGCTGGTATTCAAATTTTTTAATAAAAATTATTGTTATTGAGGAAAACAAAACATATACTCGTTTTTATTCAGTCTTTATTATTCTCGAAGAATAGGAGACGAAGAGCAGGACATTTTTTAAATTCTCTTTTGTGCTGGACTTAAGATTTTACTTGTTGGAAATTAATGGACATAAAGACGCCTTTACGAAAAGACGAAAGAAAAATAAAAAAAAAATAATGTTACAGAGAGTCGTGTCCTATACCCTCTACGCCTTTTTTTTCTGAAGAGCGAATTCCTGAATTTTAACCGATTTAAAACAGTAGACTTGAAGATATCGAAAAAAGCTTAGAAAGAAAGTAATTTTCAAAGTGATTTTCCATGAAGTTTTTAAACAGGTTCCCCGATCGTTTCCTCAAACTAAACCAAGTCGATCACGGCAAGTCGGCTCCAAACCGGTTAAAGCATTCATGAGATATCGTGAACAAAAAAAGTGATTATTTCGAAAAACTCCAAAATTATATATCTGATCAGTTGGTGTTGCCGATCCTTTTACATTAAGCACGGCTTGTCACTGGGGAGTCGGTTGATTTGATAATTAAAATAATAGTAAATTTAAAAGCGTTTTTTTTTTAATGCAGAAATACATGAAAAATATTCCAAAGCACTTTGAAAGTCTCAGCATGAGTTTTATATATTCAACTTGCACAGCAAAGCAGAACAGCTGTTTTCGAAAGCCGCTACACTTTCATTATCAGTACTCAAGTGTATTTTTATCTTTTATCACTTGTTGAATGGCTTTTAATGAAAGTGGCAACTGTCTTTATTTGCTCCAAAATTATTATAAAAAAACATACGAGAAGTGCATCAAACCTATGCCAACATGAAATCCCTGATTGATTATTTTTCTTCATGTGATAATATAATAGTGCTTTAACTCGAAGCTCTAAGACCAGTGCCTCGTTTCTGTAACTGATGTGAAAAGTTCTCACATCGAAAAAAATTATAGTTGTGATGCTTTTTATTGTAGGGTTAGTCATCGAATAATATATTTATTATTATAAAAAAACCAACAAAATTTTAAATGAATTAATAAATATATTCTGATTCATCCTGTGTTTCGCAGAAGTTCTCACTTGAGTTACAGAAACGAGGCACAGGTTACGACAGTTTTTCGATTAAAATTAGCAGGAGGTTATAGGTATGGCCTTTAGGATCAACCGTCGTTTTCGATATTTTTTTATGATATGAAACATTTTGCGCTCTGCAGATAACCCTACTTAAGTGGTTTATTGCGCTGCAGCTCAGAAATTTTTTTTATTGCAGATGTAGTTTCTATACTCAATTGTTTGGAAATATCTTATATTTTAAGTGGGAAATATTTTATTATTTTATATTCAATATTGTTCGCTACTTGTTGTATTCAGAGATGAGTATTTTATATAACAAGCGAAAAGCAACTTCGAATTAAAAGTCTACCCCACCGAACACACCCGAACAATGAATGACTGTAGGTTCTCCCGTCATGTGCAGTCATGCGCAGGGTTGTTCATCACCACTCGCTTGTTCATTTAGTGTATGAAGTATTTCCAGTCCTACTGTTGTAAACCCTAATTTGTGTGCTTTCCCAACATCTACCGGGAAATTAAGTCAAACTATTAGTTGTGCCAAGAACCTTCTACAGCAGAGTCACTATTATTGTAGTATTTTAAGTTGCCACATTTTAAAAGTTCCCAAATATGGTGGAAATTAATATGATGCCACCGCACTAATCATGAACGTTCATGTCTTTTTTAGAAAAATAACTGGAATTTCAACTGCTTTAACGCTACTACCACAAACAAGTCACGACTAAATCTGTTAAGGATTTTACGCATCCAATTATCCATTCGTACGTGTGGCTCAAGAGGTGCGTTGTCAAGTTGGTGTCGTTTGGTTGCTTTTTAAATTTATTTTATATGAAAAATCTATTTTTAAATTTAGTCGTGTTTTTTAAATTTTGATGCGTTTTCAATTTATGGCTGCACCAAAGCAAAGTTAAGAAAGTTTTCTTCAGTGTAAGATATCTACAATAAAATGCAACTGATTTGATATCATTTCATTCAACGGTGCGAAATTTTTCCAACTACTTTTACAGACTACAACAAAAACAACAAATAAGGACATTTCAGATAATTTTTTAAAATTAGTTTTAGCTCTATTGTAAAAGTCGGTTTTATAGTTATTTTCTTAACACGAAAGTATTAAACTTCTGATGAAATAAATATATATTTTTCAATATTTATAATCGAAGGGGAAATACTGAACTATTAATGTAATTCTAAATTTCTTCTGTTAATCAGAGTGGAATTTGTGAAATTAGAAAAAAATGTTTTATCTAGAAAAAATGAAAAAACTAATTAAAATTTTTAAATTTGTTTTTTAAGATTTTTTTATTTTTCTATGACCCCTGCACTAATTAAAAATTTAAGTTACTTTAGAGTTCATATCGATAAAACACTGTTTCATTGTTATTATTCAATAAACATTTTAACTAAAAACAAGTTTTAAATAAAGTGCTCCTTTTTGTAAAGGGCACGTTCTTTTTTCTGTTTTGTCTTTATTATTCTTGAAGAGTAGGAGACGAAGAGCAGGAAATTTTTTTAATTCTCTATTGTTCTGGACTTAAGATTTTACTTGTTGGAAATTAATAGAAATAAAGACGCTTTTGAAAAAAGACAAAAGGAAAATTTAAAAAAATTAATTTAATTATAGAGAGTCGTGTACTATACCCTCTACATCATCCTCCCTACTCCAACAAACTTCTTCTGATCCGCTTATAACTTTTCAATGGCTGAGTCGAATTAAAACAAATTGGTCGTGTTCTGAAGAGCGAATTCCTGAATTTTAACCGATTTAAAACAGAAGATTTCAAGATACGGAAAAAAAGCTTAGAAAGAAAGTAATTTTCGAAGTGATTTTCCAAGAAGTTTTTAAACAGGTTCCTCGATCGTTTCCTCAAACTAAACCAAGTCGATCACGGCAAGTCGGCTCAAAACCAGTTAAAGCATTTATGAGATATCGTCAAAAAAATAAGTGATTATTTTTAAAAACTCCACAATTATATATCTGATCAGTGGGTGTTGCCGATCCTTTTACATTAAGCACGGCTTGTCTCTGGGGAGTTGGTTGATTTGATAATTAAAATAATAGTTAATTTAAAAGTCGTGCGTTTTGAAATTTCAAATTCACTGCTCAACAGCGTCTTAGTTGACTTATTTTGACATATTTGTTGTGGCAGTACGGTCACATTTGGGCAAATATTTATCCTAAAAAGCGTAACCACTAAATACTAAAGATAAAAATTTCAATTTCTTGAGCTAAATAGTTTACAAAAATATGCGATTCCACGCCATTGACTATTATTTTATTATAAAACTGTGTTGCTTGAAAAACTCTTATATAAATTAAAATATTTTTCTTTTTAGTGGTTGCGCTGTATTGAGCAAATATTTGCCAAGTGTGACCGTGCCTTTAGGCACATTCACCGATGATGTACCGACTTCTTTTTAACTTTAACTTATAATAAACTGTTTTTGTTAATGGAAACTAATCTACCGCCAGTATCAGAGAAAAAACGGAGAAGGTATATTTCAAAGGATGCTCGTACACGTGAAACTTCTTCATTTCTGTTTAGTTTTGATTGTATGTTTTGACTGATAGTTTTCGGAATTTTGAAAGTCTGCAACACTAGCTGCGGACAGTTTGAAGGTGTGAACAATTACTGACGCTCAATTTTTCTTTTTAAATGATAAATTAAGGAACCGTGTTAAATGTGACCGGTGCCTCGCTTATGTAACTGAAGTGAGAACTTCTCGCATCGAAAAAATTGTCGTCACTATGTGAAACACAGGCTGAGTCAGGATATATTTCTTAAAGCATTTAT